>CM031979.1:5998422-6497904 GCA_018804465.1 Populus tomentosa | reverse complement strand
AAACAAAAAGAATAAATAAAAGATCATGACAGAGTTTTTATTTTAATTTGTATTTTACTACTTATACTTTGCTATTTACTTTAAGAAATAAAAAATATATTGTTGCTAATATATTGATTTATTATTCAATAAGGGTATTTTTTCCTTTAGACTCCTTTAATTTCCTGTAAACACTTTTAGGTTCTATTCTGCTATCTATATTGGATTGTATATAGTTGTTTTCACTATTTTAGTTTTATTTGGTTAATAAGGGTATATGATTAGTTTAGGTTCATGGAAAATGCATCTTGGATTTTGTTGTATCTCAATGTTTTTATTTATTTCATTGATGCACAAACTTTTATTGCTCATCTTCTAAATAGTGGAATTTTTTCTTCCAAATATATACTTATATTAAATATTAGTCATATATAAAACCAACTGGTTTGTAGAATGAGTTATTGACGTGTATTTGTAGGTTTTAAAACTTTGGATAATTTCCTATATAAGGAAGGTGATGTTGAATTTCTTTTTATGTAGGATATAGTGATCATGATAATATTTTCTACCAAATTTGTTTAGATGATGGAGAGAAGGTTAATAGAGAAATTTATGGACAAAAGTGTTGTTGGTTCTTTTAGTAACACTCTTGATGAGCATAAGCCACTAGCTGTTGACCATGATAAGGCACCTCAAACACCCTCTCTCAACACAAGCTCATCGAGTGTAAAGGTTGCTTATAGAGCGAGGGTCCCTTCTAAGCAGGATGTATACACAAGGAAGTATATTACATACTGAAAGTCCAACTACAACATGTAAGTTTGTTTTCCTTTCTTTCATGATATAAAAATAAACAACAATAGATAAAGTTTGAATAATTAATTTTAATAAAGGAATGAAAATTCAGGTTCATAAATGTTAAGGCTACTCACACGATAACATCAATGATGAAATGGAGTCAGGTTTTTCAAAATTTCTGAATGGAAGCATATAATTGATGCTTGGTTTATAAAGTTCAAGGTTAGTATATACATAAATATTGTTTTTAATAGTTAGTTTGGTTAGTTTTTTAATTTTAATAAACTAATTATTTTATAAAATTGACATACAAGGAAAAAACATTTTGGAAGGAGGCTGATAATGGTGTGGCCAAAAGAGTATGGGAGAACTATAAAGCCATTAGGTAAGATTGAATTCAAATTGTGATATTTTTTTAAAAGAAATACTAAAATCTTATTTCTTGTTATCTTAATTTTTTTTTATATGAACTTTGTTGTGTGATTTCTGGAATGATGCTAAAAACAATTAAATAAATATTCAAAACATAAAGGTCTTCTAGGCTAGGAAGACATGGCCATGAGGGATTTCAAACCTCTGAACGTTTCCAAAGGTATCTGGGATGCTTACATTCAGCATGTGATGTCGAAGCATTTCTTGAAGCGATCAATTCCTTTCATTTCATAAGTAAAGTGGATGGTGAGATTCCATTTTATATGATAATTGTTTTTTAAATTGTTGTATTATATTAAAATATTTAACTAACAGTAGGTTCTCTTTGCAGACTATGGTGTTTAGGCGCGATCCAAGACCGATTGAGCTCTTCGTTGAAACACACTTATTGAAGTAGGATATATATATATATATATATATATATATATATATGAAGAGGAAAGTATAGCAGCTCGTGAATAACTAAGTCTAGAAGTTTGTGGTAACTTAGATTTGAATTTTTATGTTATTTTTTTTATATATTTGTTGATTTTTTTTTAGAAAACATATAACATTTGATTATATGAGAAATACAATGACAATTCTTCGACCCATCTAAAACTCGATCTAAATTTATGGTTAAAGCTGGATCTACTACTGGACTCGATAGAAATCAGGTTTATGATATCTCCAACACTACTTTTGAGGATATACAGGTAGGTTGTAGTGTCTTGACCGTTGAGACCATGCAACCTGGATTAAGCCAGCAATCACTAATCATCTATACAATCATACAAAAATAGTTCTAAGCTGAGATGGCCCAACTTAGGGTTAAGAAGACCAAATCAAAGGATAAAATAAATATCTTTAGCAGTTGTTAGCAACTTTTATTAGTACTTATACTCTACCTCATCGCCCTCATAGTTTCGATAAAGATCTACCTCTGTTTCCTCCTCCAGCTTCTCTCTACTAGATAAATACATTGTATTTAACCATGTTTTTTAAATTAATAATACAAATTTTCTATTCTATTCTATTTTAATTTTGTTTTATTCTTCTTAATTGTTTTTTTTAAATAATTACATATAATACCAATAGAAAATGAAAAACCAATGGAATTATCGACTAACTAAATCCCTCAAGAGTTCCAAAGAGTTGAGAAAAAATTACAAAATTTGTTATCGTTAGATGTAATTCTCTAATGGATTATTTCTGTTGGTAACATACATATAAATGTAATTGTCTGACATATTAATTTTGTTGATAATATTCCATAATTAATAATGGATTTACTGGCAGAATGATTGATAGAATATATATCACCAACGATATGTTTTTCAAAGATAATTTTCCATTCATGATTCAGTTGGTAATTGTACTTATGACAAAATTAGGCTTCAAAACAACGATGAAATATTACGTAGGTGTTTGGCTATTTTCTAGCAGTGTGAGAAGAGGAAGTTTTCACTTATAAAAAAGATAATGGTGAACTCTTCTACATAAAAAAAATTCATCAACCTTTAAGGTATTGTTCAAGCTAACATCACCAAGGGTGATCACCTTCGAACAAATTTTTGAAAAGGAATTTGTGTATTATTGTTTTTAAAGTTAACCTAATCAACAATCCTGACTAGTGTTAGGTCAACACTAGTGTAAAAAAATATGTATGCATTATGAAGATAATGCTTTTCACTTATAAAAAAATAGATGGTAAACACTTGTACATGAGATATTCATCAACCTTTAAGGTAATAGTATTGGAAAAGTCTTAATGAAGATGACTTCCGAAAGCTTCTCATGTTAACAATATGCTTCATGTTATTGACATTAGGAAGAACTTAGTGTCTTGCTCATTGTTGAGTAAAAATCCTATTAAGATGGTATTTGAGAGTGATAAATCTGTACTCTCTAAAAATGATATCTTAGCGATGACATTTTCAAAATGAATGTAATTGTCACACGTCCCCGCACGACGTTGATGGTGCTTTTTCGTTTGTTTGTTATGATTTGATCTTGGGGGTTGCCACCTAGTATTTGATTGAAAGTTACCAGAAAACCCAAGTGTACTGGTCTTTCTCAGAGATTCGAGGGTAAAGAACTAGTTATGTCTAGGAAAGATATTAGCACATTTAGCGGACCCTACCTGAGGTAAGCTGCTTCGTGATTTGATGTGCTTTTAAAAATTAAAACATTAGTCAAATTTTTAAGGCTTTAATAAATCAGTTATTAAATCCCAAAATATATGTAGAAACATGTTATTATATTTTCACGGGAAATACAACATGATTTTATTTGTACTTAAGATATTTGACCATATACAAATTAAAACATCAAGTTTTTTTTGTCCTTTTATTTTATTTTATAATTCAATAACATACATAATAAAAGTACAAACACACACACACACACACACACACCTATTTTTTTTTATACACCCACATTTATAGGTTGCAAATCCGCAAAATTAAAAATAAAACAAATAGTACATTAAACAAACCAAAAATTATAAAAATAGCCCCAAAACAAATATGGAATTACAGAGAAGGCCTTTTACACCACCGTAACAGTGGTGGCACGTCTCCTCCACGCACCCCCACCATTGGCGGTGCGTGGGTTCTTACACCGCCGCAAGAAATATATATGGATGGCTGGATTGGTGATTTCCTCCTCCTGCTTTATTTCTACTCTAGCAGTGTTGTCCACCGTTGCTATCGCGGCGGAAGCACTTTGTCATGCCTCTAGGGTGAGGTGTGGTGTGGTGTGTTGGAAATATTTTTTGGATTTAATCATAAAATTATGATTAAGGTTTAGGAGTCGCCACCTAGTAATATGGTCACTAGGAACCTATGGTCTGCGAGAGTCTGAATAAGGGACTGGTTGTGCTAGGGGAAGACGCATCACCCCTAATACACCCTACCTAAGGTATGCTGCATTGTTGTTTGATTGTTTCTTGGTCAGGTTTCTATTCGTTGGTCTTTTCTAAGGCTTAAGACAAATCTCTCTTCATGAGAAAGTCTTTGCCTTATTGGGTTAAATCCTAACCGTTCTAAAGTCTGAATATTAGCATCATATTTATTTACATCTTGTATATTTAATAATTGAGGTTGTACTTTATCATGTAATTTTACACCCCACAAATATTAAAGTCTATATCTAGACCCTAAAAAAAAGATTGGAAAAAAAGTTTTTGATATTTTGACCAAACCCTAATGGATGATCATAAACTAGTTATGATATCCATTTTTTGGATTTTCAAAACATGAAAAAGATCCAATCTTTTAAAGAAAATATGCTTGGAAATTTTTTAGGATTTGACAGTATGAAAACAAAATATTTTTTTTTTGTTTTTTTGAAATGGGAAATTGATTTAAAAGCTTTTGAGATTTTTTTGAAAATGTTTTGAAATTTTTTTTTTGGAAATATTTAAGAGAAAATCAGGTATTTTAATACCAGATTTGTATTTTACAGTGTAAATATACAACCCGATATTATGAAAAATTGGTAGAAAAATATTTGAAAAAAAATTACAATTTTTTGAAATGATTTTTGGAATTTTTTTGAATTTCTTTTGTTTTTTTTAAGAAATATAATATATATATATATATATTAAATATATTAAATAAATATTATTAAAACATATGGGTTGGGCCAAGCTCACTCCCAGAAGAGGTGGGCCAACAGCGGCCCAAAATTGTTGGGCCAATCTCGGCCTAGAATATTTTCTTTTTAGTTTTTTAGGCTGGGTAGGACCGAGCCCAAACACTTAGGCTGGGCCAACACTGGCCCATCCCAGATGTAATGTTAATTATTTTCAAAACGTGAACAATGGTTCATGTTTTGCATGCAACCGAAATGGCTGCAGAAAATGGAGGCTGGTGGAGGTGCGGCTCACTCGAAGCAGGAGTCTCGGCCATGATCTAGAGGCTTAGCTAGTGGTTCTGGCGGTGTTCCTGCGAGGAGCGATGGTCTGGGTCGTCCACGGGGAGAAGATGAAGACTTCAGCAGAAGTGAGAGAGAGGAAGAAAATATGGTTGTTTCAGGCGAGGGGGTGGCCGACTTGTGGTTAGGATAGCTACTTGTGGTAGATCTAGTGGTGGAGAAGCTGGTGGTGGCTGGAATGGTGGAGAGAGAGGGAGAGAAAACGGGGGCAGAAGGGCTGGCTTTTTTGATGATCTTGGACCCGATTTTCTCCTCCCTCAGGCCATCAACTCCGCCTCTATTTACAGGCGGTGAAAGAGGATAATCTTGTCTTCATAAGGGAAAAATTTACAGCCCTTGATCTGACTGGAAGAATCTAAGCCTTTGGTGCAAAATGTGGGCCTTGAACTGCTAAATTTGACAGTCCAAGGCTGCTCTGGTTGGCTTCTTTATGCCAGCCATCAGAGCAGTTTTAACGTTTATAGACCTGAACGGATAATACTCGGGGATAGAGGGATTTCATGTGGCCATTTTGGTGCATGATTTGTCAATTTTTTGGGACAAATGAGGCATTAAATGCACCTGCAAAACTGCTACCTTGATAGCTTCACGGGGAAGATAATGAACAGTAACCAGGCGACGCGTCGTCTGGTCTCTTCCTTTTTTTTTTTTTAATAACTAACAAAAACGGCGCCATTATGGTTTAAATGAAGGAATTTTGACTGATTTTCAATTTAGTCCTCATTCTTTTAAATTGTTTCAATGGAACCCCTAATTGACCCTAAATTTTTGATTTAATGCAATTTGGTCCTGGCGTAACTTCAACTTCAGCCTCGTATTTACGCGCCTTTTGCATTATGATCCTTGGTCTCAGATTTATGCAATTTAACCCCTAATTAACCATTAAACTTTTAATTTTTTCAATTTCACCTCCGGTTTTTGTAAATTAAGCCCCTTAATTTTGGCGCCTTTTACAGAAACATCCTTGGCTGTTAATTTCTTCAATTTAACCCCTAATTGACCCTAAAACTTTAATTTTTTTGCAATTTAGCCCCTAATTTAAATCAATTAACATAGTAAAAATTAAATTTGGTCTCTTAAAATTTTAATCTTCTCAATTAAGCCCAAATTAGGCTCCTAAACTTAATTTTTCACCAATTAAACCCCAAATAAAATTAATTTAACCCATTTAAAGTATAATTAAATCCTTGTACTAAATTAAATCCTTCAATTGGACCCAAATTAATTCTTAAATATAATTAAAATTTAATTTGGCCTATGGTTAAATCAAATTGACCTATTAAAAATTTAATTATGTCTTTGGACTTAATTTTTATGCAAATTCATCCAATAAACATTTAATTTAACCTTGAATTTGCATTCTTTTTCATTTTTGGACATAATGGGGGTACAATTAGACCTTGAATTTTCTCTAAAAAATTGCAGCTTGATTCCCCGGTCTACTTTCTCCATATTGCTAGTCTTTATTTTATTTTTTGATTTATATTTTTTAAAAAAATTTATTTTTGAGGAATAACCTGAAATTGGGTTATGACAGCTGCTATGGTTGGGAGATCGACGCCCTTGGAGTCTCAGTTTTCTGCTCCTTCTTTACTATCCTTCGACCTCCCTTCTTATTTCTCCATCTTCTCTGTAATGAGCTGCTGTTAGCAGCAGTGAGGAAGGGTGAGTGAGGGGGGAGAACTGGTGAGGTTGTGGTCGGCTGAAAGGGAGAGACCGTGGGTTTGTGGCCGAAGGATGTGAGAAGGTGGCAATCTATGAGGGGGAGCTATTGCTCTTAGGTTATGGCTGGAGGCCTTTTAAAGGAGATGAAGAGGTTGTTGGTTGTGTTGAGGCTGATACACCGCTACTGGGAGGAGGAGATGAAGATGGTGGAAATGGGAATCTCGGGGTAGCCGGGGTTGCTGCGACTTTGGTTGGTTCTAGTTTGTGGGTGGAGAGGGAAACCAGATGAGGTGAGGGTTGGAGGTGCTCGGGCTAAGGGAGAAGGAAACGGTCTTCTTTCTAAATGGGTTTAGGCTTAGGTTTTCTTTTGGTTTAGGGTTTCTCTCTCTTTTTCAAAATTGCCCCCTTGTAAATTCCCTCCCTCTTTTGTGTGTGTTGTGACCTCTATTTATAAGCAAAGTAACTTGGTCTCCAAAATACATTGGTCCCTCAACTTCTTTATTTTTTTGTCAATTTTGATTTTTCTTATTTTTCTTGTATTTTTTTTTAAAATGAGCAATATCAATGTCGACTCAACAAGAAAAATTAATGATTGTAAAATTAACGCATTAAAAGTTGAATGCATTTAAAATACCTTTAAAAATTTAAATTCTTATGAGATAACATTGAAAATGCTAAAAACGATGCACATATATCAAAAATGTATTTTTTGGGTTTTTTGTTGTTTTTTGGTTTTTTTGGTTTTTTTTCTGAAAATTTATAAAAAACATGGGTAAAAAATTAAGTAGAAACAGTAATAACCATTATAACAAAGGATGAGATGAATAAGAAGAATAATAACTCTTTTTTATATGCTTGAGTCTTGTGGCATGTGATATGACATGTTAAGTTATATGTATTATAATACTATATAATGGTTAATTAGTCTTTAACTATTACCAAGTATGGTTTTTTAGAAAAATTATAAGTGTGAGATTTGTGTAGAATTGGAATTAACAAAACCTTTAATTAAAGTAGTGATCGTCTTGATTTAATTCATGATTTAAAGTTTGTGCAAACTAAATATGAAAAAAAAAATACTATGTTACTTTTATAGATTATTATATAAGGTATTGTTATACGTATTTGCTTAGACAAAAAAAGATGAGGCTCTTGAAATGTTTAAACATTACAAGAATGAAGTTGAAAATCAACTTAATAATAATAAAAAAAAAATGATAAGAAGTAATGGAGGTTGAGAATAGAAAGCATCTTTTGGAGAATTTTATTTCTAAAATAGTATTATCCATAACATTACTACTCCTTAATTATTCACTTCAACAAAATAACATTAAGAAATGTAAAGACTTAACACTATGTGATAATATAAAAGTACAAGAACTTGTGGCCATTTTGTAATTTATAACCCCTTTTTAAAATACATTTTCAAAAGTTCAAAAAGTACAAAGATTCTAAAAAAATGCATTTGAGATGCAATTTGGCTAATATATGGTCATTTTGTAATTTTTAACCTTTTTGCTTGTTGTTTTATATTGATAATTTTTTTTCTAATAAAAAATAAATAAATAAAAAGAAGACTGAAGAAAAATAAGCAAAATAAATGAGGGGTGAAACAATAATTATACAATGAGAGATGGACCAAAATAAACACAAAGTTTTGACCCTTTCCAAGTAACTAAGGAATTAAGATATAGGGATAAAATAAAAGAGTATAAAATTGGATAATATGAGAGGAAGAAACATAGAGGGGAATATAAATAGAGATAGAGTTACACACAAGCAAAAAAAGGGGAAGAAAAAAATTGAGTCAAAAAAGAAAAAAAAAATAGGGAAGAGAAATATTTTAGAGGAATATTTTGAATATAAGAAAAAAAGAAAAAGAGATAAATAAAGAGAAGAAAAGAAGATGTAGAAGAGAGAACCCGATTTTAAAAAGGGAATAGAAAAAACAGAGGAAAAAAAGACGAAAGAACAAAAATATGACAACCCTTTCTCTTAGCTCTCTCCATCTTGAAACCATGCTTACTGCTACTGCCTTCATAATGTCAGAAACAAGCCACATCCACTAATCGCCAGCTGCCATAACAACCTTTATCAATACTAACAGAGCAGCAACCACCACCTCTTCCAAACCGGAGCCACTAACTCTAACAACCACTGACCCTATTCACAGCAGCACATACCACCACTTCAAATAGCAGCAACCACCACCTCTGCAACCATCAACATACCGATCAAGCAAGGAGAGACAAAGAAAGAAAAGCCAAACTTTAGGCAACCTGATCTCCTCCCACAACTTGCGGTGAAGCTTATCACTGGCATAGGAAGGAGGAGGAAGGATTTGCGCATCCAACCAAGTTTTCCACGCACCACCACAAAACAGTGATACATGTAACCACACGTGATAATCCAGCAATGTTGGCAGTGTGTGAGCTACACACCCCGACATCGTCATCCACAACTCCAATTAATTGCTCTAATCGAATCCAACTACTCATGGAGGTCGATTTTGTACACTAAGTGTTGTGAGAATTTTTCAACACTTTAAAATATTCGTTAATTTCTTTTATGGTTTTTAATTAATTATTGATTTATTGTTCATGATTATGTTAAAATATTTGCAGTGTTAGGTGCACATTATGTGAAACCCTTGGGATATGAAGTTGTAGGGGTGTTTATTTTTTAAAGGTAGAATAAGATTGTAATCAGTATCCTGAGATGGGACCAATGGATAATTTTGTCTTAACGTGAAATTTTGATGTAGATTGACGTTGTTTTTAAACTGTTATATTGTGTTTGATTTGTTATGTTGTAATGTTGTTTTTTGAATTGATGTATTAAAATTACCTTTTGATTTGTTATGTTATTTGGTGATGTTGTTTTGATTTTTCTGCATGTTCATGGTTTGAATACACAAATTCATTATTTATTAATTATTTTGATTTTCATAAATCCACCTAGTATAAATGAACAATTGTTGGGCATTATCCTAATAGAATGATCTCCGGTTAATTTGGTGCTGGTTATATATGTATTCCCTTTGTTTCTCTTCCTATTCAATTTCCATGCCAAATCCTTTAATTTTGCAAAAAAAAAAAAAAAAAACTTTCAATTTGTTTTTACTTCAAATTTGATTTTTATTTTTTATTTGAAATAATTTATAAAATTAGAATTGTTTTTCAATTTCATCCTCCTTTAATTTTTTCATTATTATATTTGATATTCATTCTTGTGATTGTCATTTGTTTTTATTACTTTCTTGATTTCTTTTATTTTTCAATTTCATCCTTCATTCTTTTATTTCATTTAATATTTATATCAGATTTGATTCTTATTTTTTTATTGTTGTTTTTCTGTTTTATCATTTTATTGATTTATTTTATTTTTCTTTTTCATCCATCATTGTTTTAATTTATTTATTTTATATACCAAATTTGATCCTTATTCTTTTAATTTTTATTTTTTTTTACAATTGAGAATTTTGCTTTATAATTATTTTGGTTTTACCTTCTATAGGATAACCTGATTTCATGACCCAGATCACAGGTTTTAATGAATAGCCTAGTTTGACTTTGATTTTTTTGAAAAAAAATTCAATTTCATCATTCAATATTATATTATTGGAACTTCAACTTTGTGAGTTTTTTCGCTTTTTTTATCTTGGGGTTATTTAGATCTCATATCTCGGGTCACGAGTTAGTCAAGTTAATTTAGGTTGACTCAAGCTTTTTTACATTTATTTTTTATTTTTTCTTCAATTTCAACTTTCATTATTTTTTTGCTTAAGGGTTGACCTCCATTATTTTATTAAATATTTTTTGTACACTGTTATCCTGACCTCATAACCAGAATATAAATTTGATATGATGACTAGTGTCAAGTTTTTTTTTATTTTTTAAATTGATTTTTTAAATTTATTTTTTTGTGTTTGATTTGTTGGTAATTGAACTTTAAATTTTTTTTATTAGTCATTGCTGTTTTTTTGTTGTTAGATTTTTTTATAATTATATTATTAAATTAATTAAGTTATTAAATTTATTCAGATCAATAATCTGAATTTTATTTTTTTATTATTTTTTAAAAAATTTATATTATCGTTTCAAATATTTTTTTTATATTATAAAAAGCTTAAACTAGCTTATAGGGTAGCGCAGCCGACCTAGAGAGTGGCAAGAGTAACGCGGATTTCATAAACGCAACATAATTATTAGCAAATTGATCAGTATATATTCTTGCTGCGCGCAATGCTTCGAAACAAATGTTATTCGAAAACTTCTAAATACAGTGGACAGGTTATGGCCACCGTTTTGTTTTGTTTTCTTTTTTGTTGAAACTCTCAGAAAGTTTATAACATGAATAATGCAAGAATTATTTTCAGCTGTTTAATAAGTGCATTAAAGAAAAGGGTTAAGGTAGAGTAATATTTCTCGACGCTATTTTCCTAGCGTGTTTTTTATACAAGCAACAAAGTTTATGCCAACAAATGACAGAACTAATCAAAGACAAATACAACTGAGGAACACAAATAACCATGCAAGACAACAGAAACTTTAAGATCACCCTGCAACAAAGATACAGCTCCTGAAATAAGTTTATCACAAATGACTAAAGTTGTCCTTTCCATAACATTAACCTTAAGTCCAAGGCCCCATCTTCTGCAAAAAAAACTCAGAACTAGAACAAACACTGTTCATATGTTCTCTTAATATCACAACAACCAAAAATATATACATGGAAGGAGTAGTGTAAAAGAAGCAGAGCATGTGCATTCTTGTCTTTGAAATATAACCCTTTTTCCTAGTGTTAATGGACATTCTTTGAAGAGGGCGATCCGCAAAGGAAAATATCAAAATAATGCTTAGTATAGTATAGTAGTAGTTTCGAGTCCAAAGGTATCTATACAGGGTGTAGCAAAAATATGTGCACATTTAAAGCATCTTTTCGTCCTTTGCTTGGGTCTTTCCTAGGAGATTTCAGTTAGGCATGATCTCAGTTTGTCTCTAAGCACAGATAAACAGCGCAAGCAAGACTCATGGACCCACTCAGTGAATACGAAACGATTGTTCCCCCTTGACTGCAAAGAAAAGAAAAATTTGAGCCCTCTATACAGTAGACTGTTGAGAACCAATTCACAAAAACCAAAAAAGCAGCTACACTAAGACAACCAAGTAGAGTACCCACCAATCTATCTACCAGACAACTTCTCTAAGCAATCAGCTAAGCCCTTCCTCTGTCCCTCTTGCATATCCCATCTCCTCTCATTTTCTATGCCTTTTTAACACTTGTTCTATAGTCCTGTATGCTCTTCAAACTTGGAAGGGTCACTCTCCAGATATTGTCCAATAGATGGAGCAAGCTCGGTATTGGATGTTGACTAAGCAAAAGCATAGTTTGAATTCTCAATTCCAGGCTTCAACTAATCCTTCATTTGATGACACTTGGGAAGAACAAGCTTTCGCCGAAGATGCAGCTGGGCCTCTTGGAGGGTGTATATGGCCTCCAAGATCTTATTCTTGTAGCTTTTGTAGAAGAGAATTTAGGTCTGCTCAAGCTCTAGGAGGTCATATGAATGTCCACAGGAGGGATAGAGCTAGACTAAAGCAACCTCCAAGTCCTCACAATGAAATCCTTCAACAGGAGCATCAAAGTCCTCACAGTCACCTTCAAAATCCCTATAAATCTTTCGGTTTTCAATACCCATCTCAGCTTTGTAATCTGGTTTATAGCCCTAACCCTAATTCTGATCCTGGTCCTATTGCATCCCCACCTTCTTCTTCTAGGGTTTCAACTACACCTACTCAAGAGAATTGCCGAATAAAGGGTTTTTTCCCTCCTTTTTCTTCTTTTATTGTTGAAGAACAACAAAAGATATCCCCTAGATCTTCTCCTCCACCACGGACTAAGTTAGCAACAGAAAGATGTTATCATATCTCTGATCTGAGCACTGAAGGAGAGCAGAATTCAAGGAAAGTGGAATCAGGATGTAGAGCAAAAGTAAACCGTGTCAAAACAGATTTATCTGTCAGCTTGAATTTGGTAGTTCGACGTTCTCGCCCAAGCATAACGGACAGTGAGGAGGATCCTTCGAGGTGCAAGAAGCGGAGGATCGATAAATCATCATTACCTTTCTCTCTAAAGTCTAATTCAGTCGACAAGTCTGAGGTGCTTGAAATTAGCCCTTGCACTGTAGAAGAATTGGATCTTGAACTCAGGCTTGGTGACCGGCCTAAGGTAAAGTAGTTGCTGAATCCCGAGTGTTATTGGATATATTACTAGCCGTCTTGCCCCTTCTTTATTATGTTGCTTGATTTCCTCTTTGCTTTTTGGTTTTCTTTTTTCCCACCTTTAATCTTGAGATCATGACCTCTTCTCTTTGATCTTTGATCACTTTGGCTATATCTAAATCCTTTATGATTTCGCAGGGTGCATGTAACAATAACACTATTAAGAAAAAAAATGACAGAAAAACATTAAGAGTTCATATATCTTGCACAATATCTTGTTTATAATATATAGTAAATATTGTTGATTCCATCGACCATAGTTATTAACCACGGGAAGGTAACTAAGAATGGATTAAGATAATCTCTATGACTGAACAGTTCAATTCATTGTTGTTTTGCAACTCTTATTGTCACATTTACTAATGATATTGATATCTTCGTGCATTTATTTTGAGATATTCATGTGCTCAAAGAAATAGTACAGTTCGTTTATGTGCACAATCGTAATGACTCTCCCCGGTATCTTCAATGAAGAAATTTTGGTTACTACTCTTAAGTTTAGGACAAGCTGTGGAAGTTTTAGCATGGACAACTGGGATGTGTTTGTCTAGAACTTTTAAGTTAAAATGGAATTAATTATAATAAACCGTTTGTTTTTCTGAGAGGGAGAGATCAATAATGGTAGTTTTGGAGCTTTGGGTGGTGAGATTAGTTAGAGCATGAATCCGGTTAAGGTGTGAAAGGTAGTGTGGCTAAAACTGCATGGAAGAACGTGAGCACTTTTTCCCATTCAGCACCTCAGTTCTGACATTCCTATCAGAGAATTAAACTAAGCCATAAGACACACACAGATTGGTTTCCAAGGACACATAAGTCAGATACATCACAACATCGATTCCCTTTTTTCTTGTATTTATTATCTTCATCATCAGATTTGTTGCCGTTTCAATATATCTTCCGCCACATAACTCCATTTGCTTGTGTTCTCTTCTATTACTTTTTCTCTCCCTGTCCTCGTGATAATCCCTCCAAAGTTTTCTACCTACTACAGGAATCTGCATTTAAGTATTACAAATCATCCATTTAAGTATTTCATATGATAATTTAATATGCCTTTAATTAATCACAAGGAGAATATTATCACGTCATGATTTTTATACATCTTCTCGATAGCATAAGCCATATGCCAAAAGAATTAGAAACTAAATTAAAATAGTGGTACCAAAAATAAGAGAAAAAAAGCCACCTGGCTGGAAACCTAGCTAACCCTAGGTTTAATTGTGCTCACATAGGAAAACCATTAACAATAATAGATTGGTGGGTAATTTTCTCCTTTATAGAATAGTGAAAAATCAATAGTCTTCGACTTAAGGACATTTCAGAGGAAACTGAGAGATCAGAGCTAGCTATCATACATAAGGAAATAATTCAAGTCATACATACCCAAAAAATATTTTCCACAAAAGGCTAAGAATTGAAGATTTATAAATGAATTCTACAAACAAATAAAATTTAACATTTTATAGATTTATAAAGAGGTGTGATTTACTTAGGATTCACATCTTAAAAATTAATCTCATCAACACCCTCCTCTCTCCTCCTCCCTCTCACACCTAAGTTTAAAAGAAGTTTTTTTCTTTTTTTTTCTTTTTTAGAGATAATAACAAGTTAAGTAAATGATGTATTTTTATTAATTCAAGTAAAACGTATTTCACAATTTTATATCCTATTCAAAACAAAAGAATTCAATTAGCAAATCAAATTAATTTCAATCTACTAAATAGTTGGAATTACTTCTAGTATAGAATTGGTTCAAACAAGCCGTTAATGATTTGAGGTGTTTTTTACAAGTGAGTTTTGTTCCGTACGATGCATGTCATAAAAGTTGCAGAGACCGGGGGTGTAGAGAGGAAAGTGAGATTGTTTGCCTAGGTCTCAACGAAGGGCTACATCTGTGAAAGAGGGTTTAAATATGATTGGTTGATGTTTGTCTGCATTAAGGCTATGAGTTGGATAGGTTAGCGAGCAGCGAGGTCTGAAGAAGGACAGAGAGAGGGAGGTGTCAATGGAGTCAAGTGGGCAGTGGGTGCAGGGAGTGCACATGGGCATCATATGTCGTTTTTCGGTTTCTTTAAGGAGTTATCATAGGATTAAGAGAGGGAATGAGATGTTATTCTCAGCTTGCGTGGGTTTCCTCTGTCAAGGGCATTTGTCATTCCAAATTATTGTTTTAAAAGAATGATAATTTTGTACAATAATTCCTTAGTAATTGGATTGGTTATTTGGAAGTAGCTGTTTATTATTGTTTTGACAACTAAGGGTATATTTGCATGCGAAGATGCTCCCCTCGATCTCTTAGTCACGAGCTCCCTTCACACTGCCACTGTCATGCTGCCCATGCAGTAACCTCCATTAAAAATATTGAACCCCATTCACCATGGAATCAACCAAGTATATATATATATATATATATATATATATATATATATATATATTAGGCTGGACTTAATACAACCATCTAGAGTAGGGTGAAACAAGTTCAGCCCAGGCCCACATGATCACTGGCCCAGCCCAGCAACCATGCTAGGAGCAAAAAAAAAGAAGAAAACTTGTCTTAGTAGAGTGGGGTTTAGTACAATATCAGGCCATCTTGATGGTATATGGTTTGCTTGGTTTAGTGGGGAGAAAAAGTATTAAGTGCCCCTCAAAAATAGCCACCCAAACAGCTTTTTCAAGTGAAAAGAAAAAAGAAGATAAACAATAATCAAACAACAAGTCGTTTGGTTTTGCCCGGTATAGGGACTTGGGCAAAGTTCAATTTAGTCAGTTGGCTTTTGATTTCTTTTAATTGCACTCCTGACTGATTTTAAATTTTTAATTTTATGCAATTTTGCCTCTGCTAAACCTCAACATCAACTCTGAATTTCAGCACCTTTATCGTTATAGTCTTTAGTTTTGAATTTATGCAAATTGATCCATAATTAACCATCAAACTCTCAATTTTCTTCAATTTCACCCTTGTCTTCAATCAAATTAAGTCTCTAGAATTTGACGCATTTTTCAAAAAGATCATTTACTGTGAATTTCTTTAATTTAACCCTTAATTGACCATAAACTTTGATTTTCTTATAATTTTAACCCTGATTTCAACCAATTGACTATGTAAAAATTTCAATTTGATTTTCTAAAATTTCATTCTTCTCAATTAAGCTTAAATTAGGCTCCCAAACTTAATTTTTCGCTAATTAAGTTTATAATAAAATTAATTTGATCCATTTTAAATACAACTAAGCCCTTGCATTTTATTATATCATTTAATTTGATCAAAGATAATTCTTAAACATAATTAAACTTTTAATTTGGCTCATGCTTAAATCAAATTAGCCTATTAAAAGTCTAATTGTATCTCTAGACTTAATTTTTATGTACACTCGTTTAATAATAATTTAATTTGACATTGAATCTATATTATCTCTCTAGTCTTGAGTACAATGAGATATGATTAAGCTCATAATTCTATCTAAAATTGTTGTTTGGTTCTTATATACATTTGAAATCCTCCCCAACCTTTTTTTTTTTGCCAAATTACAAATCTTCTTGCTATTATTACTTTATTTTTTAGTTTTTATTTTAAAAAGAAAAAGGGTAAATTTTAAGGAAATAACCCAAAAAAGAGTTATGGTTGTTGGAGAATAATATAAATCATATCTTGTAACCTCACATAACAGTTTAAGCTATTGAGTTGAGATGATTTTTTGATATGGTATCAGAGCATTGTTGACCAAGCAGTCACGAGTTCGAATCTCATCATCCCTATTTATTTGATAAAAATTAAGCATAAAGTAGTGTGAGCCTATACAAGTCTTAAGCCTAAAGGGCTTTTACTTGAGGAGAGTGTTAGAGAATAATATAAATCATATCTTGGAACCTCACCTAACATCTTAAGTTATTAGATTGAGATGTTTCTTTGATAATGACAAAGTAGATGCATTATCACAACATCTTTGTGGTGGAGATTTTTATTCTTACACTTCACACATAGATATATAATTTCACCTTTGCTAATATTATTCATATTATTAAGTACAAAATTAATAAAACCTTCAATCTTTTTAAGAAAATCTTGTACGTACAACCCTTTAGAATAATCTCGATACATTCAAGAATGATCATCTATTACTTATAAAATATAAATAGAATATTGATAACAATATTTATTGATAATGTAACTATCAATTCAAAATTTAACTTTTTTATTGAAAATGAATTCACAATCTAATAACTAAATATTATTTTTATACAAATTCAATTTTGCATCAAAATATGAACTAAACAATAAAATTAAAAAAATAAATTGGTACCTAACTAATTATCCATCATTTATTAAATTCATTCTTATTCAACCTTAATTAATACCTTTTAATTATTATCAATTCCATAAAAAATCAATTTCCTCAAATCTTCTCAAATTTCGAACTTAACAATAAAATTAACAAAATATAATTAGTACCCATTGAATAGCACATTATTTCTTCAATTATAACACACCTAAGTTACGAAACCAAACTCGATTTCATAAATTGACAAATAAAATCAATTTCCTCCAAATCCTTAACAATCCCTAACATACAAATCATATATTAATACAATACAATTCTTTAGAAGAAAGCTATAAAACACTTAAATATACATGTAAACTACAAATACTACAAAAAAAAACATTTTTAATAAATTAACCTAAAACATAAACGGGTTACAAAACAAGTGGGTAGGTTTAAAGATCTCGCTTGCCATCCCTATACAAGTCTCTATTGAACAACCACTCCAAATCACCAACAAACAACCCGTGAAAACACATTGATCTCCTATAATCACTCATAAAAATACTATAAAGTCTCAACTATAACTTCTAACACAAAATTTGTTGTGATAAAAACCACAAACATAGATACACACACTCTTTTATTGCTATTTTTTGTTTTGAATCCTCTATAATTGATTTTTTTTTTCAATTTCTTCTTTAAACATTTGATTGGTTAAGAATTAGATTTCATAATTTTTTCAGATAGTGTATTTCGGACCTAATGATTTGGATTATGGATTTGAAAAGTTAATGTCAGATGACATTTTTTATATATATAAAAAAACAAGTGCTTTGTGATTTTCATCGTTTTTTTTCTTTATCGGGTTATCTTGATCTTATGACTTAGATCGCGAGATTGACGGGATAATCTAGCTTAGCTCGACCCTGATTATCGGGGTTATAAATTTATCATGTTAACTCGAGTTGAATTAAGTTACATCGATCATTTGTTCTCTTTTGAAAAAACAATTAATAGGTTATCATAATTATTATTTTATTAATTTGGCTCATTTGTTATTATTGTTTATTTTTTTATTCTTTAATTAAAATAAAACTAATTTATTTTATCCATTCAAGTTTATGAATAGAGTTGTGGATTTTTCTCTCTTCTTTAAAATGTATTGGCGGTATTTGAATATTAAAAAAGATAAAAAAAATCGGGCAGACAGCTAGCAACAAACTAATTAAGACATTAGTTGAGTCCACCTTTCGGAAGGTTGGAGTTTATCTAGAAAAAGTAAAGATTCGATCCACAGACAAGTGATGGATTAAAAATTATAGAGCACACGTCTAGCTTGTTAGTCCTATAAAATAACACATCTGTCGGTTGGTCTGGCACATTAATTATCCACGTGTCTTAAGCTTGTGATTTTCTAATGCTAGTTCTTCAAGAAAAACGAACAACTACTGTACATGCATGCTCTCAAAACTCATCTTCGTTCAAGTGACGATGAAAGAGTCGGTTAAACCATCAATGTACGACTGTAGCTCCTCAACTCTTTCTCTTGGAGCCATATGAATATATATGATCAAATTAATATAATCGCGAGGTCATACAAATTTGGACGGTGATGGCAGCGTGCGTATTTGCATAAGCAACAATTATTAATTAATAAATTACCATATGATCAGTTTTTATCTTATATTTACTAACCCACGACATTAATTATATACTTCGTTGATGAGTGTCTTTATCATACATGTCGACAGCGAGCTCTTAAGGACCTGCTGAGCTTCAAGGGACGGTACCAAAACTATTTGTGTCCCAATTTTACTTTATTATACACTCACATTTTTTTTTTCCCAAGGATAGTTGAACTTTAATCTAATAAGAGATTGAAATGAGACCATGCCACATGAGCTGTGGGACTTATTGACTAAGTATATACTATGCTTTCATGTTTTAGATTCCATCAAGTTACAATAACATGATAATTATTATACTTTCAATATTATTGAATTAAAAAAAAAATTAAATCCCAAAGAGATAGGCTAGTAGTTAAAGAATTTTTTTTTTCCTCTCTAATGCATAAGTTCAAATATTTTGTTCAACACAATTATCTTCCTAAACTCAGATATAACCAAAACAAGAAGCAACCAGCATTTGCACAATAAAAAGAAATTGATTGATACGATAATTTTGTTAGATCTAATTACAGTAACTAAATCCCATACACTTCACCTTAGTTAATTTTTTGACATTTGTTTTACTCCAAATAACGAGTGAGATAATTAATTAATTATATCGTTCCTTAATGTGTTGGAACAAACAATTAATTAATATGTGTTAGAAAAAAAAATTCAATTATAAAAATTATTTTAAATAATAATTTTTTAAAAGTTTTTGTAATAAAAAATGAAACCAGAAATTAATTTGGATTGTTAAATTACCGTTAACAAGTGATACAAGCCACCAGATTTATTTTTTCCATGATAAATGTATTTTTAGATTATTTTTATGCATCAATCAAGACTAAATCTTTTTCTACATGATTTAAAAAGCACATCCTCCACATTAACATGATGCTTTTAGAATATTTTAATAAATTTTCATAGTTTGAACTTAATTAGAAAGTCAAAATAATGGAGCAAATTTTCTTAATTATCATGTAAACTTGTTTAGATTAATTTTTAATTTATATGATGAACAAAGAATTAAACAACTTAAACTAGATTTTCCAAACTACTCTTACTCTATTTAATAAAAAGAGCCGACAAAGCTGTAAAATATAAAAGAAAAATAATAACAACAATGATAAATAAATAAAATTACATTAAAACTTGGTGCATAACACCTTTGAAGGCTAAGAGATCTAGTTGCTAAATAAATTTTTTTTTCAGTATTATCATTCTTGTTGTGAATAGCTCTACTTAAGACTCAACGTACGAAACGGAAACTGAAACATTGGAATATAAAAACTGGTCCCAAATTAATATTATTCTTTGGTGCCATGTCATAAGCAGACAACATCAATGTCAAAATTGTAACTGCAAATTTGCAAAGAGATCCTGGATAATTAAACAAGCTGAGCCCATACTTTAAGTTTACAAGTGAAAATTACGTACGTAGTGGTGGATGTGGCATGAATATTGTATTAGTTAGAGTCAACAATATGCTCTACGAACTCTAGAGTTTAAAAAGGATCGATCAGCCTGGCCGTACAGGAAGCTATTTTGCCACCATCTTGGTCAAAGTTTCGAACTCTAGTACTAGCTGAAACTGTCTGTTGACATTTTTCCTGTTTTAAATTATTTTCTTTTGCCATAGAGAAAGACAGATAGCGAGAATGAGAGACCAAAGGAGAGGGATGTACTTAGTATATATTGTCTACAAGAGGGCCAAAACGGTTTAATAAGGGCTTGGAGATATTTGATGAGATTTTAGTAGATTAAATATTCTTAGGGTTTATTATGTTATCTTGATTTACTTACTCCTAGAAAAGAATATTGCTTTCCTGATTCCAAACACTAAGATGATGCCAAAAGGGAGGCTGTATCCCTATTGTAGCTTGCAAAGTGCGAGGACTCATTAGACAAACATGCATGTGTTTTAACCTATCAAGCTGGGGTATTCCATGTTTAACGATCAAGGTTTTCACTTCAATATCGAGAAGCGGCATAAACTCAAGAATTCCGGCTGATTAGTAACGGAAATCGGAAAGTAAATCTAAATTACGAAGCAAATAGTTGATTTAATTCACTATATATATCACTTATTAACATATGACGTATCCCTTTTTTTATTTATTTATGTTTCAGATAAAAGACAATAATAGCATACATTTTATTGATGTCAGAAGAACTCAGATAGCCCTTTTTTTTTTGTAAGCAGAACTCAGATAGCCCGTAAGAGTTTGGCACCTCTTTTTATTTTTCTTCCTTGTATGAACCCTCCAGTTCTCTTAGCAGTCCAGTTCTTTGAAGCTATGCACGCAAACTCCAAAGAGAGGAGTTCAAATTTACACATCAACTCTCAACGATGTTGGAAAGTTGCAAAATGCCAATTCTTTCAGTGTGGAAATATCCTTTCAAAAGGTCTAAACGTTGCAAATTGAGTTTCTTGTAACCTTTGTATTATACATATAGGCTTGCACAATGGCATCATTCCGCATGCCATCACTGACTTGTTAAACCAATGTGCTCGGACAAATAAACTCGCAGCTATCATTCAACTTTGTGTTTTTTTGGGATCAATTTAGAAGGGCAATTTGGTAATTAAAAGTAGATTGATAAAATAAAAATTTGTTGTTCATGTATCAAAGCCACCTAGCAAGAAGAAAAATTATCCACGCCTGCTATACTTCCTCTAAATGATCAAAGCCTCTCCTGTAACCGATCAGTCGACCAAGTCTACTATTGACTCCATCATTTATCTTCCTCTATTTTCTTAATCCTTCACTGTTTCCTTCCAGGTATGAAATAATGGATAGTAGTCTCACGAGCAGTGCAGGAAAGTCCGACCAAATAGTAAGCGATTCAGATTGTCTGCAGGACTCAAGCCATGTAAGGTCTTATACTTGTGCTTTCTGCAAGAGAGGCTTCTCAAATGCACAAGCATTGGGAGGCCACATGAATATCCATAGAAGAGATAGGGCAAAACTTAAACAAGCTTCCGACGAAAACTTTCTTTCTTTGGACATCACAAAGTCCACTGAGGAAATAAGTAGAGCGCCTAAAACGCCATGTGCTCTGCCAGTTGATGAACATGTTAGTGTTACTCTTAGAAATAAAGCTAGCGAAGAAGTTCAGCCGCTACCCTTTATTGTTGATGTGAAGGCAGGTACTGATGGCGATGAAGATAACAAGATCCAATTGAATCAAGCTACGATGCAGGCGGGATTGGACCTGGAGCTTCGATTAGGGTCCGATCCACACGAATCATCTATGAGGTTGAGTCCCAGAGAATTCCTTTGATCGTAGTGAGCTGCAAGTTGTTCGGGATCTGCAGAGAGGTTTTTTCTCTTACCCTTTAATTTTTCTAAGAAATTTTATCAAGTACTCCACGTTTTTATCATAAAACCAAGGGAGGTTGTGTTTCTTCCTTTTCCATAAATTTCAACTGTTGTGTTGTAAGAGAAAAAGTTTAATATACTTCTTCTAAAGTTATTCACTCATTGCTCCATTCATTTAAGCATCAAACTTTCCGTATATTCCACTTTGCGAATTAACTGCTGCTTTTATGACTCTATTGTTAATTTATTTGCACTATCGAACTTAATTTTGTTGCTTATAAAACTTATATCGCATATGAAATGAATGAAACAAGGATCAAAATATTTTTATTGAGCTACCAAGTTAACTTTGCTGGTTCATATTCGAATCTTGGATAGTACCAAGAAATTTGTTGCCTACAATGACCAGAAAAAAATAAAATTGATGTCAAATTAATCTGACAATTATATGGATTTTTAAATTCGATTTGCTTGCAGGCAATTAATGCATTTAGTCACTATGCAAACTCCACGAGATCCAAATTTCCCTATCATATAGTATTGAGTTTTTATATATATAAAAAAGATTTGGTGGTTGCTGCTTCTTTCTGGTTTCTATATTTATTAGTGCAATTGATTAGGCATTTTGTATCTTAAATTTATAATTAATTTCTCAAATAAAATAGATTTTGAACATCGAACTAAATACATTGAAAAGACTGCATTATTAAAGCCAAAGCATATACTTGACTAGCAATTGATGTAGAACAAATAGCGGAAGAATACATGCTCAAAAGGGATCACCCGAAATTCAAAGGCAACTGAATTTCGGCAGCCGGGGCGTTGACGTTAGAATGTCGCGAAACTCACCGAGTCAAAGCGTTTCGCCATTTGCCGAAGAAGTCAGTGGCTATGCCCCTGTTGTCCACCGTTTTTTTGCCAAATTCCATCGTTTCGACTCCGAAATCGTCATTTTTGCCATTTTAGGAAAGTTTCGTTTTAGCCATAACTTTTGATTCCCGAGTCCGAATTGACTTCCGTCAATTCCTGTTTGCTCAGGATTCATAGGCCTTTCATATTCTGCATTTATCTCAAATTTTCCATTTTTGGTAAATTTAATGTTTTGTGTCGTTTCCTTATCCGTCATGGGTTAGGGTAGAATTTTGCTTTAAATATCTTTGTAAAGCCTTTGGAGGCAGCAGCTAATAATTATTGAATAAAACCTTTGAGTTTTCTGAGAGTTTCTCTCGTTTATACAATTTTACGGAATATTGACGTTGGTCGTATTCCTTCACTGTTTACTGCTGCGTCAGCAATGATCAATCAATCAGCAACATAAGATAATTCATAGACTTTATCATAATCTCGTATCTAGAGATAACAAGTATTCACTTTACTTCGACATAAGAAATGCTTCATATAAAAAAGAAAGTTGCAATTAATTAATAATGGCATAGTTTGCTACTCATTTTTTGTAGTTACATAATTTGATGTTTTTTTTTACTTTCATTTGTAATCATTCACTAGTCCCTACAAATCATTCTAAAATTAACCATGCTAATAGTTGTTTGGCCAATTTATCATGAGATAGTTGGAAAGTGGATGTAAGATCTTGAGAATTTTAACTTACCTTTTAAACTTTACCAGATGCTTGCTGGATGAATGATCGAATTCAATGGATAATGAGTTTATCGTCCAAAAACTGCAAGTCAGTCCAGCCTTGAATATTGTTACAAAAAGTTAGGTTTAGGGGTTTTCACATAAAATGCTTTTCTCATATGATTGAGAACCGAATAATTAAACTGTGTATGTATGCTGTATTGTAAGGTATAAGTATATAGTACTTATAAGAAAGAATTGCATTGTAAGAGTCTGTTAGCTGTACTATGCCTGTCATCATACGCCAGATGGTGGAGCGGATCTTACACATGACTTAAAACACCATAGAGAAACTGATTTGCAGGTAGGGGCTTCGTCAAATTTTATATCCACAATCTGATCACAATGAAATGAATTGAGACCTAGGGATCATAAGCATGTCGTACACATAGGGATCGTGGACGTGGTTGGCATAACCATGAAAAATAAGATTAATTAACAATTACATTGCACCACTTATCAAACTAGAGCATAGGAATGCGGGGAAAAATTAATAACAAGTTCGCTACTCGATTTCAGTTTGGGGTACTTTTGATTTTGGTATGGGAAAGTGAAGAGATCAAGATGTTAAAGTTGTTCTACTATGTAGATCGAAGAATATTGCCCGGCTCTTTGGTGCACATGACCAAGAGTTGTGCTCCCATTCAATGCATGCTTCTATGTTTTTTCCTCGTGGTTAGTGTTGTTATTCAATTTTTTATTTATATTTTAATGAATTTTCAGGAAAAAAAAACAAAAATAGTAAAAAAAAACAATGAAATCCCCTAGAAAAATACATTTTGATATATTTACATCATTTTTAGCATTTTCAACGTTATCTCAGAAGAATTTAAATTTTCGAAGGTATTTTCAATGCATTCAACTTTTAACGCGTTAATTTTACAATCACTGATTTTTCTTGTTGAGTCGATGTTAATATTGTTCGCTTTCAAAAATACAAAAAAATAAAAAAAAAAGTTGAGGGATCAATTTGAAAACCTAGCAACATTTCTTCTATAAATACCATGCTACGGTGGAAAAAAAGGTAAAAAAAAATTGACTGACGAGGAGAAAAATTTACTCACGGGGAGAACATTTTAGGGGGCGGAGAAAATTTTAGAGGGAAACAAAAGAAAAAAAACATAACCTAAATTTATCTACAGACAAGAAGCCGCCCCCACCCCTTTCGGCTTTGAGTTTTTTTGGTTCCAGAACCAGTAAAAGCTGGGGGCTCTCCATTTTCCCTGTAAAAAGGAGCCGACCTCCATTTTAGCTCTGGCCATCTTCCCATTGGTCGCTCCCTTCTCCACCCACTCTCCCCATTTGCCCGACCAAAAACCATAGAAACAAAGCCATCTCTAACAGTTCCCTCTCTCTCCAAGCTATAGTTGCCTCCCTTCCCTTGGCAAAGAAACCAGAGACCCTTTCTTAGTCCCCCTCTTCAGTCGGCCATATATCAACAGTTCCCTCTCTCAGCCGGCCAAAACCAGACCTCCCACCTCTTCCTCTGCTTTTCTTCCCCAAAACCATTCCCTTGCTTTGTGATTTTTGCCCCCAAAGCCAACCGGCCACGCCCCTCCTCTGGCCATCGCTCTTCCTTGCGGCCAAAACCACAACCGCAAAAGGACATCAGTCAACAGATATTCATCAGAAAAAGGATATCAGGACTGAAGGAGTTGATGAGCCACACTTAAAGCCTTCATTTGGTGTTGTTATACCAATCTATAATACCTTCAGGCCCAATAATTAAATCAGTTCCAGTAGTCATAGAGAACTTATCTACATACTTAAGCCAATTTGAGAGACGATATAGAATTAAAGAGAAGTTGTCTTCGAAGGTTGTGGTTCCATCATTGAAGATAACCTTGTTCTTCATAAGCCATATACTTTAGCTAACACAACAAGAAAGCATAGACCAAGCCTTACGCTGAAATTTTCCAAACACTAGGTTGAGTTGCTGAAGTAATAGATCATCCACACAGCAGGGAAGACAATCACTAATACCCCATTCATCCAAGAATTTTATCCATAATTTCCACACTAGTCTACAATAAAGAAGATGATTTGAAGTCTCAATCTCATTTTCATAAAAAAAAATACAAACGACTTGATCAACTGAGATTATATTACGTGAAAGCAAGAGTTTCTTAATGCATAATCTATTTTGAATAGCTAGCCAAAGAAAAGATTGAACCTTAGAAGGGACTCCTTAATTTTAGCTAGATCAAAGCCTTAAAAGTTATAAGCCTTGGATTCATAATTTTGTTAGTAAGTAAAGAGCATGTTTTAACTGTATAACCTTTGTTTGCTAATGAGGACCAAATTTTCTTATCTAAAGTTGTTGCCTTTAGTCGAAAGCTTTCTAAAAAAAAGAAAAGGTAGACGACTTGTTTAGTTTCGAAGAGAAGCAATTGTCTCCTTCAAGAATAACTCTCACTTCCATTCCCTTTGCTCCTAGTTGCCCATATAAGCAATTATGGAATTCGGTTTAGTGGAGAGAATATAGAGTAGTGGGTAAGTGACTTCCATTAGAGAGCTATTGAAGCAAACATCATACCAGAATCGAGTTAGAGTGTCATTTCCAACTACAAATTTGTAGTTATTGGCTAAAGCTAGAGAGATAGAGTCTAATGAATTCATAAGGGATGTGATGTCCCTCTAGATACAAGACAATCTTCTATAAAAAATAGGAAGACCATTTTCAAACACCAGATTGAATTTGTTGTACATCATTTTCTTCTATAGCTCATTACTAGGAAGACTGAGCCTCTAAATCCACTTCAAAAGCATTACTTTATTCTTGGCAATCTATTGTAACCCATTTTTAGGCCCCCGCAAAAAATAAAATAAATAGCCAAAAAAAGATTAGAAAAATAATAGCAGGCAGAAGCGCTCAGAAGATGGTCAGAAAATTGGTCAAGGAGGTTAAAAATACAAAGATTGGATTTTTGACAGTATATTCTTGAATGATGAAAGCCCTGTTGAGAAGAAAATTTTGAAATTTTGAGGAGAAAGCCCAAATTTGGATGTTTATGGATTTAATAGGATTTTTAATTGAATTTATGGAGGATTTTATTGCAAGAAAAGTTGAGTTTTAAGTCAATTTGGGCTTTAATTAGAAGAAATTAAAGTTTTGCGGCCAAAATATATTTTTTAGGAATTTATTAGGTCAAATCAGGGGCTTAATTGCATAAATATTGAAGTTTAATGGCCAATTAGAGACTTAATTGAGAAAATCCGAAACCAAGGACCAAATTGGAAGAGGCGCGTAAATAGAGGGCTATATTGGATTGATCCGGGGGCCTAATTGAAGAAATTGAAAGTTTATTGATCAATTAAGGGCTAAATTGCATAAATCAGAGGCCAAGGACCGAAGTGAAAAACGCAGCCAACTATAGGGGCAGGGACCGAAATTGGCAGGGACGCAATTGAATTTTATTCTTAAAATCAGGATTAGATTTGAGGACTTAATAGAACAAAGGATAAATTAAGGACTGATTCGAAAAAATGTTTTGTCGCCTCTTTTAAATGAAACAGCGTGTTTTCTCCAAAACGACGCCGTTTCATATATATATATATATATATAAAGAGAAGACCGAACGGTGTCGTTTTGAACGGCACTGTTCCCCTTTCTTCTTCCCCCGAACGTGCAGCAGGGGAAGAAGAAAACATTTATTTTTCTCTTTCTTTTTTCTTCTTTTAATCTTCCCGCCTCTCTCTCCTTGCACCCACCGACTAACCCGAAGCCCCACACCTGGGACCACCGACCGAAGTCATTGGCCGACCACCGGCCGAAAGCAAAGGAACGGCGCCTTGCTGTCGTGGGTGGTGGCCGACCAGCCGCCGCGAAACCCGCTTCCCAGGCGCACTAATAAAGGGCCCAGCGCCCTTTCTCTCCTATAAATGGAGAACAAAAAGAAAAAGAGAGGATGAAAAAAAGGGAAGAGGGAGAGGGAAGAGAAGACCCAAAACGAAGAGAGAGAGAGGGAACGAAGGAGAGAAGATAGAGAGAGGCGAATCAAAAAAAAGAGAGGAGGAAAGGGAACATTGAAACGAACTGAAAACAGAAGAAAAAACGAACCGAAAACAAAGAAAAGGGAAGGAACGGGGAGAACAAACCGAACCGTTGGGAACAGCTGCAGCGCCGCTGGAAGCCGCCGTCCGTGAGCCACGACATGACACCGCGTCCTCAACGCTAGGTGCACCTCCCTTCCCCTGCATTTTTTCGTTATAGGTTTTTTTTTCTTTCTGCATGCAGAATCGTTCTGCATGCAGGAGGCGGGGAGGAGAAAAATAATTCTCCCCCCCCGCTGGGCTTCTTTTGCTTGGCCAGCCCGATGCTGGCCCAGCCTTGCATGTCTGGGCTGGGTCTGGCCTAGACTAAAGGGGACTTTCGGTTGGGCCGAGATCGGCCCAACCTTTTTTTTGGGCTGAGTCTGGCCCATTTATTTGGGCCGGCCCAGCCCATATAATATATTATATGATATATTATATTATATTATATTGTGTGTGTGTGTGTGTGTGTGTGTGTATATTTTAAAAAAATAATAAATAAATAAATATATTCTGAAAAATCTTAAAAAAATATTGCTGATTTTCCTGCATATTTTTGTCAAAATGGCTTGATATTGATTTGTATTTTTATAACGTAAAGATACAAATCCAGTATTAAAATACCCGGTTTTCGTCAAAACATCAAAGATTTTCAAAATAAAAAATGTTTTTGCTTTCAAAAAATTCTAAAAAGTCCTTAAAAATATTATTGATTTTTTTTTCCATATTTTTATCAAAGCGGATTAATATTGAGTTGTATTTTTATACCGTAAGAATATAAATCCAGTATTAAAATACCCGATTTGCGTCAAAACATAAAAAAAATATACATAATTAAAAAAAGTTTTTGTTTTAAAATACGGCATAGTCTCTCCAATATATATATATATATATAAATATTATAACATCATATTTTCACATAACAAAGGAAATTTCAAAACAATATATGTATTAACATGCATTTGGCTTTAATAACTAGTTTATTCAAGCCATGAGAACTAGGCCAATATTTTAAAAATTCTAAAAAAATCTTTTAGTTTTCTTTTAGTATTTAGGATTACGAATTTATACGTAAAACATATTCCTAATATTAAAAATAAAGTTTTTGTAAAGACGTTAGAACAGTTAGGATTTTACCCGATAAGATAAAGATCTCCTTACCGAGGAGGACTTTTCTTGAACCATACCAACAACTAGGAAAACACGAAAAGACCTTAGATTTTATCAGACAATAAAATAATGCAGCTTATTTTAGGTAAGGCGTATTTGGGGTGCTAATACCTTCCCTTTACGCAACCACTCCCCGTACCCAATCTCTGAGACCAGTTAGGGTTCCTAGTGATAGTGACCAAAATACTAGGTGGTCACTCCCATTCCATTTTTTCCACTAACAAAAGACAATATTTTCTTGTCTCCCCATATTTGCCAAATAGATAGAGATAGATTCACATTGTAGATTAAAAAATGGAAAAACAAAACTATGTAATTTTCGTCGCGACGCCGCACACGTGCGACAAAAATAGCGACTCCACTAGGGACCTTGTAGACTAAGCTTTGTTTTTTTGTCTGATTTATTTGTGTTTTCGTGTGTTTATTGTTAATATGCCTTTCCTTTTATTTATTTGCGTATATGCTTTATATGTTACACATATTGCTCATGCATTATATAAAATTGTCTCATGCATCACTTGCTTTAATTTTGAAGAAGCACACACAAGCCTTAAGTTAAGTGGGGAATTAGCGATTTGCCCTAAGACTATTGGTCAGGGTTTAAATGCGTGAAACACCCGACTCATATCTGAGTGCCTGCTTGGTAATGGTGGGCATACGTGTCTTAACTATTCCTTGCAACGCCCCCATATTGTCTTTACAAAGAACGTCACTGGGCAGATATGAGACCCTTCAAGACCAGATAGAAAAACTACCCACTCTCACTTAATAAATAGAGCTTGTCCTTAGGTTATGTATTTTACTTTCATTGGCATCATGATTAATAATGTTAATTTCATCAAATCAGGTTTTGAGCTGAAATTATGACTAAGTACCTTTCTTTCCAAGAATTTGGACAAGAATCTGAGTTGGCTCAGATAGCTGAAGGAAAATGTCCAAGAATCGATGCTAGTGGGTTACCATGCATTACCAAGATAAATCACATGGTAAATGACTTAGGGAAGTTAGTGTCTATCATGGAATATGTTGATGAGACTTTTTTTGAAAGGCGATATGGGAGAATTGCACAATTAATGAGGATGCCCGTACAAGCAGCGGCGATCAAAGCCCTTCTGAATTTTTGGGATCCCAGTTATCGGTGTTTTACCTTTGGGAATATCAATATGACACCAACCTTGGAGGAATATGAGAGGATTCTAGATTTTTCAAATAACAACCACAAATCTACCACCGGTAAAAATTTAAGGACACAGCTTCGAAGGTAGTCAGTTTATTAGGTTTAGGAAAGATCAGCCAATGTCGAGTCGCCGAGGGGGGTTTTAAATGGAAGGTCATTGAAGCTCGAATGAAGAAGCATGCTAAAGAAGGCAAGTTGGGAGATGAACGTTATAGGTTGGTGGCCTTCGCCATTTTTGGACTAGTATTATTCCCTTCTGAAATTGGGGTCATTAGTTTGGAAGCAGCAAGTGTCTTCGTCGAATACGAGCATGACCGGATCAATCCCTCTTCAGCCATCTTAGGGGAAACCATGTTATCTATCAATCACTGCAGAATGCATGGAAAAGGAGCTATGAGATGCTGCATCCCTATGTTGTATTTATGGATAATCAGTCATATCAAAACACCAAGGGACATCTTCAACAACTTTTGGTGGTTTGACCTGCGACCGTTAAAGATTACCATAGATGAGACTTGGAAGAATTGGGATGAGAAAACATGGATGGATAAGTATGCGGCCTTGCCAAGGAGCAACTTCAAGTGGAAAACGCCATGGATGAACAACGTCATCTGCACAATGAGCTGTGGAAGCAAGATATGGGTTCCTTTGATTGGTGTAACCGGTTACATCGGGTATGTGCCTGCCCTTGTAACAAGTCAGTTAGGCGGAATGCAATATACACCAAGAACCTTGGGTTTAGCTGATTTTATCGGTTTGTTCAAGCACCAACCATTCCTTGAAGAAATGGAGCTTATCCGACAGGATTGGAAGAGACCCTTGAAGGTGAAAAGGGAAGAAGGAAGCAATTTTGAAACCTCATTCAGCCAGAATTATGCAGTTTAGAGGAATGAAGAGCTTTCTGAAGTGAAGGGTTTCTCTACACAAGAACAGTTAGAATCAGCGTTAGAGCAACAAAAAGAAAAAGAACAGATGATGAGGAAAATATAAGAAAGTAGCTAGAGCAGTTTAGAATTGATCTCAGCAAAAGTGAGAGGCAGCAACAACTATTAGAAAACCAGTTAGAGGAAGAAAATACGATGAGGGTTTTCTTGAATCAACGGTTAGAAGAACAGGATAAGCAGTTGATGTCTCTAAATGGATGGCAGAAAAGGGTCGAGGTAGCTAAAGAGATAACAACGGGGGTCTAGGCTAAGTTAAGGAATCGAATAGCTGAATATGATGAGCTGGTTAAGAAGAATGGACTCACAGAAAAGGAGTTGGCTAAGGCTAAGAAATTAACAAAAGTCAAGATGAATGTTGATAAGGAGGTAATGGATTCTTTGAAGAAAGGGAGGAACCTTCTTTTAAAGAAAGTAGAAGTTGAAAAGGAGAATAATTAACTAGCCAAGCTTGACATAGAAGAAGAAAGGAAGGTCAGAGCTCAATACATGGTGTAACTGGAGGAGGAGAGAAGTGTGAGAAGGGCCGCCGAGTCTGACATGAGGGATTACCAGAAGAGAGCTGAATCTTCAAAAGGAAGGATGATGGCTTTACAATCAGAGATCGAGGTATGAGAAGAAGAATTGAGGGAGTTGAGAAGCCATTACTTCGAGATGGAAGAGGAGCTGAGTAAGGCTAAGCAAGAGCGTCGAGAATGCCAAGACTACATGGACAGCTTTGCAGTTCAAATTAATTCCAAAATAGCCGAGTTGGATATCGAAAAGGAAGAACTGCATAGGATAAGAGATAAACTAGCACAGTCAGAGGATATGGTTCGAGTGATGGAAAGAAGTAACGAAGCCTTAGGAGCCAGTAACGAAGCAATAATCGCAGATAACAGTGTATTCCATGACAAAATAAGACATATGTCAAAACAGGTTGAGCAAGTAGCCCGTTATGCGGAAAGGTTGCAACAGCAAGCCACCCAAGTTGGAAATGATGCTTCAAAGTATCGAGAATACATGGGGGCCATGGCCTGTTTTATTGGGGATTTAGCTAATAGGGGAAATGCTTTTTAGAGGTAGCAATGTATAAGACTCTCTTTCCATTATCGTTTTATATGAGCAACTTTGTTATTTATAAGAAGTCCATGACGTATTTCTCTTCTTAATGTGTTTTGGTAAGCCACTATGATAAGAACTTGGCAAACCCTCCTTTATGGTAATCGGGTCGACTCAGAAATCTTGCCCAAAGGATTACGAAGGCCATGAATCAGCTCAAAAAAAAATACACATTACATATACATCACATTCTCATCACGCATCTTGTTTTTAATTTATCATATGCATTCCAGATCGCGAAACATAGGTCCCACATCCAGAGTCCACCAAACCCGGTCCAGATCAAGGATGGAGAATGAAGAAAGAGCTCACTTAGAGTCACACTATCAGACCGAGTTAGAGTCCGTAAGAAATGAAGTTGCTCGGCAGACCGACCTACTCAATCAACTTCTGAGAGCTAAGAATAGGGAGGGAACGTCAGTACAACCACCTGAAGTAGCGCCAGCAGCTCACATCCCACAAGCATCTCAAAACCAGGGGGCAAACTCGGCCAATGAACAATATTTTGTGCCTATTACCCCTATCCGACCAACTCAGGCTCCAATCACTGTTGACTTAACAACGGAGGGAATCCCAGATAGTAGGTCTCCCAATTTGATGGACCAGGACAAGCTGTTGGCCTTGGAAGAAAGATTAAGGGCAGTTGAGGGTAATGATTGGTTTGACCCTATACGAGCAGCTGAAGTATGTCTGGTACCAAACATCGTGGTGCCTAAAGATTTCAGGATACCATAGTTTATTAAATATACTGGTTTGGAATGTCCAAACACTCACCTTCGTTCCTACTGCAATAAAATGGCGGAAGTAATCCACGATGATAAACTGCTAATCTATTTCTTTAAGGATAGCCTCGTAGGATCCGCTTTGAGTTGGTACATGAGGTTAGATAGTGTCAGGATCTGGAGCTGGAGAGACTTGGTGGAGGCTTTCCTTAAGCAGTACAAGTTTAACATGGAAATCGCTCTTGATCGAACAAGTCTAATGTCAATGGAGAAAAAGAGCCAAGAGTCAGTAAGGGCTTATGCATAAAGGTGGAGGGATGAGGCAATGCATGTCCAACCCCCTTTGATAGAAACAGAAATGGTGAGCTTGTTTGCCAATACTTTCAAGGCACCTTATTATAAGCATCTAATGGGTAGCTCTTCTCAGCATTTCTATGATGCGGTACGAATAGCTGAAAGGATAGAGCAAGGAATTAAAGCTGGGCGTATAGCGGTGCCGTTGGAAAAGAAGGGTTTTATTGGAAGAAAGAGAGAAGGCGATATTAACAATTTGGAAGGCGGGTATAAGGGCAAGAGAGTAGATTCCCACAATCCACAAGTACCTACCTCTCAATTCTCACACATGAACTTTAACCAACCTTTTTCCTCTAATCGAACAAATAACCAGTCAAACAGCCCAAATCACTACCAAAGACCCCATACAAGATATACTTCAGAACAACTGTCACCGTTACCCATGCCTTTGAAGACATGTATGCCAAACTGTTGAGCATTGGACACATAACTCCTATCCCTACACTACCACTACAACCACCATTCCCAATTTGGTACAAGCCCGAGTTGACTTGCGAGTACCATGCGGGTAATCCTGGGCATGGGATTGAAACCTGTTACGCTTTCAAAAAGAGGTTGTTAGAGCTTATTAAGATAGGATGGGTATCCTTTGAAGACAAGCCCAATGTTAATTCGAACCTATTGCCTAAACATGCCCCAAATAGTAGTGGAGTAGGCATGATAGAAGTTGGAAATCAATGCAAGGTGTTGAAAGTACCTATGAAAAAGTTGTATGACATGTTAGTACGATCTGGATTTCTAGAGGCAAAGGTGGAAAGCCATTTGGAGGGAGGTGACTACTGTGAGTTCCAAGGAATAGATGGACACCACATTGAGGATTGCGTCGAGTTTTGCGAAAAGATTGCAAAAATTTTGAGAATGGGACAATTGAGAATTGAACCTATGGAGAGCAGGTGTGAGGTGAGTATGATGGAAGGTCAAGATGAGATGGCAGGAGTATGCAGGGTCCAACAAACAGCTAATGGGCCCCCAAGGCTAATCTTGGTTAAACCATCCTGCACAAAAAAGAATCATAATGCCATGCCTTATAATTATGGCTATACCTCCAACGTACGAGCTCTTCTTCCTTTGTTCCAGACCGAGATAAACGGTTTGACCAGGAGTGGTCGTTGCTTTACGCCTGAGGAGTTGAAGAAAGCAAAGGGTAAAGAAGTGGTGGATTTGGACAAAGCACTAGAAGTTAATAAGTCGGTAACAGAAGAGGAGTCAAATGAGTTCTTGAAGTTGATCAAGCACAGTGAATATTGCATAATAGATCAACTAAAAAAGACTCCAGCTAGGATCTCCCTGATGTCCTTAATACTCAACTCTGAGCCGCATCGAAATGCCTTGCAAAAGGTATTAAATGAGGCATATGTACCCCAAGACATTGAACATAAAACCATGGAGCATCTGGTGGGGAGGATCCATGCATCTAATTACTTGTACTTCACGGCTGATGAGCTTGATGCTGAAGGTACCGGACATAACAAGCCCTTATACATTACGATTAGGTGCAAGGATTGCCTCATAGGAAAAGTACTCATTGATAATGGTTCGGCCCTTAACGTGTTGCCAAAGCACATTCTGGAGGAAATGCCGATTGATGAATCTCACATGAAGCCAAGTACTATGATGGCCAGAGCATATGATGGCTCACCTAGGCCGATAATTGGGACTTTAGAAGTTGAGCTATATATGGGACCACAAATGTTCCTAGTGACACTTCATGTTATGGACATCCACCCTTCTTATAGTATGTTGTTGAGAAGACCTTGGATTCATGCAGCGGGGGCGGTAGCTTCGTCATTGCACCAATACCTGAAGTATATCATGAATGGGATGTTGGTAACTGTCAAGGTTGAGGAGACAGTATCCATGATAAAGAATGTGGTTGTGCCTTTTATCGAGGCAAATGATTGCAAGGATAACAATATCCATGCTTTTGAGATTGTAAACACCGACTAGGTGCCAGAGAACACAGTACTAAGAAGGCCAAGGATCTCAAAAGCATCAAGGATGGCAAGTCTATGCTTCTTGGACCACGGGACCCCATTTCAGTATAACCTTATTTTCGGGATACCAGAAGGGGTTAGTCTGGCAAGGATGAAAAGTGGTGATCAAAGATTTGGGCTAGGGTATCAACCTAACCAGGAGGATTATCGGTGGGCTACTGGTCAAAAAAGAGCAAGAAGGATGACTAGAATTAAAGGAAGAGAGCCTGAAGAAGAAAAGCTAGAAATCCCTCCCCTTAGCGTATCATTCCCAAAAGCAGCATACATAATGCAACATGATAAAGGAGCTGAAAGCCTTGGTCGAGAATTGGCAAATATGAGCATAAACACCTTGGAGGAAAATGAAGAGAAAGGAGACGATATGGAAGTAGTAGCGGAAAAAGGAGATGAAGCGCTGCCACAACTGACGGTCTATACACTAGAAGAAGTCTCCGCCAAGACCTTTGTGCGCAAGTTGGCTCAGGGCGAGAAGTTTCAGAACTGGGTGACCTAAGAAGCTCCAGTAGTTTTCAAAATGTAAACCAGCTTTGTTTGCCTTAACATGCTTTTGTCATTGCTTATGTTTGTTTTTTTTATTTCCTCTAGTTGACAATCAAGGCTCATGATGTCAGCTAGATTTTGTGTTTGTCATTAAGCCCACCTTTTTTCTTTGAATGATGAGATCATGCACTTTTTAAAATTGTTTTTTATGCATTTACACCAAGCACTTCCCGCTTTCAGGAATCCTGAAAGTGGATCTCCTACAACATTACATACATTTAGCATCAAGAATAAATGGCCAAACTTGAACGAGCATGTGATAGCGATGGAAGAAGAAGAATGGGATGAAAGCAATATCAGGGAATTCACCAAGCTAGTAAAGGAACAGACTTGGAAGCCTGCCACCAAGGAACTCGAAACCATTAATGTAGGCAGTGATCAGCTCAAGAAAGAGTTGAAAATAGGTACCTTAATTACTTCTTAACAAAGGACAAACATGATCATCCTATTGCAAGAATATTCAGATGTCTTTGCTTGGTCCTACGAAGATATGCCCGGTTTGGATACAGATATTGTAGTACATAAGATACCATTGGAAGAAGGTTATAAGCCAGTCAAGCAAAAGCTGAGGAGGGCCCACCCGGATGTCTGGATCAAGGTCAAGGCAGAACTCGAGAAGCAATGGGATGCTGGTTTTTTAGAAGTAGTTAGATATCCACAATGGGTATCTAACATTGTTGTAGTGCCTAAGAAAGAGGGGAAGATTAGAGTTTGTGTGGATTTTTAGAATTTGAATAGAGCTAGCCCTAAGGATGATTTTCCTCTACCACATATAGATGTTTTAGTGGACAACACTGCCCGAAGTTCCACTTATTCCTTAATGGATGGTTTTTTAGGATACAACCAGATAAAAATGGCTCTAGAGGATAAGGCGAAAACAACTTTTATCACACCTTGGGGGACCTACTGCTACAAGGTCATGCCATTTGGTTTGAAAAATGCAGGAGCAACATATCAAAGAGCAATGGTGACTCTATTCCATGACATGATGCACAAGGAAATTGAGGTGTATGTAGATGATATGATTGCCAAGTCTAAAAAGGGACAAGATCATGTTGAAGTTTTGAGGAAGTTATTTGAGAGGTTGAGGAAGTATGAACTAAGGCTTAATCTTGCAAAGTGTTCATTCGGAGTTAAATCGGGCAAGCTGTTAGGATTTGTGGTAAGTGATAGAGGTATAAAAGTGGATCCAGATAAAGTAAAGGTCAACCAAGCTATGTCATCCCCTAAGACAGAGAAAGAAGTAAGAGGATTCTTGGGAAGGTTGAACTACATTGCTCGGTTTATAGCTCAGCTAACAACAACATGCGAACCTATATTCCAACTACTAAGGAAAAAGAATCCGGGAACCTGGAATGAGGAGTGTGAGGAGGCATTCAATAAAATCAAATAGTACTTGCAAAATCCACCTTTACTGGTTCCTCCGGTATCGGGAAAACCTCTAATGTTATATCTGACAGTAACTGAAGCAGCCATGGGATGTGTATTGGGTCAGCATGATGAAACCGGAAGAAAGGAAAGAGCTATTTATTACTTAAGTAAGAAATTCACTGAATGTGAGTCTAGATACACTGAGATAGAAAGGCTCTGTTGTGCGTTGGTATGGGCGGCAAAGAGGTTACGACATTATATGTTATATTATACCACTTGGTTGATTTCAAAAGTGGATCCTCTGAGGTATATTTGTAGCAAGCCCTTTCTCTCAAGTCGAATTGCAAGGTGGCAAGTTTTACTAGCAGAATATGACATAGTGTATATGACAAGGAAAGCCGTGAAAGGAAGTGCAATCGCGGACCATCTGGCCGATAATGCTGTTGAAGATTACGAACCTTTGGATTTTGACTTCCACGATGAAGATATATTGTCAATAGAAAGAGAAGAAGAGAAGACAGATTGGTGGACCATGTTTTTTGACGGGGCAGTAAATATATATGGTAACGGGGCCGGTGCGGTAATAATCTCTCCTAATAAGAAACAGTATCCAGTTTCAGTTAAGCTGCATTTCGAGTGCACCAACAATACAGCTGAGTATGAAGCTTGTATCCTCTGTTTAGAAGCGGCATTAGAGTTGAAGATAAAGAAGTTAGATGTATATGGAGATTCAATGTTGATTATCTGTCAGGTTAAAGGGGAATGACAGACCAAAGAGGAAAAGTTGAGGCCATACCAGGAATACCTATCCACGCTAGCAAAGGAATTCGAAGAAATTAGATTCTCTCATTTGGGAAGGGAGGGGAACCATTTTGCGGATGCTTTGGCCACGCTAGCTGCTATGACTACCATTGATCTCAAGTGCAAGGTACAACCGATACACATTGACATTAGAAATGACCCAGCTCACTGTTGCTTAGTTGAGGGAGAGATAGACGGATAGCCTTGGTATTATGATATCAAGAACCTTGTGCAAAATCATGAATATCCGGTGGGAGCTTCCAAAATGGATAAGAAAACCTTGAGAAGGTTGGCTATAGACTTCTATTTAGATGGAGAGATTTTGTACAAAAGATCATTTGATGGGACCCTGCTAAGGTGTTTGAATGAGGCAGATGCTAGGAAGGCATTGCGGGAGGTCCATGAGGGGATTTGCTCAACCCATGCTAGCGGGCATATGATAGCGAGGAAAATCCAAAGGGCTGGTTATTTTTGGATGACATTAGAGAAAGACTGTATCGACTATGTCAGGAAATGTCACAAATGTCAAGTTTACAGTGACAAGGTCAATATGCCACCAGCTCTTTTATTTAATCTAATATCCCTTTGGCCATTTGCAATGTGGGGAATTGATGTGATCGGTCCTGTTAACCCAAAAGCTAGCAATGGTCATAGATTCATCCTCGTAGCTATTGACTACTTCACAAAATGGGAGGAAGCTAATTCATATGCCCACGTAACACAGAAGGTAGTAAAGAAGTTTGTAGAAAAAGACTTGATTTGCCGATATGGTCCTCCGGAAAAGATAGTGACAGATAATGCACAGAATTTCAATGGCAAAATGATAGCGAAGTGATTAGTACTTAAAAGTGCATGTTTATCAAGGTTTTATATCATCATTTTGCACTTGAAGTATCAATAACTCCTTAACTAAAGCATGTTTTATAATAACAAGTTTGATATTATAAGATACCTTAATTTATGGTAAATGCTCATTTTAAATGCAGGACTATCATATAAATAAAAGGATTGATTGATGAGTTTAAGCATTGAAAGTTAAAGGACAAAGAGATGGCCAAACGTAGAAAAGAGATGTCGGTGCAGTCCAAACCGGAACATTGCTCGGTAATTGGATCATATCTGGAGCTTTAGATCTCGGATTTAGGTCCATTTTATATGGATGGAAAGGCAAAACATAGGCCTACAACTTTCATTTGGACACCAAGATCTAAGAAGGCCGTTTTCAAGTCCAAATTATAGGAACAACGAAGAAGTCCAAAGCTGTCCTGCAGCCCAGACACTATTTAGTGTTCAGCCCATATCTTGAGTTCTAGAAGTCCAAATGACCTCATCTTTTTTTTGTTGGAAAGCTGAGACAATTTCCTAGAACATTCCTGAGGATTCTGGGCAAATTATGATGTTAGCAATGACGTCTTGTTCAGACAAGAAGATAAGGATTGTCACCAAGTCAAGATGTGGCCACCCACTCATCAATTAGTCAACAAATCAATAGTTCTAAATTTTGGCCTATAAAAGGAGGCACTTACCATGTATTGAGGCATCTTGGTATTCAGATCAAGATCATGCTCTTGCTTTCTCTCTTTGTATTGTTCATGTTTTGCTTTCATTAATATCAAGTTTATGCACTTCATTTCCTTTCCTTTACTTAATTAACTTCTTTCTCATTTATGTTCTTATCTTGTTCATTTATGTTTCTTTCTTTCATTATGTTCAGCTAAGTTAATTATGTCAAGGTGAAAAGAGTACACTAATGGTGTAAGAATAAGTATAATATAAACTTAACATGGACCTTAACGTTGGATACTAACATGTTTTATATTTGTTATCTTATTCACTTTTAATACTTTGCTTGTTAAATGGTTAATCTAGATTTATGTTGTATAACACTTCGTACAACAAATACTTGGCACTTTCATAGCCCATACTGTATGGTATAACCGACACCTGAGCTATGAAAGGAACTTGATTTGTTGTTAACATAAGTTATAATCATGAATGCCTGCCAACATTTACAAGTATTAGCTTTATTCAAATAAGATAACTAATGTAATCATGTTAACAATTTATAATCTGATTGGAACTTCCTTTATGTGTGGTTTCCAATTGAGTAATAAAAGTTTATACTATACTTGTTTGAAGTACCATTAGTGGATCCTCTAACCTTGACATTTGTTTTTATCATTGTTTAATCCTTACGTTAATCTTTCATCTCAAAGTTCTCATTAATTTCTTCATATTCTGCTTTTATTATTATTATTATTATTATTATTATTATTATTATTATTATTATTTACATTCTGTTTATATTATATAATATATATCTTTGATCTTTTCATAAACTCAGTATATAGGCTGGAAACCTGTGACCCGATCTTTTAAGATCATTCTCAGGTATAACAACGCCACGTACTGAGTATTATAACTATTATTATTACTATTACTATTATTATTATTGTTATTATTGTTATTATCGTTATTGTTGTTGTCTTGTTATTTATAATTTATACAATTAACCTCTCTGTGGTTCGACCCCGGTCTTGCCGGGTTATTTATTACTTTGACACTCCTGCACTTGGGAGAAGACATCAAGCTTTTGGTCGTGTCACGAAGCTATGTACTAAATGGAAAATCAAGCATTCAAATTCCTCACCATACCGACCAAAAATGAACGGCGCAGTAGAAGCCGCCAACAAGAACATCAAAAAGATTATTCATAAAATGGTAGTCACATATAGAGATTGGCATGAGATGTTGTCGTTTGCTCTTCATGCATACTGTACTACAGTTAGGACCTCGACAGGGACTACCCCATATTCTCTGGTGTACGGTATGGAGGCAGTGATGCCTTTGGAAGTGGAAATCCCGTCGTTAAGGGTGTTGATGGATTCCGAATTAGAAGAGGCCGAGTGGGCCAAAGTGAGATATAAGCAACTGAACCTGATCAATGAAAAGAGGATGGCTGCAATATGTCATCACCAACTTTATCATAAACGAATGGCCAGGGCATATGATAAAAAGGTTAGACCGCGGTTTTTCAAGAAGGGGATCTAGTATTGAAGAAAATATTATCGTTACCTGGAGATGATCAAAGCAAACGGGCACCAAATTACGAGGGTCCTTACAAAGTAAAGAAGGCATTCTCAGGAGGAGCATTGAAGTTGGCTAGAATGGATGGAGAAGACCTAGCTCGACCTGTGAATTCTGACTCTGTAAAAAGATATTATGCTTGATGTAGGCTCCTAAATCAATAAAGCAAAGTTTGGCCATTAACTTCTTTCTTTTTTTGCATTGATTTCACAACAATCATTTTAGTATTAATCCCAACAATGCATTTCTTGTTGTTATCGCATCACTCACTAAAAAGTTTATCATTGGCTGAATGAATTTCTATATAAAAGCCCATACTAGGATTACACTCCACACTGGGAGCAATAAAAGATATTTCATGACAAGTTTTACATGTTTTTCAAAACGGGATGAGAGCCCGTATATTTGAAAAAAATAATAATAAAGCATTTGACAAAAGCATGACAAAGAGGCAATAGCAAGTCATACATTTTGAGAACAAGGCAACTTGATAAGGAATCCAACATACGACTTCAAAAGCAAGCTCGTGTTAAGAGAGAGCTTCATGAACTAGAAGAAGATGATGGGGCCTATGTTTCAAAACCAGGTACGAATGCATGCATGGCATCTAATCATAAATCATTGCATATATCTTTTTTGGATCATTACAGGAGGAGTCCTTAATGCATTCCAACAGGATTGGAGACGAAGAAAGAATCATGGAGTTGATGATAGCAAAGAATCACGGTTTTGATTCTGGAACAACGAGAAGAACTTATTAAAAAAAAAGAAAAAGAAAAGAAAAGAGAAAAGAGAGAGAAAATGAAAAGTTTTGAACCCTGCCATCAGGAAGAACGACATCAATATCAGCTTTGGTAATAAGAAATCACCATATGGGATTCCAAGTTGTTTGAGATCGCCAGAAGGGATCTCATATTTTGCTATTTGGAGGTGCCAGAAGGGACCTCATATTTCAGCTTTGAATAAAAAGAATCGCCAGATGGGATTCCAAGTTGATGGAGATCGCCAGAAGGGATCTCATATTTCGATATTCATCCAAGAAGGTCGCCAGAAGGGACCTCATATTTCAGCTTTGAATAAAAGGAATCGCCGGATGGGATTCCAAGTTGATGGAGATCGCCAGAAGGGATTTTGTATTTCGATATTCATTCAAGGAGGTTGCCATAAGGGACCTCATATTTCAGCATTGGTTACAAGGAATCGTCAGATGGGATTCCAAGATTTTTTGTTAAAGGAGATCACCAAAAAGGATCTCGTATTTCGATATTGGTTAAAGGAGGTCGCCAGATGGGACCTCATATTTCATGTTGGTTAAAAGAAATCGCCAGATGGGATTCCAAGTTGATTAAAGGAGATCGCCAGAAGGGATCTCGTATTTCGATATTGGTCAAAGGAGGTCACCAGAAGGGACCTCATATTTCATTTTCGTTAAAGGGAATCGCCAGATGGGATTCCAAGTTGAGTAAGCTACAATTATAGATTTTTGGTTTAAAGAGATCGCTAGAAGGGATCTCAAGATGACTAAATTTTGATCATAGTTTTTTTTGGGGTTGAGGAGGATTGCTGTAAAAGACAAAGTTTCAGATCAATCAAGCTGCGACCAGATCAGTTTCGGGAGTTCTGTTTTGGGTTTATCTTTATAAAACTTACTGCGCAAAACCCATGCTCCGTAAGCATTATAAAGAGAGGGCATCTGTTGTAACCCATTTTTGGGCCCCCGCAAAAAATAAAATAAATAGCCAAAAAAAGATTAGGAAAAATAATAGCAGGCAAAGCGCTCAGAAGATGGTCGGAAAATTGGTCAAGGAGGTTAAAAATACAAAGATTGGATTTTTGACAGTATATTCTTGAAGGATGAAAGCCCTGTTGAGAAGGAAAATTTGAAATTTTGAGGAGAAAGCCCAAATTTGGATGTTTATGGATTTAATTGGATTTTTAATTTAATTTATGGAGGATTTTATTGCAAGAAAAATTGATTTTTAAGTCAATTTGGGCTTTAATTAGAAGAAATTAAAGTTCTGGGGCCAAAATATATTTTTTAGGAATTTATTAGGTCAAATCAGGGGCTTAATTGCATAAATATTGAAGTTTAATGGTCAATTAGGGACTTAATTGAGAAAATCTGAAACCAGGGATCAAATTGAAAGAGGCGCGTAAATAGGAGGGCTGTATTGGATTGATCCGGGGGCCTAATTGAAGAAATTGAAAGTTTATTAATCAATTGAGGGCTAAATTGCATAAATCAGAGGCCAAGGACCGAAGTGAAAAACAAGGCCAACTATAGGGGCGGAGACCGAAATTGACAGGGACGCAATTGAATTTTATTTTTAAAATCAGGATTAGATTTGAGGACTTAATAAAACAAAGGATAAATTAAGGACTGATTCGGAAAAATGTTTTGGCGCCTCTTTTAAATGAAACGGCGCGTTTTCTCCAAAACGACACCGTTTCATATATATATATATATATATATATATATATATAAAGAGAAGATCGAACGGTGCCGTTTTGAACGGCATTGTTCCCCTTTCTTCTTCCCCCAAACGTGCAGCAGGGGAAGAAGAAAACATTTATTTTTCTCTTTCTTTTTTCTTCTTTTAATCTTCCCGCCTCTCTCTCCTCGCACCCAACGACTAACCTGAAGCCCCACACCTGGGACCACTGACTGAAGTCATTGGCCGACCACCGGCCGAAAGCAAAGGAACGGCGCCTTGCTTTCGTGGGTGGTGGCCGACCAGCCGCCGCGAACTCGCTTCCCAGGCGCACTAATAAAGGGTCCAGCGCCCTTTCTCTCCTATAAATGGAGAACAAAAAGAAAAAGAGAGGATGAAAAAAGGGAAAAGGGAGTGGGAAGAGAAGACCCGAAACGAAGAGAGAGAGAGAGGGAACGAAGGAGAGAAGATAGAGAGAGGCGAATAAAAAAAAAGAGAGGAGGAAAGGGAACATTGAAACGAATTGAAAACAGAAGAAAAAACGAACCGAAAACAAAGAAAAGGGAAGGAACAGGGAGAACAAACCGAACAGTTGGGAACAGCCGGGAGCCGCCATCCGTGAGCCACGACACCGCCACCAGCCTCCACCGCAGCACCACCAGCAACCGCGTCCTCCATGCCAGCTGCACCTCCCTTCCCCTGCATTTTTTTGTTATAGGTGTTTTTTTTTCTTCCTGCATGCAGAATTGTTCTGCATACAGGAGGCAGGGAGGAGAAAAATAATTCTCCCCCCCCCCCGCTGGGCTTCTTTTGTTGGGCCAGCCCGATGCTGGCCCAGCCTTGCATGTCTGGGCCGGGTCTGGCCCAGACTAAAGGGGACTTTCGATTGGGCCGAGATCGGCCCAACCTCTTTTTTTTTGGCTGAGTCTGGCCCATTTATTTGGGTCGGCCCAGCCCACATAATATATTATATATTATATTATATTATATTATATTATATTGTGTATGTATGTGTGTGTGTGTGTGTATATATATATTTTTAAAAAATAATAAATAAAAAAATATATTCTGAAAAATCTTAAAAAAAATGTTGTTGATTTTCCTGCATATTTTTGTCAAAATGGCTTGATATTGGTTTTTATTTTTATACCGTAAATATACAAATCCAGTATTAAAATACCCGATTTTCATCAAAACATCAAAGATTTTCAAAATAAAAAATGTTTTTGCTTTCAAAAAATTCTAAAAAGTCCTTAAAAATATTATTGATTTTTTTTTTGCATATTTTTATCAAAGCAGATTAATATTGGGTTATATTTTTATACCGTAAAAATATAAATCCAGTATTAAAATACCTGATTTGCGTCAAAACATAAAAAAATATACATAATTAAAAAAAGTTTTTGTTTTAAAATACGGCCTAGTCTCTCCAATATATATATATATATATATATATATATATATATATATATATATATATATATATAACATCATATTATATTATAACACCATATTTTCACACAACAAAGAAAATTTCAAAACAATATATGTATTAACATGCATTTGGCTTTAATAACCAGTTTATTCAAGCCATGAGAACTAGGCCAATATTTCAAAAATTCTAAAAAAAGCTTTTAGTTTTCTTTTAGTATTTGGGATTACGAATTTATACATAAAACGTATTTTTAATATTAAAAATAAAGTTTTTGTAAAAACGTTAGAACGGTTAAGATTTTACCCGATAAGATAAAGATCTCCTTATCGAGGAGGACTTTTCTTGAACCATACCAACAACTAGGAAAACACGAAAAGACCTTAGATTTTATCAGACAATAAAATAATGCAGCTTACCTTAGGTAGGGCGTATTTGGGGTGCTAATACCTTCCCTTTACGCAACCAATCCCCGTACCCAATCTCTGAGACCAGTTAGGATTCCTAGTGACCAAAATACTAGGTGGCGACTCCCATTCCATTTTTTCCACCAACAAAAGATAATATTTTCTTGTCTCCCCATATTTGCCAAATAGATATAGATAGATTCACATTGTAGATTAAAAAATGGAAAAACAAAACTATGTAATTTTCGCCACGATGCCGCACACGTGCGACACAATCAATGCACACAGTAACCCATGAATTAATTTCCAATCCCAATGCACACAGTAACCCATGAATTAATTTCCAATCCCAATGCACACAGTAACCCATGAATTAATTTGCTAGTTACTGTGCTATGCACAGTAACTAGCTAATTAATCTTCATTTGCTGCAAAACGTAAACGTTCTACATGCAAATGAAGCTGAAGCGAAAAACGACAGAGAAAGTTACCTGGAGCGGATGCGGCAAGGGTGGTGGTGGCAGCGCTGGCGGTTCGTGGTGGCCGGCGGTGCTGCTGGGGAGCTGAGTTTGGCAGCGGCTGCAATACTTCTTCTTCTCCCCTGTTTCTTTTTCTCTTCTACTCTTCTTCTTTATTCTTCTGTGTTCTCCCTTCTCTCTCCTTTTCTTTACTCTTCTCTCTCTTTCTCTCGGTCTTTCTCCCCTTCCTCCTTCTCTCGGGTCTCTTCCTCTGTCTTTTTATTTTTCTTCTTCCTTCCCTGTTTTTATAGGTGAAAAACAGGGGAGACGTGGCTGGGGCGGCCACTATGCTGCCGCCCCTCCAGCGCCCGTCCAACACGTGGAAAGCTTTGGGCAAGTGGTGTCCTTGTTCAGCGTCTTTTTGAGCAAAAAAAGAAAAGTAAAGTCGGTGAAAACAGAAGAGAAAAACAATCTTCTTCTCCCCTGTTCTCTGCGTGTCCAGGGGAAGAAGATGATGGTGCCGTTCAAAACGGCACCGTTTTGGGCTCTTAAGTTTTTTTTTTATATATAAACAGTGCATGAAACGGCGTCGTTTTTTTCAAAACGCGCTGTTTCATTTAAATGGATTTTGGCACCAGAACGCGTCAGATTTAAAATTAAGCCCTCAATTTGCGCGCGTTTTGCTGTTTGGTCCCTGGTCTCGGATTTCTTCAATTAAGTCCCTAATTGGCCATTAAGCTTCAATATTTATACAATTAAGCCCCTGATTTGACCAAATTAACTTCCAAAAATTATAATTTGACCCCAGAACTTTACTTTCTTCCAATTAAAGCCCAAATTAACTCCAAAATCAATTTTTTTTGCAATTAAACTCTTCATAAATTCAATTAAACCTTCAATAAAATTTAATTGAGTCCATAAACTTCTAATTTTGGACTTTTCTTCCTCAAATTGAATTTTCTTTATCATCGGGGCTCTCATCAGTCAATGATATATTGTCAAATTTTAATTTTTATATTTTTGAACATCCTCAATCCATTTTTGAGCATTTTTAGGACGCTCTGGCATTTTTTTTTCACTGTTATATTTTTTGATAATATATTTTTTAATTTTATTTTATTTTTTTATTTTTTATGTGGGGACCCAAAAATGGGTTACAACAAAACTGAAAGGAAAAAAAAATAGGTACTACCCTTATGAAGATATAATTTAATTTAACCTCATATAATGCGAACATTTAAAAAATATTATATTATTTCAAGCTAAACACTTAATATTTAATCTATAGAAGAGAGATAGATATTATTAGAGAATAATAAAAATTATATTTTAAAATATCATCTAAGTATTTATGTTTTTGGGTTGAGATGGTTTTTGATATGTTATCCAATACTAAAAAAAGTACAAGGCTTGAATTAAAAAAATATACAAAGAGTATTGGGACCAGATTTTGGCAAAACACAAGAAAATATAATTATGTCAAATTGGATAGAAAAATTGGACAAAGAAAATCTTGGAGAACTGGATATTATACAAAGACATAATGGACACGATCAGAAATGTAGAAAATTATTAGAGATTATCCCAATATAGAATATATCGAGTCATTTTCCCTATAAAAATCATGAAGAACATGCACATCTGCTATTTGTCTTTGTCAATTTCTAATGCTTAGCCTACTTTGCATGGAGATAAGTTTCATATTAGCATATTTGTAATTAACAAATACTAAAAGAGATGCTTGATTTATCAAATTTTTTGAATACATGTACTTTAATTAAAAAAAAAATTCATATAGGTAATAAAATATAAATAATGATAAAGTACAAGTACTTTAAATGTTATCACCTCTAAGAAAATAAAATTAAAATTAAAATAACCAATTTCTAATAAAAAAAATTTAGGAGTTTAAATACTTAAATAAAAAAAAAAATCAATTAGGTACTCCAACACAAAAAAAGAAAAAAAGAAAAAAACCATAGAGTACATGTACTTATTATGTCATTCTCTCTTTCATAGACGTGAAAGGGGCTTTTGTCAAATCATTAAACTTTGGAGCAGTTTCCATCATTTTACAAGACTTTATGGGGTTATCTTAATTTATCAAAGTTTTAATAAACATCACATGTCATAATACTAACGACATCCCACTAAGGTACAATAAATGTTGATGAATATTAACAAAAAAAAAAAAAAACGATTGAGAAAAAATATTTTATATATTTGAGATGAAATTGATAGAAATTATAGATCTGAGACTCAATTAAAAATGCGAAATATATTTTGGACTAAATTGAGATTTTTCCCAATTCCTTCTCTCTTTCTTTAGGGATCCAATCGGAATATGACCTATAGTCCAAGGACTTCGTAGTAATAAAACCACCAACCTCTCGCTGATTGACACGAAGTGTAGAGGCAAGCACCCAATGCTCCCATTATCCCATCCACACATTAAACTTGGATACAATAGTTTTGTCGTTAAAAAATAAATTTATAAACTATATGTAATTCGAGGGTGTAATTTATGCTCATATATTTAAGAAAAAAACATGTATTGAACAGAAAAATATTTTGGAAACAAACATAGACAGAGTTATTTCCTCTATATTATTAAAACACACACACACACACACACACACACACACACACACACATATATATATATATATATATATATATATATATTCTAGAGGTATGTTAAATTAGGGAATTAGAAAACCTATAAATAGGTATGGAAAAACTTGAATAAATTAATGTGATATTTTCTTTCATGGAAATTAATGTGATTTGACAAAACGTAAAATAAGTTTTTTTTTTGTAAGCTTTATTATGGTTGAAGCTACTTGGATTAATGTCAGACTATGTCTATGCTATTGAAGAACAATTCATGTAATTTTAGCAACAAACCTGAAACGTTAATAATCATTTGTTTTTAGCTAACTTAATTACCACAACTTAGCTTACATAAATCCACTTCATTAGTATCCTAATTTAAGGTTGAAATGCACTAAAAGTGTTTCTGAAAATTTTTATCAATATCAAAAATAAATTTTTAAAAATAAAAAAAAAATATTATTTCAAATATATTTTCAAATAAAAAACACTTTAAAAAATAATCACTATTATAATTTCAAATACTACTTTAATAATATACAACAATAATATTTTTTTTTTTCTTAAAAGGAGTAGCTAGCCTTTTCTTTTATAGAAAAAGTACCATGTCAATTATTGAAAAAGGGAATTTTTTTTAAAATTAGTAAAATAACATCATTTAAAAAAATAGTGAAATAATATATTTTCACCTTAGCATGCTTAAAAATCCGACAAAATAAAACTCTAATTATTTGGTCAACTAGTGGACCGGTTGGATCCAATTATATGCATCAGTCGGCTGTTTCACACAAAAACCATAATTTAATAAACTTTTTTTTCTAAATATTTTTTATGAGTCAAAACATATATTTTTGTCTAACTTATAGAATCAAAAATAAACTACAATTAAAATCTCAAAAAGTTATAGTAGTTATCCTCTATTTTTTCAATGTCAATGATGTAGTTGGACTTACGATAATAGATGATTCTAAATAGTCAAAAGTGTTTGTCATAACTAAATAAGAATTTGCCCCCAAACATGTTATGTGGATGGTCTAACATATTTATTTTTTAGCTAGTGGGACAGGTCTAGACTTAAGAGGAGGTATGGTTACACTAGACTAGACTAAAGGCTCAAAAGGGCTATTATTTTTTATCTAGCCATTGGATCACACTCAAATTTTTACACGAGTTTCTGGATGTTGTTTTCTCTATAATAAACACTATGTCACTATACAGATCATTGGATCTTTTGATATCAAAAATCTCACTATGACCCCTTGATTTTAGCAGTTTTAAGATTTTTCTTGTTATTTTTAAAATTAGTCAATCAATTTCACTGACCATTATAAACCAGTCAACTGTTTGAGCTAAATATTTAAAGTTTTACTTTATCACGCTTTAAAAATGCAATAATTACTAAATATAGCTATTTAGACATGTAACAATTATCTTTTCATGTTTAAAAATAATAATATTTAGTAAATATGAAGTAAAAGGATGTTATTTAATTAAAAGTTTTTGCTTGATGCACCTATTATTTTGATTTTGCGTGTTAATTTTCTAATTTATCCTTGAAAAAGATCTCCTCTACCTATATTACTCGATTTGACGTATTAACCCTCGGAAAGACAAATGTGCCTGCCACTTCTCTGTATGTTAGGAAAAGAAAAAACTTTGAAAGATTCTTAGTGTTATTATCATATCAACTAATTCATTGATTTTCACTTCAAAAAATCCCCTTTAAAAAGGAAACCTTCAAGGCGACAAAAACTAAAGTACGTAATCTACTTTACATAAAACTCTTCCTTATTTTCGTCTTTATCAAAAACCAATATCTCTCTCTGAAACTCTGTCTTTCAGGGGGAAAAAATGTCATCTCCAACACCATCTATTCAAGATCCTTTCAAAGCTTGGAAATTCTTGGTTTTGCCGACGATAAAAGTCAGTGATGTCTTTTCTTTATTTCTAAAAGCAACCATAGCTATTTGCACCTTCCTTTCAATCTCCCTCGTCTTCTACTCCTTCCTCAATCAATCTCAATGGCAACCTTGCCCAGAATGCCACAAGAGTTTAATCTCTGATCACAGGAAGATAACAAACGGTAATGTTTCTGGTGATTTCTATGAGAAGACAAATATTTCACACATTTTATTCGGCATTGGTGGCTCCGCAAAGACGTGGAATAAACGCAGGCACTATACTGAGCTATGGTGGATGCCTAACATCACCCGTGGCTATGTCTGGCTCGACCAGAAGCCTCCAGAGAATAGAACGTGGCCTGAAACTTCACCCGAGTACAAAGTCTCAGCCGACACGTCACGGTTCAAGTACACATGCTCGTATGGCTCTCGGTCAGCTCTACGGATTGCGCGGATAGTGAAGGAGAGCTTTGAATTAGGAGAAGAAAATGTGAGATGGTTCGTGATGGGAGATGATGATACAGTATTTTTCATAGAGAATTTGGTAATGGTATTAGCAAAATATGACCATAATCAGATGTATTACATCGGCGGCAATTCGGAGAGTGTTGAGCAAGATGTGATACATTCATATACAATGGCATACGGTGGTGGTGGGTTTGCTATCAGTTATCCACTAGCAAAAGAACTCGTCAGGGTTTTGGATGGCTGTATTGATCGGTATGCGTCGTTTTACGGCTCTGATCAGAAAATTCAGGGTTGCCTGAGTGAGATTGGAGTCCCTCTTACTAAAGAGCTCGGATTCCATCAGGTTAGTTTCTTTATATATTTTTTTAATTTTTTCTCTCTAGAACTATACAATCCCGTGCTAATTGTAAATTTTGTTACAGCTTGATTTTCCATACGTTTCTTTTTCCATTATTTCTTATTGTTTTCTGTTGCAATGGATGATGATTAATTCACAGGTTGATATAAGAGGAGATCCATATGGTTTACTGGCAGCGCACCCATTGGCGCCATTGGTGTCCTTACACCATCTAGACTACGTCCAGTCAATATTTCCAAAGCTGAACCGCATTGACTCAGTCAAGAAGTTAATATCTTCTTATAAAATGGATCCGAGTCGGGTTTTACAATATAGTTTTTGTTATGATTTGACGCGTAATTGGTCTGTTTCAGCATCTTGGGGTTACACCATACAGATACATCCTTCTTTGATGACGGCAAAGCAGTTGGAATCAGCGTTCAGAACGTTTCAGACTTGGAGGAGTTGGAGCAATGGACCGTTCACATTTAACACCCGACCCATGAGTCAACATCCGTGTCTAAGACCAGTTGTGTATTTCTTGGATCGGGTTGAAAGAGTCGGGGATGGTACATTGACCACGTATAAAAGGTCTGTGCAAGAGTTTGGTCAGGTTTGCGACCTACCGGAGTATGCTCCAGTTTTGGCCGTCAAGTTAGTCAATGTCACAACTTCTACATCGTTGAAACCTGACATTTGGAATTTGGTGAGCTACTTCTCTCTTTTAGCATTCCTTGAAAAACTTTAAAACTGAAAACCCAAATCAAATGCCTTCCAATTTGTTTGGCTACAGATGATTTGGTGGGCCTGTTAGGTCAAAATTTTCAAGTCCGATAGCCTTAATTTAAGGCAGGAAAGTGTTACCCTTAATTTGGTTGGGTACTGGTCGGAAGGCAATGACTGTATCACTCCTTCTCGAAACAAATTTATCACCTTAGCAAACATGGCAAAATCTAATTAGCTTTGCAACGTGGACCCCCTCTAAGGAATGTTGGACGCACAAACGTTCAAACCATGAAAAAACAGCATGTCAATATTTTTTTATACGCCACTCGTCAATTTAATTATGCGCAATTGGTGCTGGAAATATGAAAAGATGGGTTGAATATTTTTGTATTGATGCATGCATAGTAAACATCGGCTGTTTGATATCTTTGATGGATCTGTAAAACCTTTAGTGTCTAACACGTTTGAAAAATAATTGAACTATCAGGCACCACGTAGACAGTGCTGCGAAGTAATCAAGGGAGAAGACGGTCTGAAAAGCGTGGTGCAGGTCAACATTAGAGGGTGCAATCAGTTTGAGAGCGTGACTCCTCCATAGAGAACATTTCGTATTTTTCCTCCAATTTTCACATCGAACTGAAGCCCTTGCAAGAATCCCAACCACATACCATGATTATGGGAGATCAGAAACACTCGATAGCTTACCATTATTAGCTCCAACTCTCCATGTAAATATACTTTATATTTTATATTATTTGCTACTTTTGTTGCTACCCTTTGGCATCTATAATGAACAACAGTTTTAATTCATAAACTTACTCTTTTGTTTTCTTAGTCTGGCACGACTTGAAGCATAATTTAATTTTGACAATCTATCTTGCAACCACGCTTTACCAAACTGTTATATATCTTACCTACTTGGAACGGCTATGAAGTAGATGGATTAATTCCTTAGTGATACATACACAGTTATTAAACTGAGATCGGCCTGGCAGGTCAATTTAAAATTTGATTGATTTAGTAGCTAGACTGGTCTGGGTTTGTTAAAAGATTAGCCGATGCAAAACCCAGCAAAATTCAATCGACCTGGCAGATTGACCCTAGCGAACCCAGACATGACCCTTTTTTTTTTCATATATAGTTTTTCTCTTATACCTCTTTTTTTTTATTTTTTTTTTGGTTGGTTACTAATATTTTTTAAAGTTCATTATATAAATATTAAAAAAATTATTTTTTAAAAGATTTAAAGTCCTTTCGTATATATACTAAATGTTCATAATAAAAAAAGTTATGTTTTTTTTATAATATACACTCTATGTTTCCAAGAAAAAAGTTATTTTTTCAATGTGAAATTTGAAGCTCTTTCATATATATATATTCTATATTCACAAGAAAAAAGTTATGTTTTTTCAATGTGAGATAAAAAAAAATTGGTTTAAATACTTCAACTTAAAAGAATAACATAGTGTGTATGTGTGTGTGTGTATTCCCAAGAAAAAAGTTGTTTTTTCAATGTGGGATTTGAAGCCTTTTCATATACATACTCTATGTGTGTGTGTGTGTATATATATATATAAAGTTATGTTTTTTTAATGTGAGATTTGAAATCCTTTAGTATATGTACTTTATATTTCTAAGAAAAAATTTATTTTTCAATCTGAGATTTGAAAGCCCTTTCATATGTACTCTATATTTCTAAGAAAAAAATTATTTTTTTACTATGAAATTTTAAGCCATTTCGTATATATACTTTATATTTCTAAAAAAAAAGTTATTTTTTCACTATGAAATTTGAAGCCCTTTCATATATATATTCTATGTTCACAAGAAAAAAGTTATGTGTTTTCAATGTGGGATAAAAAACTTTTTAGTTTAAATACTTCAACTTAAAAGGATAACATAATATCTTTTCAATATGGGATAAAAATCTTTTTTGTTTAAGTACTTCAACTTAAAAGGATAACATAATATCTTTTCAATGTGGGATTTGAAACCCTTTAATATATATTCTATGTTCACAAGAAAAAAATTATATTTTTTTAATGTGGGATAAAAAAACTTTTTTGGTTTAAATACTTTAACTTAGAAAGATAACATAGTATCTTTTTAATATAGAATAAAAAAACTTCTTAAAATCTTCTTTTAAATTTCATTATTTACAACATGTATAACCTATATTCACATCAATTTTTTTTTCATTTGAAATATTAAAACTTTAAATATTTTTAAAATTTTTCCGAGTTGATCTGGGTTGACTCGTGAAACCCAGAACCCAACCCCTTAGCCGGGTCAACCCCCAGGTTAAGTTTGATAACTATGGATATGCCTGCCTTGTAGGCTTTAAATAACACCTCTCTTTTATATGTATATAAAACTTTAAAATGCAAATTGAAAAGTTTATGTAAGCATCTACTTAAATAAATTGATAACTATTTGTGTAAATAAATAAATAAAAAATCATTAACAATAACCAAAAGAGAAATAAAAAAATAAAAAAATAAATATAGATCAAAATATTCAATCACACAAAATAAGATATTCACCAAAATATGTTCGCTGAACTTGTTTATTTAAATTAATAAAAGATAAATTCACATCATAAAAAAATATGATCTGAAAAATAAACACAAATGAAACTGAATGAATAAATTAACTACATTCTAAAAACATATATTACACAAGACTGAACACTTTACAAATATTATTTGAGATCATAAGAAACCAAATCCCTAACAAATCAAATATTGACATATAAAATTAGAGAAAAACATCAATCACACAAAAGAATCTAAAAAGTGAGAGTGAAAATAAATAAAAAACCAGAGGGTAAAGAAAAATTTTCAATTAGAGAATTATATCGAATTGAAAATAGCTTTAACTAAAGGAAAAATCAATCAAAAGAATGAGGGTCAAATTGAAAAAAAAAACAATAAAAACTTTGATTGAATGATGAAATTGAAAGCCAAAATAAACTTTAATAAGAGAGCAAAGAAAAAAAATCAAAAATCAAAAGAATAAGGGCCGAAATGAAAAACAAGATATATGAGAAATTGTAATTGAAGAAATAAAAAACTTATATAAAAGGAATTAGAACAAAATAATAAACTAAAAGAATGAGAACTGAAATTGATTAAAAAAAAAAAAAAGAAGGGCAATCATGCATTTTACTTGGCTAGATAGAGAAAATAAAGAATGAAAAAAGAAATGATCGTCGACGACAATCCAACTACCATACATGGTCACACGCCACACCATATGATAGATAACATGGTGGCGCATCCAAGCAGATGATGAAAGGTCAGGTTTAGACATCAAGTGACGTTACACTTATTATTTGAATAACACAGACGCCACCCACTTATCGATGTCTACTGGGTAGGCGACAACAACTTTTCTAAATAAAAGGTGAAAAAAGTCAATGTGAAAATACCAAAACCCCTATGACCTTGATAATTACTAAAAACCCGTGTGAAAATATAAAAATACCCCCAAATACAAACCTGATTTTTTATCTTATCTAATGCCAAAAATGCACTTTTACTATACATGAATATTGGGGAAAAAAAATACATGTCCAACAGCTCAATAATTTTTGGATCATATGGGTAAAGAAGTATTTTTATTGTTTAAAAATTTATGCAAAGTTAAAAAAAGCTCATAGTCAACTACTCTAAGTTTTGTTGACTACAGGGGTAAAGACTATGTAGCATTATTAACCTTGATGGGTGTAGTTTCACTAGTCAAATCTTGAATTTGTTCTCTAAAAATCACCAGTTTGAATCCCACAAACTTCAGGTCACTGGAGACTAATTACATGGTTGTTAACTTCAAAGCCCATGGGATTAGTTGAGGTGTGCGCAAACTGACCCAGAATAATAATAAAAAAACTATGTAGTATTATTTCTTAAAGAAAAAAAAAAGAAAAACTTTTTGATGTTTTACATTTTAAAAATAAAACATGTATTATTGTTTGTATCACATATAAAATAAAAAATATATATAAATATAAATTACAATAGCCTTGGTGAAACACTATAAAAATACAAAATCATTGAAAAAATAACTATTATTTAAAAAAAAATATATACTGAAAAATTTAACAAATAAGAGAAATGAGGTGTTAATTTAAATTTATAAGAAATTATATAAACTTAAAATACATAAAAGAGAGGATATTAGCTAAAATTTTAACAAAAAGTTTTTTAGATCAAAATCAAATTTATAATGACTTTGGAAATGACAAGTGTTTTCTCCATGTTTTACATTTAAGCATTCTCTCTTTTAATTTTTTTTTTCTAATATAATTTTAAATTTTATTTTATCTAGTAAAAAAGCTCAATTAAAAAAATAAAAAAAAATTAATGACAGCAAATAAAAAAAAACTAGAGATTCAAAAAATAAAAGTTATGAATAGTGAAGCTCCACAGGAAAATTCAAATCTCTCATTTGTGTAGGTAATACTATAAGTAACCATCAAATCCAATTGGAAAATTAAAAAGTTCAATCTTGACCATTTTCTAGTTTCTAGGGAACATATTTGTTTTTCCTTGCAATAACTTTCCGTACGGATCCATAGCCATCAGATCTGGAGCATATTTCCAACCGAGTTTAATTTTGAATTTTCTAAGATGATTGAAGAAACTTGGTGGCTCAATTTTATTTTTTATCTAAAATCTTATTATTTTTTTTCTTTTTTTTTGAAATGAAGGTGATTGTGGCTCTATAATGTTGATTCTTCCATGAAAAGATTGATTTGGTCCGAATTGTGAATTAATTTGGTTGTTTTGGTTGAATTAAGGTGACTGGAATGAAGGGATGATCGCCTTTGTCATGTCATTATGGCCTCGTTCCTTACTAGAAAGATGTGTTATTCTTTTTTATATGTGGATTTATTTATTTTTCTCATTCACATGAATGCGGATCCAAGTTTTTATATGGGTCAATGGCCTCGTGGGCTTAATTAGTGATTCTAGCTGGTGGTTCCTTTTTGGACCGTTTTGCTCCTGCAAGATTATTTTAGCCCAAATAATTAATTATTTGGATACGTGAAAAGTTATATGGGATGAAAGTTTGGTAATACATAGATGCAAAAATCTTAAGATTATTTTATTTATTTTCCTTTTAAAATTTTAAGATTTTGACGAGTTTGCCCGTTCATAATAATAATAACAATAACAAAAATAACTCCACCACCATGAAAACAACAAAAACATTAAGTTCAACAATATTGCAAATTCAAAATGAATGCAAGACGAAAACTCTAGCCAGTTCCTAGCCAAATAGAGAATAGAGAAGCAATTTTCCTTTTTTACTTTCAATTTTCTTCACCCTTTCATTTTTTTTCCAATGAAAAATAAAATAAAAACATGTTACTTTCTTAAAGTTTTAGAATGTTTTTCCAACTCAAAATACTAAAAAATGTGTTCATATTATATTGTTTTCCTTTTGAAGAAAAATGGTAAAATAGAAATCATGTTCAAAGTAAACTTGTTTTCTATGACATTCTTTACATTTTGACATATATAACTTTTTTTTCTTATTTTAATTAAAGGTATTATTTATTTATTTATTATTATTTTGAAAGAAATTGTATGACACTCATTAATAATATTAGTTCAAGATCATAAATAACTCTGCATTTGATTGAGTTTTTTTATTGGTTATTGCTTTTTTTCTTCCTTTCCTTCTTTCATGTATTATGTGGAATTGTAATATATATCATAACAAGAAATATAATGTTGATGTGCCTTAATTTTTCAACCCTATATTAATTTGGAAGCAATTAAATTAACATCTTGAAATTCTTACTTCGGGATTATAGTATGGAATATATATGTTACATTATAGAAACACATCTCTTTCATCAAAGCATAGCCTCAAATACTGTAACATATGGCTAGAAAATTTATAATGTTAGTGATGCAATGTACACAATCAAACCATGAGACAAACTATAAATTTATAAACTATATGTAATTCGCAGGCGCGATATATATATATATATATATATATATATATATATATATATATATATATATATATTGCCCCTACGAATTACATATAGAAATATCAATGCTAAAATTAGAAATATCATCTTAATATTTATTAATGCTAGAATTAAGGGTATTTGTATTCATCAATAGCAGAATTAAGAATACTTTTTGTATTAATTAATGCTAGAGTTAAGAATATTAGCACTAGATTTAGAAATAACTCTTAGCCTAGTATTCACTAACGCTAAAGTCAGAAATATTAGATCTTTTTTTTCTTGTAACACTTACCAACGCTAGAGTATGAAGTATTTTTAGTTGAATATTCACTTATTCTAGAGTCAGGAATATTACAGGTAAGCCATCGATAGCATAGCACCACAAACCCTTAACAATTTAAGGTAAAACCAGCAATACAGTCGATCTTAAATATGACATTTTAGGAGTGAAAGTATCTTCCTTTTACTTTAACCAATCTTGTACCATCGAATCTTTGCTGACTAATTAAGGTTGTTGGTGATCATAATATTAGATGGCAATTCCTTAAACAAGATTTCTTCCCTCAAAATACAAAATGTCAAATATTTATTCTTTTTTTTTTTTAAGGTCACCATGATGTCAGAAAGTGACAAAGAATAATGTAAACAATTTGATCATTGACAATGATAATTATGAGAACATGGTGTTAGTCGAGGCAATAGAAAAGTTGAAACTCAAGATAGAAAAACACCTCAAACCTTACAAATTGAAATGGCTATATCAAGATAGCAGGGTAATGATGGACGAACATTGTCTTGTTTCATTTTATATAGACAAGAGATATTTTGATAGTAATTTGTGTAATGTGATGTTTATAGATGCATGTTATTTATTGTTAGGTAAATCATGATAATATAATAGAAATATCATCCATGACAAATGACATAATACGTATACTCTTAATATAAAGGGAAAGTGTATAGTATTAGAGTCCAAGAGAGAAGGGGTAGTTGTTGAGCCCAATGATAAAAATATGTTGTTTTTATCTTAGTTTATGGAGAATGAAGAGAAGTAAGAGATGAAGTAGATTATAGAAAATAAAATTAGGTAAGAAAGGGCACGATGTGGAACAGAAACTTCATAAATGAAAAATCCCTCCTTGATAACAATATCTCGTTCCACTCACTGACAAAAGTTTGCAAGATTCCTCAATTTCTTTATCATTTTATTTCGGTTGATCCAAGCAAGTTTAGTTTAAGAGAACCTGAGATTTAAGAAACAGGACTTCCTTCTTATAATCATTACACAATTATGCCGACATAATGTAAAAACTTATTCGTTTTTGTTTTTTTAAATCATAAAAAAAACTAACAAAACATTTTGATTTGGTTTTAAAAGTTTTCATTGTTGGATTTAGTACCATCAACTTATGATTTGGTAGCTAGATTGGATTCAATACGTAAGGAAATGGGCTAGTATCAAGTCCAAGATAGATCCAAAATGTATTGTGTTGAGCCACCTAGAGTTTAAGCACGAACTTGGTCAGAGGCATCTGGAAAAATTCTTGAGCACTTATGGTCAAGCCAAGAAAGAGTAAGCCTGAGTAGTTAAAGTTGGGTGGAGTCCAAGGTGCCTAAATGTTAGACGAGAATTGAGTTATGCACACCTAATGATCTAAGGCGTCGGGAGTTGAATTGTGTCTGGTCCAATGCACCCAGGCTCGGTTTTTATATATATATATATATATATATATATATATATATATATATATATAAGAAAAGGTAATAAAGCCTAAGAAAAGCTCAAACCACAGCCCATAAGGACACATGGAAACAATTACATCATAACTCAAAAGACCAAGCAAAATAAAAAAGCAACCAAGGAAGAATATTGTTAGAGATCCATCTCTTGCTCGATTCTATCTCTTATCAATTACCACCAATCTACTTCTTCTTGGAAATTAATGAAATCAAAGTATCAACTCGAACTTTAAAGCCAAAAACATGAAAATCTCCATGGTGATCATAACATATATAAGTAACCTTGTTGCTATCTATTTTTGGATTCCCACACAAAAAATACAAAAAATACAAAAAACTATATCGAAAAAATATTCAAAAGTAATCCAAAAAAATAATAGGAACAAGAAAAGGATGCTGGAGTGCCCATAAAATAGTTAAAAATTTGTTGAAGAGGTTCAAAAATACAAGAATTAAAATTTGACAGTATATTTTTTGACTAATGAGACCCTATTGACAAGAAAAATTCAATCCAAGTAAGAAAAGTCTAAAATAAGATGTTTATGAACTCAATTAAATTTTATTAAAGGTTTAATTGAATTTATAGAGGGTTTGATTGCAAGAAAAAAATGTTTTTAAGTTAATTTGGGCTTTATTAGGAAGAAATTAAAGTTTAGGGGTCCAATTACAATTTGTCCAGGGCTTTGATTACAAAATTATGAAACCACAAGGACCAAATCAAAATGGCCATTTGAATCGGAGAAACAAAGACGTTTCATGAACTGTTCATCGTCTTCTCCCCAGCAACGGTTTCAACAATAAAATGCCACAAATTGCTTCACTTATAGGAATCGTTTCACAACTACAATCTCTTTGCACACTGCCGACCATTACCAATGCAATAATGCCCAAACACCTTTATTGTCAGGAAAAAAAAAAACCACATGCATTGTTGGGCTATAAAAGCTAAAGAAGGGACCAAACAAGGGGAGAGGAGCAGAAGAACCCGAAAGGGGGAATAAAGAAAGACAGAGGAGGCATAGCGAGCAGTATGAAAGAAAAAAAGAGCAGAACAGAGGGTGGAAAAAATATTTAAAAGGCACATAAAGGAACAAAGATGAGGGAAGACGGAAGACAGGGAAGATGTGAAAACAGTGAGGAGCTTGTTTTAAAATAGGGGAAGAACACCCGTTGGTGGCCATCATCTTTTTCTCCCTAACTGCGAACCTCTATCATTCTCCATCACAAATGCACCAGCACCGCCAATACCATCGTCATTTTTCCTCAGCTCACCATCTTCTTTCCTTGCTGCAACACCATTGAAGAAAAGGTAAAAACACGAGCTTCTGCACAAACGGGAAAAACAACGGCAAAACACTACTCGCCACCATAGAGAAAACCCATCATCGCTCTTCCATCATCATCACCGCCAGCTGCCATTGTCCTCCCAGTCGACAACAACACCGTGAGAAACAAAAGAAGAAAATGGAAGCAGAAAAGAACATAGTAGAAGAAAAAACACATAGAAGAAGAAGAAGAAAGGCCGACCACCATCCAAGTCATTCTCCGGTCAGCAACCGCCAGCAGCACTGCCTTCATAGCCACCACGGGTTGGCCCTCTTCCCCATCCTTTTCTTCTTCTTCTTCACCTCGATCTCCACTGTTTGGCTAAGGAACAGTGGAGAGTGAATCATAATTCACTTTCCACTGTTCATGTGAATAGTGGAGAGCAACTATTCATGGTTAGGCCAATTCTAGCCCAACCCGTATAATTGGGTCATCCTAACCCACGTCAAAATAGTTGGGTCGGGTCCGGCCCAATTCAAAAAAAACATTTTGGAAATTTTATGATTTTCTTGAGTATTTTTCTACTGAGTTTTGCTTAATATTGCTTTGTGTTTTCATACTGTAAAGATACAAATTCGGTATTAAAATACCTGGTTTCATCAAAACATTGAAAAATAAAAAAAAAATGTTTTTTTTTCTTTTCATGCATACAGCCAAGTCTCTCAAAAAAAAATCATATCATATTTTCATACAATAAAAATTCAATAATATATATTAGCATGCGTTTTGGCTTTAATAACTAGTTTATTAAAGTCACGAGAACTAGATCAATAGTTCAAAAAAATTCAAAAAAAATCATTTTTGTTTTCTTTTAATATTAAGGATTACATGATTATACGCAAGGCGTAGTCTCGATATTAAAAAGATAGCTTTTAAAAAAAAACCTTTAGAATGGTTAGGTTTTTAACCTGATAAGATAAGAACTTTCATATCAAGGAGGACTTTTCTTAAACTATAGATAGACCAACAACTAAAAAACACAACAAGACCTTAGATTTTATCAGACAATAAAACAATACAGCTTACCTTAAGTAGGGTGTATTTGGGGTGATAATACCTTCCCTTTACGCAATCAGTCCCCGTACACGATTTCTGAGACAAGTTAGGGTTCTTACTGACCAAAATACTAGGTGGCAACTCTCACTCTATTTTTCTACTAATAAAAGACAAGAATTCATTATCTTCTCATATTTTCCACATTAGATACCGAGATGAGGGTGGATTTTTTCGCCATGACGCCGCACATATGCGACAAACCTAAAAAAAAAGGGTTAAAACCAAGTCATCAATTTATAATTTCTAGTAACACCTTATTTTGCAAGGGCATCTATCATATTGTTACCCTCCCTTAATGTGTGTGTGTGTGTGTGTGTGTGAATACTTTACCAGTCTTAAACCTGAAGAAAATATAGATGCAAGGATGAAAAATACATGGAATTTCCACGGTCTATTAGACTCTTTAATCATCCGATTGATCACATTAGAGGAATTAGATTCAATTATAATTCTCTTCCCTATACATTCTTCTCTAGTAGATGATAGTTCCAATGCTTTAATCACTACAATTAGCTCTACTTTATTGGAATCTTTAATCCCTACTGGTATAGATTTATACATATATTGTACCATACCCTTATGATCTTGAAGAACACCCTCAATACCAGGATCACTAGGTTTTCTAGTGGAAGATCCATCCACATTCCATTTTAGCCATTGATTTGCCCATGAAGACCATATAATAAGAGGTCTAACACTTTTAAGATTAGTCCATCAAACCAACCCATCAGCAAATATAAACAAATCTAGGACATTATATGAAAAATTAGAAAAAATAGCTATTAACCATATATATTAAGATAAGAAGAAACAAAGTATTAGGTCATTACGAATGAGCTATAAAGACCATATAATCACACACAAAAAAAAAACATAAATTATACCTTTCTTTGAAATTTCCCTTCAATCATAACTTCCCATTGATAAATAAAAGCTGATAAATTGTTTGGACAACATTGGGATAAAACCCATCATTCCATGAATCTAGACCAAATTTTCTAGTGGTTTTGACAATAAATAAGGATATGTTCCACTAACTCTTCATATAGGAAACATATTGGACAAAATGCATCCTCAACTCCAATAATGCCTTTTTTGGCTAAAACTCCTATGGTGTTGATTCTATTAAGAATAGCCAACCAACAAAAAAACATCGACTTTAATAGAGATTAAACCTTTTCATAGACCATAGAAAGAAAAAACAAGTACCATATTGAGGAGGAGATGATAAGAGCCCACACATAAACTTGACAATATACATCCCAATAGAGTTTGGCTTTTATACCAATTTATCCTTTACCTCACAAGACATTACCACTTTGGATAATAAATTGGATAAAAAGATTAATAGATTTCTCCTCCAATCTCTAAGGTGCCTTCTCAACTTAAGCTTTTAAATCTAAACTAAATCATCTCATACATATATATTTGCAATAGATGAAACTTTGTCATTATTAGGGGTGATCATTTTCAGTTTAGTTCGGTTTTTACCTATAAAAAACAACCAAATAAAAAATTGATTATAGGTTTGGTTCGTTTACCTAAGTTTACGCGATTTGTTTTTTTTTTGTTATTTTTTAAAATTGATTTCTTATAGGGTTTATGGGCTTTTTAGACTTTTAACTTTTTTATTGCATAATGAAATAGATTAAATATATTTGTTTCTAAAAGGAAAAACAAAAAAAAAAGCTAGGTACATGTCACTTAGTATATGTGAGCTAGGTACATGTCGTATATTTTGAGTAAAAAGATGCAATAATAGGATGATAGAACTGCTTTCTTCCGAAAGGGTCACAATGAAATTAGATCTCAAGTAAGAAATATTCTACTAGTGAACTTAAAAATCCTAGTGCCTTCGGCTCGAGCTACTAAGCTCAAGCCTAATATACAGTTGGGGCTCAAGGGCTTAAGGAGCATGAGCTCGGGCATGACAGCCTAAGCCCATACTAGCTATAAGTGCATAGGCCTAGATAACATGCTTGAGCCTATTTTGTGATGGGCACACGCCTATCCTACTATGCATGTTGTCATGCCCAACAAGTTCTGGGTATACACCCAGTGCCTAGTAGAGGGGTTGGGCACCTCAGCATCTCCTTAGACTTAGGCATACACCCAAGCCTAACATGCTCGGGATTGGGAGCACTTCTCAAGCCTAATATGTTTGGGTCCAAACAGTGTGCTTGAACTCATTTCTCATTTCAAATGGACTCGAGCCCAACACCTTCCAAGGATTTTTTTGGGATTCCACACGAGTCTTTTAGTATTTTATATTGATCTAATACGTATTATTTTAAGTAGAATACAACTCAAAATATCACAATAATAAAATTACACTTTAGCCCCTCCTCTCCATAAAAGAAAAAGATTTATGAGCTATAAATACATTGTAAATCCTTCAAGTCAAAGGTTCTCAATCTCTTCATTCTTAACATATTTTTAGCATACATATTTTCAGAGTCTATCTCTCTAAAATATCATTGTACTTTTTCTCTCTACAAAGTTACTGACCCATTAGAGAGTCCCCACATCCATAACAAAGGACCTTTTGCAGGTGTCAACTACCAATTACCTGGTTTGCTAGGCAACACTTGGTACTACTACAACTATTGATCACAAGATTTACTAGGCACCATCTACTACTAGCACAATTATCGGTTATTTGGCTTACCGGGCACCACCTGTTGCCGGTTACTAACTCTCTAGGGTTTCCATATCAAGTCACCAAATGCCATGACTACTTCTTTTTCTCTAGGCGCTTCACCTTGTAAGCACCGTTTATGAGTGAGTTTCAATATGCTTTTCGTTAAAATTTAAAAATTGTTTTTGCTTCAAATTTTTTTTTTGTGTTTTTGGATCGTTTTGATGTGCTGATGTCAAAAATAAATTTAAAAAATATTATTTTTATGCTTTTTTTGAATAAAATACACTTTAAAAAGCAACCGCTACTATACTCTCAAACACCCTCATAGTTTAATTTTCTACCTCAACTTTTCTTTACTTTATTAAAAGAAGAAATGCCACGTGTTGTTATGTTACACAAGAGGCGGGTTCTCTTTGTTGGTTTCACATATATTTATTTCTTTCTAAGATGAATTATAGATTATTATAGTTAAGTTTTCTATAATATGTTTTTAGAGGGTGTTTGAAAGAGTGATAATGGTTTTTTTTAAAATGTTTTTTTACTTGGAATTGCATAAAAATAATATATTATTATTTTAAAAAATATATTTTTTTATATCAGTATATCAAAATGATTCAAAAATATATATATAAAAAAATTAAAATAAAAAAATAAAATTTCAAATTTTGCCGACTCTTGTTTATAACGCAACAACAAAGAAGGGATTAGTATCTTAGTTTTTGCGATGAGTTGGAATTGATTTATCTCACACCTACAGTGTATCCCGGGCAAATAGCTATTCACACCTAAAGCTAATGAAATTAGCATTTTTTTCAAGGAGGATTTAGGCTCTTAGAGGCGGGGGAAACAAAAAGAATGAGAAACTGGTTGTATTAGTCAACCGGCAACATAAATCTGTAGTCAACACATTAATAGTCAAGTAACAAGTATGAATCCTTAGACTTTAGAGCAACCTTATTGTGAGGATGGGAACTTGAGAATATTTTTTAAAGTTTTTCTTATTTATAAATATATTAAAATATTTTTTATTTTTAAAATTTTTTCACATCATATAAAAATGTTAAGAAAATTAAATTTTTTAAAAAAACTTTAAATTTAATTAAAAAAATTATTCAACTGTAACTCAAAACCATAGTTATTAAACCAGGCTCGGAGGTTGACCCGGTCAAGGGATCGGGTCTTGGGTTTCATGGGTTAACCTGGATCAATCCGGAAAAAAATTAGAGTTTTAATATTTTATATAAAAAAATTAAAAAAAATACATGTAAATATAAGTTATACATATTATAAATAATGAAGTTTAAAAGAATATTTTAGAAAGTTTTTTATCTCATATTAAAAAGATATTACGTTAAGTTTTTAAGTTAAAGTATTTAAATCAAAAACATTTTTTATCGCACATTGAAAAAAACACAATTTTTTTTTTGAAAACATAGAGTGTATATACTAATGAGTTTCAAATCCCATATTAAAAAAATATAACTTTTTTTCTTGTGAAAATAGAGTATATATACTAATAGGTTTCAAATCCCGCATTTGAAAAAATAAAAAACATCAAGTTTCACCCAGGTCGACAGGGTCGCTCGAGTTGGCCAAGTTAACCGGGTTTAACTGAGTTGTTACATTAACTGATCTTTTGATAACCCAAATTAATCTAGTTCCGGGTTGAGCCGTCGGCTTATCCGGATTTAATATCTACGCACGAAACCATGCCTAACCGCGAAATTTCACGGAAGAGTTGCCGAAATTGACTGGTTTTTCATATTGCCTTAAAATTAGGGTTGTGCTTTCACATCAACCTGAAAGTTTGACAAGTTAGATTATCTCAACCATTGAATGCAAAGATTCTCCTCATTGTTTGACTAATTGGCCCTCTCATTGAGAAACATTTATTTTACGGGAAGTGATTCTTAAAAGTAACTTTTCAATTTTTTTTCCCAGCACACAAAGACTAACTCATGGATTACGCGGATACTCCATTATAACTGACAAACATGAACAAGAAACAGGTGGGTGGAGACAAATACAGTTGCAATGTTATTCAGGATCGTCTTCTTGGTGCGTGTCTTCGTTAGCTTAGCAATAGCAGCCTCTCAAGATCTCAACTTCACCTTCTCTGGCTTCCGATCCACTAATCTAAGCCTTGACGGCTTAGCTGAGTTAACCTCCGATGGCCTTTTGAGGCTAACCAATGAAACCTACAACCGAATGGGTCACGCCTTCTATCCAAACCCAGTAACCTTCAAGAACTCTACAAATAGCACTGTTTTCACCTTCTCCACTACCTTTGTTTTCGCTATCATACCTGAATATGCAACTTTTGGTGGCCATGGTATTGCCTTTGTCATTTCACCCACAAGAGGTCTCCCAGGAGCTCTTCCAAACCAGAACCTTGGTCTATTTAATAACACCAACAATGGGAATCAGACCAACCATGTTGTTGCTGTGGAGCTTGACACGATATACAGCACCGGGCTAAATGATATCAATGATAACCATGTTGGGATTGATATTAATGGTTTAGAGTCTGAACGATCTGCTTCAGCTGGATATTATTCTCAACTTAATGGTAAGCTCACAAACTTGACACTAATTAGTGGCCATCCAATGCAAGTTTGGATAGAATATGATGGCATGGAGAAGCAAATGAATGTCACTATAGCTCCGATTGATGTTGATAAACCCAGTAGACCACTTTTGACTCTGTCTCGTGATTTGTCGCCAATCTTAAACAGTAGTATGTATATCGGATTCTCATCATCCACCGGTTCTGTTTTCTCGTCCCAGTACGTGTTGGGTTGGAGCTTCAAGATGAATGGCCTAGCTGAAGCACTAGATATCTCTCGCCTTCCTAAGCTTCCTCGCGTAGGACCAAAGAAGACATCCAAATTCTTAACCATTGGACTGCCTGTGCTTTGTTTAAGTCTGGTTTTAGTAGCAGTCTCGAGTATATCTTATGCCATCCGAAGGACAAGGAAGTTTGCAGAAGTGCTAGAAGATTGGGAGCTTGACTATGGGCCTCACCGATTTAAATTCGAAGATCTTTATACTGCCACCAAAGGATTTAGAGACGAGGAGCTGTTGGGTAGTGGTGGATTTGGTAGAGTCTACAAAGGTGTCTTGCCAACCTCTAAGATTCAGATTGCAGTGAAAAGGGTGTCTCACGAATCAAGACAGGGGATGAGAGAATTTGTGGCGGAAATTGTCAGCATTGGTCGCCTTCGTCACCGGAATTTAGTCCCTCTCTTGGGGTACTGCCGGCGTAAAAGAGAGCTACTTTTGGTATATGACTACATGCCTAATGGAAGTCTAGACAAATACCTCTATGACCAACCAGCAGTCGCCCTCAATTGGAGCCAGAGATTTAGAGTCATCAAAGGCGTAGCTTCAGGGCTATTATATCTACATGAAGAATGGGAGCAAGTTGTGATTCATAGAGATGTCAAGGCTAGTAATGTCTTGCTAGATGGTGAATTGAATGGAAGATTAGGGGATTTTGGCCTTGCAAGATTGTATGACCATGGAACAGATCCTCAAACGACCCACGTTGTCGGAACTCTTGGGTATCTCGCACCTGAGCATGCACGAACTGGAAAGGCCACGACAAGCACTGATGTGTTCGCTTTTGGGGCCTTCTTGCTTGAGGTTGCTTCTGGTAGAAGGCCAATACAGCCAACTGAGGATATAATCTTGGTTGATTGGGTGTTTAGTCGATGGCTTGGAGGTGAAATTCTGGAGGCAAGGGATCCCAATTTGGGTACAGAATATATTGCAGGGGAAATGGAATTGGTATTGAAACTTGGTTTGATGTGCTCTCATTCTGAGCCTGCAGCAAGGCCAAGCATGCGCCAAGTAGTGCAGTTCTTAGAGGGGAATGTTCCTCTGCCTGACATTTCACCACTTCGTCTTTCTGCAAGTGGCCTAACATTTTCACATCGTGAAGGTTTTGATGACTTTGCTAATTCTTATCCTTGTTTTATGGATAAGGCATTTGCACATTCGTCCACGGTTGCAGAGTCCCTCCTTTCAGGTGGCCGTTAATTCTTGCTTTTCTTCAAGGAACTTATCAAGAACTCATGTAAGATCTATTTGGTGAATCAGAGGAGTTCCTGTATGCAATATATACATTACCTTATGAGTGTGTTTTTTCTATATAAAAAAAATATATGTAGTGAACTGCCTTTAGGAGATGTACATGAAAGATCACCTGCAGAACAATGATGCAAATTAAATAAAAAGCATAACACGGTGTCTCTCCCTTTTGTTTATGTTGATGTATCACATAAGAAAGCAAACATGGTAACAAATCAAGAAGCAGGAGGTAATGTTTAAAAGACATTCATATTTATAGTTGGAAGCAGTACAGCAAGTTATCTGAATTAATCTGCCAACTACCAAGACTCTGTCTGTTAAAGAACCGATTCAAGTTGGTTCTTGGCCATTGGCGACTAATATTTTATTATATAAGCAACTTAAAAGAGCTATAATTGAGAGTTTTGATCAAAGTATTTATATGATGAAATATTTAGTAATAAAATTTCAAATCAAAGTTTGTGGTGTGACCATATTTGACATAATTTTAGGTTGCTTGTTCTTCTATCTTTCTTGATCTTGTGTTGCTTCCATTTGCTCTTAATGTGGAACTGGGCTTGGTGGGCAACATTCAATTGAATTTTAGGCCATGTTGTCTTTGCAGCAGGATTGGACCCCAACCCGTACATTCCTAAAACTAGTCAAAACCAAAGCATTCATAAATGGAAAACTTAGATGTCATAATCGTGTGTAAGGGGAAAAAAAAAAAAAAAGAAAGTTAAAACATGCCATAGTTGTTAGCAAACTAAAAATATTACTGCTAGGAAACTAATGTTTGAGATTATCCGATCCGAGTATAATGGTTTTGAATTACTGATAGAATCTTAGGTATATCATCCTTTCCCCTTGTTTTTCGAGAGAAACTATAATTGTTAAAATCAGGACCCGAATGGTCGGATCATATAAAATTAAGGACCTTCAAGTCCTCGACAGAATAATATTTGGATCGCTGCCTTCGATCGTGATCGTCAGAATCACGTGATGGTAATTCTTACAAACAACAAAACATCAAAAAATGATTTTTCTTTATACTTACTTGGCAAGGTGGTTCTTGAGGGGACTTGATCTGTTGATTTTCTTCGGTCATAGCAAAGCTCTGAACAGGAGGGGACAGCTGATTTCCTTGTATTTGAGATTTTTAAAAAAAAAGAGAGTGCCGGTGAAATGAAATCAGCATGCCAATTTATAGATCACACAACAAGGTTTCACTATTTCAATTTCTAGATGCAATTGAACAATGTGCTTGATATTAGCCTTTTACTGCACCTTATTTTAGCCATTTTAGTTCTAAGAGGCTAATTTAAGATAAAATAAAGAATTAATGCTTTTTGTTTCATTTTTTCAACCTTTGAAAACAAAATGTAAAAGCCTATTCGTTTTTGTTTTTACAAAAATCACAAAAAATAAAAAAACAATACATTTTGATTTGGTTTTAAAAGTTTACATAGTTGGATTCAGTACCATCAACTTATGATTTGATAGCTAGATTGGATTTGATACGTAAGGAAATGGACCGAATGAAAAGTAGTCGGTGATATTTAGTGGTTTCTAAATTTTTTTTATTAAATTCAAAATTTAAATTAAATATTACAGATGGAATCGACGGAATGATTAAAAATATTAATATTTAATTATCCGTTGATAAAACATCACAATAAAAAATCTAGAATCCCTAATTTCACAAGAAACCCGTTTCTTTTCTTCCTCCTCCTCTTCTTTTTTTTTTTTTTCTCTTCTCTCCTCAACTCCTCTTCTCCTCCATTCTCAGGTATGTCTTCTTCTCCTCTTTTTTTTCTTCCCAATTTTTTTTAATTAGTATTCTTTACGAATTTGTTTTTCTTTTCTTCTTAACTTCATTTACAACTACATTAAAGTAAAAAACATTTTCTTCTTTTTTTGTGTTTTTTTCACTATATTTGTTTTTTATTTTATTTTTAATTGTTTTTGTTCTAAATAATTATATGAATGTTGTTGTAGGATTTGTTTTTTCATATGAGATCAATTTTTAGTTGATTTATTTATAGGATTTTAAAATTTTTTCATATGATTTTTTCTAGTTGAATTTATTTTTTCATGTTATTTATTTGTTGCAAATTTTTTGAGTTGATTTTCTTCTTCTTTTTTCCAAGAATTTTGAGTATTATAGAGTGTTGATTAATATGAATTTAATTATTTTATAGTTTTGTAAAATAGATTTTTTAAAAATATTTTTTAATAATTACCAACAGAATTACATACGGTATTTTTCTGGGGGAATTACCGATAGAATGAAGCGGGTAATTTATTTATTTTTGCTCGCTTTTTTCTTCAATATATAAATCCATCGATAATAATATTTTTTTATTACCAACGAACTTACTGACAGAGAATTTTCATCAATGATTTTATTGATAAATTAATTACTAATGGAATGGTAGTGTAAATACCGATAGAAAATTTTATCGGTAAATTTAAAGATGGTGGTAGTGATTCCATGTTTATAGACCAAAATTTCTAGTGGTTTTGACAAAGAATAAGGAGATGTTCCACTGACTCTTCATATCAAAGCTCAATAGTGCTAAATTTGAAAAATTGGAACAACTTTTTGAAAAGGTTTGTGAGACTCAGACAAAAAAAATATAGAAGTCCAAGCTTTTGTTAGGTAAAAACTCGTAGACCAATATCGTTTCATCGCTCTTTAAATGCAGCATCCAAGAAGCCTCACTAGATTCTAGTGTTGAAGTTTCAAAACATCTTTTACTTAATTTTTTAACTCATCAAGTCCTTGTCTTGAACTCTTAGAGAGCCTTTTGACAGCTATTTCTTATCCAAGAATGTTCCACGCAAATAATGACTCAGCTTCCTAAGAAAATCCTGTGTTGTATTTCTTGAAGAATTTTTTCTTACCACTTAATTTTTTAAAAGAAAAAAGCATGGCTTTTTTTATAATTTGTTTTTTTTATAGAGTTATTTCAGTATTATAACCAATATTGTGAATTTTGCTGATTAACTCAAATTAAATTGAGTTATTTTTCATTGTTTTTTTTTAATATATGTTCTTTTCAATTTTATAGTTCGGCAATAGGTTGGTTAAGAATCAGTCTTTAAGTATTTTTATATATTTTCTATGTGGTAATCTTATTCTCAAGACTTTGATAGCAGGTTTGGCTTGTTTATCTAGGTTTACGTGATTTTTTTTAATTGATTTTTCCTAGGGTTTAGGGCCTTTTTAGTCTTTTTAACTTTTTTATTGCACAATAAAATAAAATAAATACATTTAAAAAAAACAAACAAATAGGTACATGTCACTCAGCATATTTTGATTAAAAAGATGCAATAGTGGGATGATTGAACATCTTTCTTCAAAAAGGTTCATAATGAAATTAGATCTCAAGTAAGAAATATTCTACTTGTGAACTTAAAAATCCTAGCAACAACTACTTGAACACTTGCAAACCGTACATTTACATAAACTATTTCCCCAATAACATATTGCCTATTGGATTAAAAAAAATGAACTAAAAATTCTCTTAGAAGATAGGCCTAAAAACATCCCTTAGGCTCGGGCTACTAAGCTCGAGCCCAATATACAGTTGGGGCTCAAGGAGCATGGGCTCGAGCATAGCAGCATGAACCCATACTAGGCATAGCTAGATGCATGGAGCTAAACAACATGCTCAAGCCCATTTGGGGATGGGCGCACACCTATCCTACTATGCATGTTATCATGCCTAGCACGTGCTGGGTATGCACCCAATGCCTAGTAGAGGGGTTGGGCATCTTAAAACCCCCTTAGACTCGGGCATGCTTCCAAGCCCAATATGCTTAGAATCAAGAGCGCTTCTTGAGCCTAACATACTTGAGTCCAAGATCTCAACTTCACCTTCTCTGGCTTCCGATCCACTAATCTAAGCCTTGACGGCTTAGCTGAGTTAACCTTCAATGGCCTTTTGAGGCCAACCAATGAAACCTACCACCAAATGGGTCACGCCTTCTATCCAAACCCAGTAACCTTCAAGAACTCTATAAATAGCACTGTTTTCACCTTCTCCACTACCTTTGTTTTCGCTATCATACCGGAATATCCAACTCTTGGTGGCCATGGTTTTGCCTTTGTCATTGCACCCACAAGAGGTCTCCCAGGAGCCCTTCCAAACCATTTCCTTGGTCTATTTAATAACACCAACAATGGGAATCAGACCAACCATGTTGTTGCTGTGGAGCTTGACACGATATACACCAGCGAGTTCAATGATATCAATGATAACCATGTTGGGATTGATATTAATGGTTTAGAGTCTGAACGATCTGCTTCAGCTGGATATTATTCTCAACTTAATGGTAAGCTCACAAACTTGACACTAATTAGTGGCCATCCAATGCAAGTTTGGATAGAATATGATGGCATGGAGAAGCAAATGAATGTCACTATAGCTCCGATTGATGTTGATAAACCCAGTAGACCACTTTTGACTCTGTCTCGTGATTTGTCGCCAATCTTAAACAGTAGTATGTATATTGGATTCTCATCATCCACCAGTAATTCTTATTTCGCGTCCCAGTACGTGTTGGGTTGGAGCTTCAAGATGAATGGCCTAGTTGAAGCACTAGATATCTCTCGCCTTCCTAAGCTTCCTCGAGTAGGACCAAAGAAGACATCCAAATTCTTAACCATTGGACTGCCTGTGCTTTGTTTAAGTCTGGTTTTAGTAGCAGTCTCGAGTATATCTTATGCCATACGAAGGAGAAGGAAGTTTGCAGAAGTGCTAGAAGATTGGGAGCTTGACTATGGGCCTCACCGATTTAAATTCAAAGATCTTTATACTGCCACCAAAGGATTTAGAGACGAGGAGCTGTTGGGTAGTGGTGGATTTGGTAGAGTCTACAAAGGTGTCTTGCCAACCTCGAAGATTCAGATTGCAGTGAAAAGGGTGTCTCATGAATCAAGACAGGGGATGAGGGAATTTGTGGCGGAAATTGTCAGCATTGGTCGCCTTCGTCACCGGACGTGAAAATGGTTTATAGACCGAATACCCATTTGCAGCCAATAAGTCTATAGACCGAATTCATCAGTATTTGGTGATATTTGGTGATATGACCAGCAGTGAAAATGGTGTGTGTAATGTGCGAAAATACATGGGTAATCAACATATACAGGTTGCAAATGGTGATAATCTGCCGATTTTATCAATTGGTAATTTGGGGTCTTATTTCAACAATATTTTTGTGTCACCGAAATTATCAACAAGTTTACTCTCTGTTGGTCAAATGGTAGAAAATAACTGTGAAATTCTCTTTAATCGTCATGGTTGTTGTGTGCAGGATCAAGTGTCGGGGAAGGTGATCGCGAAGGGGCCTAAAGTGGGATGTTTATTTCCAATACAATTTTCTATTCCTAGTATTAATTCTTGTGCTTATTCTACTGTCATTAATAATCCTCATTTTTGGCATAAGAAATTGGGACATCCCAATTCTAATGTATTGACTCATCTTATGAAACATGGATATTTGGGGAATAAAAATTCTTTTTCCACAGAATTTTTGGACTGTAGTTCTTGCAAATTGGGTAAAAGCAAAGCATTATCATTTCCTTCACATGGTAGTCGTGCTTCTAAATGTTTTGAAATTATTCATACTGATGTATGGGGTATAAGTCCTGTTATCTCTCATGCTCAGTATAAATATTTTGTCACGTTTATTGATGATTTCAGTCGTTTCACTTGGATATATTTTCTCCGATCTAAAGCTGATGTATTCTCAACATTTCAGACTTTCGTAGTATTTGTTGAAAATCAATTTTCTGCTCATATTAAAATACTTCGTTCTGACTCCGGGGGGGAATATGTGTCCAAAGAATTTCAGGAATATCTCAAAAACAAAGGGATTCTCTCTCAAAGATCTTGTCCTTACACTCCTCAACAAAATGGACTTGCTGAGCGTAAGAATCGTCATCTTTTAGATGTTGTTCGCACTTTATTAATTGATTCTTCAGTACCTACTCGATTTTGGGTAGAAGCTCTATCCACAGCCGTTCATTTAATCAATCGTTTGCCTTCTCAAGTTCTAAACTTTGCATCTCCATACTCTATTTTATTTGGTGTTCTTCCTGAGTATGATTCTCTCCATGTTTTTGGGTGTGTTTGTTTTGTTCACTTACCATTTACTGAACGTAATAAACTCTCAGCCCAAGCTGCTCGTTGTGCTTTTCTAGGATATAGTAATTCTCATAAAGGGTTTGTATGTTATGATGCAAACGCTCATAAAATTCGTATCTCTCGAAATGTGATTTTCTTTGAAAATCAGAATTTTTTCCCGTCTTGTCCTTCTACAAAATCCACTCCTATCCAGCTTCCTACATTTGATGATGATAGTCCATCTTATATCTTTGAACATTTTAAGCCAGGAATTGTATATCAAAGACGTCATCCACCATCCACTTTGCCCCTTCCGGACACGGAACCGACATCTGATCATTCCACTCAACTAAGACGATCAACTAGAGTTTCACGTGCCCCAAACAGGTATGGATACTCAGCAACCACTATTGATAGTACTTTTGTGCCTAAGACTTATGCGCAGGCTTGTACCCAAGAATGTTGGCAACAGGCCATGAAAGAGGAACTTCAGGCTCTTCAAGATAATCACACATGGGATATTGTTTCTTGTCCTACCGGTATTAAACCTATTGGCTGCAAATGGGTATACACTATTAAATTCCAACCTGATGGATCTGTGGAACGATATAAAGCACGGTTGGTGGCTCTTGGAAATTGTCAGGCATATGGTATTAATTATGAGGAGACTTTTGCACCTGTGGCTAAAATGACTACCATACGCACCATTATGGCAATTGCTGCTTCCAAGAGATGGCCACTTCGTCAAATGGATGTAAAAAATGCATTTTTACATGGAGATCTGAAAGAGAATATTTATATGACTCCTCCTCCTGGTATGTTTACTCACCCATCTGATAAAGTCTGCTGGTTGAAACGGTCCCTGTATGGTCTAAAACAGGCACCCCAGGCATGGTTTGAAAAATTTCGCACTACTCTTCTGAAACTTAAATTTATTCAGAGCCAATATGATTCCTCTCTGTTTCTTCAGCAAACTACTACTGGTATTGTTGCTCTTCTGGTATATGTGGATGATATTATCATTACAGGATCTGACATTCCACTCATTGAGGATTTACAGCGTTCTCTTAACAGTGAGTTTCATATGAAGGATCTGGGACATCTTCACTATTTCCTTGGTCTCCAGGTGCACTCTATGTCTAATGGGATTTCTCTACATCAGCACAAATACACCCAAGAGATTCTTCTCTTGGGCGGTCTTGAATCAGGGAATAGCGTTCTTACACCTCTTGAGCTTAATTTAAAGCTTTGTCAGAATGATGGTGACCTGTTACCTGATCCCTCCATATATAGACAATTGGTGGGCAGTTTGAATTATCTAACCATTACTCGGCCAGATATTTCTTTTGCAGTACAACAAGTCAGTCAGTTTCTACAGGCTCCTCGTCAACCTCATTTAGATGTTGTTCGAAGAATTCTTCGCTATCTTAAAGGCACATCTGGGCGAGGATTATTTTTTCCTGCTGATAATTCATTACAATTAACAGGTTATAGTGATGCAGATTGGGCAGGGTGCATGGATACACGTCGGTCTGTTACTGGGTGGTGTATGTTTCTTGGAAATGCTTTAATTTCATGGAAAAGCAAAAAGCAAGACCGAATCTCAAAATCTTCCACAGAATCTGAGTATCGAGCTATGTCCTCCGCATGTTCTGAAATTGTGTGGCTCCAGGGTTTGCTACGTGAACTTGGTTTTCCTCAGCACACTCCTACACCTCTTCATGCTGATAACACAAGTGCTATTCAGATTGCTACTAATCCTGTGTTTCATGAACGCACCAAACATATTGAAGTCGATTGTCACTATATTCGTGAAGCTCTTGATCATAATATTCTTACACTACCTCATATTTCCACCGAGCATCAGACTGCTGATGTCTTTACGAAGGCCTTGTCTCGGCCTCGACATCAACTCATGATTGACAAATTGATGCTTCTTGATCGACCAGCATCAATTTGAGGGGGGATGTCAATGTATATGGCAAGAATATCAACAATATATGGCAACCAAATTGTAACAGAATATCTTTTATTTATTGTATTTATTATAGACTACAAATCAGGGATTATAGACTACAAATTAGGGATTATTACATGTATTTATAGGACTGAATTCTTCCTTTCAAAATCAATGAAATACAGAGAACTTTACATTGAAATCTGATAATTGTGACAATTTAGTCCCTCTCTTGGGGTACTGCCGGCGTAAAGGAGAGCTACTTTTGGTATATGACTACATGCCTAATGGAAGTCTAGACAAATACCTCTATGACCAACCAGCAGTCGCCCTCAATTGGAGCCAGAGATTTAGAGTCATCAAAGGCGTAGCTTCAGGGCTATTATATCTACATGAAGAATGGGAGCAAGTTGTGATTCATAGAGATGTCAAGGCTAGTAATGTCTTGCTAGATGGTGAATTGAATGGAAGATTAGGGGATTTTGGCCTTGCAAGATTGTATGACCATGGAACAGATCCTCAAACGACCCACGTTGTCGGAACTCTTGGGTATCTCGCACCTGAGCATGCACGAACTGAGAAGGCCACGACAAGCACTGATGTGTTCGCTTTTGGGGCCTTCCTGCTTGAGGTTGCTTCTGGTAGAAGGCCAATACAGCCAATTGAGGATATAATCTTGGTTGATTGGGTGTTTAGTCGATGGCTTGGAGGTGAAATTCTGGAGGCAAGGGATCCCAATTTGGGTACAGAATATATTGCAGGGGAAATGGAATTGGTATTGAAACTTGGTTTGATGTGCTCTCATTCTGAGCCTGCAGCAAGGCCAAGCATGCGCCAAGTAGTGCAGTTCTTAGAGGGGAATGTTCCTCTGCCTGACATTTCACCACTTCGTCTTTCTGCAAGTGGCCTAACATTTTCACATCGTGAAGGTTTTGATGACTTTGCCTATACTTATCCTTCTTCTATGGACAATGCATTTGCACACTCGTCCTCGGTTACAGAGTCCCTCCTTTCAGGTGGCCGTTAATTCTTACATTTCTTCGAGGACCTATCAAGAACTCATGTAAGATCTATTTGGTGAATAAGAGGAGTTCCTGTATGCAATATATACATTACCTTATGAGTGTGTTTTTTCTATATTAAAAAAACTATGTAGTAAACTGCCTTTAGGAGATGTACATGAAAGATCACCTGCAAAACAATGATGCAAATTAAATAAAATGCTTAACACGGTGTCTCTTCCTTTTGTTTATGTTGTTGTATCACATAAGAAAGCAAACATGGTAACAAATCATGAAGCAGGAGGTAATGTCTAAAAGACATTCATAGTTATAGTTGGAAGCAGTACAGCAAGTTATCTGAATTAATCTGCCAACTACCAAGACTCTGTCTGTTAAAGAACCGATTCAAGTTGGTTCTTGGCCATTGGCGACTAATATTTTATTATATAAGCAACTTAAAAGAGCTATAATTGAGAGTTTTGATCAAAGTATTTATATGATGAAATATTTAGTAATAAAATTTCAAATCAAAGTTTGTGGTGTGACCATATTTGACATAATTTTAGGTTGCTTGTTCTTCTATCTTTCTTGATCTTGTGTTGCTTCCATTTGCTCTTAATGTGGAACTGGGCTTGGTGGGCATCATTCAATTGAATTTCAGGCTCTCTTGGAATTCCTACTTGGAAGTGGGAATACATTCTATACATACAGAAACTTCAGAGATGAAAAATCCCTCCTTGATAACAATATCCCATTCCACTCACTGACAAAAGTTTGCAAGATTCCTCTCTTTCTTTATCATTTTCTTTCTGTTGATCCAAGCAAGTTCAGTTCAAGAGACCCTGAGATTTAAGAAACAAGACTTCCTTCTTATAATCATTGAACAATTATGCCGACATTTTTAGACCCCATAAATTTTATGACTTGTGTGCTTTGCCCTATCCAAGACAACCTATAGTGAATGATATGAAAAGAGAAGAAAATGATATCACACAACATTCACAGGCAAATTTACGTACTTACTACAAACACATGGTAAACCACATAGCCAATCCAAGATAGACTTGTAGACTCGGTACATTCTTAATTAACACAAAAGCAAGATTAACCAATTCTAGGAGCTCTCTCGATTTTGCCGAATGAGTCAACGTGTAATCGTACTCTATTCTGTCGAAAATCCATGGTCACAAAGCAATCAGGTTGAACGACTTGAATTTGAGCGCCTGGCTTCTCCTCCTTTATCTTTCTTTCAGCTTCTTCCGCTGCTAAGCCAACTAACTCAGGCCATGTTTTTGCAGCAGGATTTGACCCCAACCCGTACATTCCTAAAACTTGTCAAAACCAAAGCATTCATAAATGGAAAACTTAGATGTCATAATCGTGTGTAAGGAAAAAAGAAAAGAAAAGAAAGTTAAAACATGCCATAGTTGTTAGCAAACTAAAAATATTACTGCTAGGAAACTAATGTTTGAGATTATCTGAATATAATGGTTTTGAATTACTGATAGAATCTTAGGTATATCATCCTTTCCCCTTGTTTTTCGAGAGAAACTATAATTGTTAAAATCAGGACCCGAATGGTCGGATCATATAAAATTAAGGACCTTCAAGTACTCGATAGAATAATATTTTCGGATCTCTGCCTTCGATCGTGATCGCCAGAATCACGTGATGGTACTTCTTGCAAACAAGCAAACATCAAAAAATGATTTTTCTTTATACTTACTTGGCAAGGGTGGTACTGCTTGATCAGCAGGTGGTTCTTGAGGGGACTTGATCTGTTGATTTCTTCGGTCATAGCAAAGCTCTGTACAGGAGGGGACAGCTGGTTTCCTTGTATTTGAGATTAAAAAAAAATATGACTAAAGGTAACTACAAGTAAATCTCCCAACAATATAGGGTTAGTCTCAGTTAGTCCTCAAATATTAAAATTGATCTATTTTGCCCTCAACTATTAAGCATTATCCTTTTTGTCTTCCTAATCAGCACGCCTTGAAAGCAATCAACAAAATTAGTATATTACGCATGTCTTTTGTAGTTTCCTATTTTGCATCGACATCTATTTGAAATTCAACCTTAATTTCTTGCCACAACAAATATAAAAATGATTGAACATACTCGATTTTTTTTGCAAAGACTTATAATTATAATTAGGTTTTATACTTTGTTTGTTAGGAGGGTTGAAGGATGGATCAGAGGGGAGGGACTAGTGAGGAAGCATTTAGCATCATTTGGCAATGCTTGATATTAGCCTTTTACTGCACCTTATTTTAGCCATTTTAGTTTTAAGAGGCTAATTTAAGATAAAATAAAGAATTAATGTCTTTTGTTTTATTTTTTCAACTTTTGAAAACAAAATGTAAAAACCTATTCGTTTTTGTTTTTACAAAAATCACAAAAAAAAAAAAAGTAACAATACATTTTGATTTGGTTTTAAAAGTTTTCATAGTTGGATTTAGTATCATCAACTTATGATTTGGTAGCTAGATTGGATTCGATACATACGTAAGGAAATGGACTAGTATCAAGTCCTAGATAGATCCAAAATGTATTGTGTCGAGCCACCTAAAGTTTAAGCCCGAACCTGGTCAGAGGCATTTGGAAACAGTCTTGAGCACTTACGGTCAAGCCAAGAAAGAGTATAGGAAGCCTGAGTAGTTTAAAGTTGATTGGAGTCCAAGGTGCCTAAATGTTAGACGGGAATCGAGTTCTGGACACCTAATGATCTACTAGGAAATCTGATAAATTGCTAGGAAAAACACCGGGATAAAACTCATTATTCACTACTAGAAAATCGATAAATATAAATAAAAATATTGAGAAAATATTTTTATTGGTAAATTACCGACAAATTTTACTAACAGAAATATTTTCTACGTTGGGGAAAAAAATTAAAACAAAGCAAAAAAATAATGACGTGCCATTTTTACCAATGAAATTACCGACAGAATCAATTCCGTTGGTAAAATCGTTTGTAAACTGTGAATACTATTCATCATGTCAATTACAAAAGGAATCGCCAATGGAAACTTCCGTCAGTATTTTACAGAGATCTCTGAAACTATTCACTTTTCAATTGCAATTTTAATTATTGTTCATTACAGAAAAAATCATTGACGGATTGAAAAGTCATCGATGTTATTTTGTGTTTTTTTGAAAAATTTAGCTTAAATTAAAAATTTAAATTAAATACTACAGATGAAATCACCGACAGATTGAATAGTAGTCGGTGAGATTTGGAGGTTTCTAAAATTTTTTGATTAAATTAAAAATTTAAATTAAATATTACAAACGGAATCATCGATGGAATGATTAAAAATATTAATATTTAATTATCTGTTGGTAAAACACCACAATAGAAAGTCTAGAATCCCTAATTTCACAAGAGACCCGTCTCCTTTCCTCTTCCTTTTCTTCTTCTTTTTCTTCTCTTCCCTCCTTAACTCCTTCTTTTCTTCTCCATGCTCAAGTGTGTCTTTTTCTCCTTCTTCTTTTTATTCCCAGTTTTTTTTTAATTAGTATACTTTATGAATTTATTTTTCTTTTCTTCTTAACTTCACTTACAACTACATTAAGGTATACAAAATTTTCTTCTTTTTTTCGTGTTTTTTTTCACTATATTTGTTTTTTATTTTATTTTTAATTGTTTTTGTTCTTAATAATTGTATAAATGTTGTTGTAGGATTTTTTTTTTTCATATGAGATCAATTTTTAGTTGATTTATTTATAGGATTTTAAAGTTTTTTTCATATGAATTTTTTTTAGTTGAATTTATTTTTTCATGTTATTTATTTGTTGCAAATTTGTTTGAGTTGATTTTTTTCTTCTTTTTTCCAAACATTTTGAGTATTATAGAGTGTCGATTAATATTAATTTAATTATTTTATAGTTTTGTAAAATAAATTTTTTAAAAATATTTTTTAATAATTACCAATAGAATTACATACGGTATTTTCCTGAGGGAATTACCGACAGAATGAAGTGGGTAATTTATTTTTTTTGCCTGCTTTTTCGGTCAATAAATCCATCGATAATAATATTTTTTTATTACCAATGGACTTACCGACGGATAAAAAATTCCCGACGAATGATTCATCGATGGAGAATTTCCATCGATAATTTTGTTGGTAAATTAATTATCAATAGAATGGTAGTGCAAATACCAATAGAAAATTCAATCGGTAAATCTAAAGATTGTGGTAATGGTTTCATGAATATAGACCAAATTTTCTAGTGGTTTTGACAATGAATAAGGAGATGTTCGACTGACTCTGCATATCAAAGCTCAATAGTGCTAAATTTGAAAAATTGGAACAACTTTTTGAAAAGGTTTTGTGAGACTCAGACAAAAAAATATAGAACTCCAAGCTTTTGTTAGGTAAAAACTCGGAGACCAATATCGTTTCATCTCTTTAAATACAGCATCCAAGAAGCCTCACTAGATTCTAGTGTTGAAGTTTCAAAACATCTTTTACTTAATTTTTTAACTCATCAAGTCCTTGTCTTGAACTCTTGGAGAGCCTTATGACAGCTATTTATTATCCATGAATGTTCCACGCAAATAATGACTCAGCATCCTAAGAAAATCCCGTGTTGTATTTCTTGAAGAATTTTTTCTTATCACTTAATTGTTTTTTAAGAAAAAAGCATGGCTTTTTTTATAATTTATTTTTTATAGAGTTATTCCAGTATTATAACTAATGTTGTGAATTTTGTAGATTAACTCAAACTGACTTAAGTTATTTTACATTGTTTTCTTAATCTATATTCTTTTCAATTTTATAGTTCAGCAATATGTTAATTAAGAACCAGTCTTTAAGTTTTTTTATTTGTTTTTTATGTGGTGATCTTATTCTTATAACTTTGATAGCAGGTTTGGCTTGTTCACCTAGGTTTACGTGATTTTTTTAAAATGATTTTTTATTAGGTTTAGGGGCTTTTTAGTCTTTTAACTTTTTTTATTGCACAATAAAATGAAATAAATACATTAAAAAAAACAAAAAAATAGGTACATGTCACTTAGCATATTTTGATTAAAAAGATGCAATAATGGGATGATAGAACATCTTTCTTCCAAAAGGGTCACAATGAAATTAGATCTCAAGTAAGAAATATTCTACTAATGAGCTTAAAAATCCTAGCAGCAACTACTTGAACACATGCAAACTATACATTTACATAAATTACTGCCCCAATAACATACTGTCTATTGGATTAAAAAAAAATGAACTAAAAAATCCCCTAGAAGATAGGCCTAAAAACACCCCTTGGGCTCGGGCTACTAAGCTTAAGCTCAATATACAGTTGGGGCTCAAGGAGCATGGGCTCGAGCATGGTAGCCTGAGCCTATACTAAACATAGATGCATGGAGCCAAACAACATGCTCAAGCCCATTTTGGGATGGGCGCACACCTATCCTACTATGCATGTTATCATGCCCAGCACGTACTAGGTATGCACCCAATGCCTAGTAGAGGGGTTGGGCACCTTAAAACCCCCTTAGACTCGGGCATGCACCCAAGCCCAATATGCTCAGGATCAAGAGCGCTTCTTGAGCCTAACATACTTGGGTCCAAGTAGTGCGCCTGAATCTATTTTTCATTTCAAATGGGCTCGAGCCCAACACCTGCCAATGATTTTATCAGGATTCCACATGAGTCCCTTAGTATTTTATATTAATCTAATATGTATTATTTTGAGTAGAATACAACTCAAAATATCACAATGATGAAATTACACTTTAGCCCCTCCTCTCCATAATAAAACAAGATTTATGAGCTATAAATATGTTATGAATCGTTCAAGTCAAAGGTTCACAATCTCTTTATTCTTAACATTTTTAGCATAAATATTTTCAGAGTCTATTTCTCTAAAATATTGTTGGACCTTTTCTCTCTACAAAGTTACCGACTTTACCATTAACAAGTCCCCACGTCCATAACAGGAGACCTTTTGTTGGTGTCAATTACCAAACTACCTGATTTACCAGGCACCACTTGATACTACCACAACTATCGATCACTTGATTTACTAGACATCATCTACTACTAGCACGATTATCAGTCATTTGCCTTACCAGACACCACCTACTGTCGATTATCAGTCATTGTATCAAGCTACCAGATACAATGACTACTTCATTTTCTCTAGGTGCTTCACCTTGTAGGCACCATTTAGGAGTGACTTTCAATATATTTTTCATTAAAATTTGAAATTTATTTTTGCTTCAAATTATTTTTTTAGTGTTTTTGGATCGTTTTGATGTGCTGATGTCAAAAATAAATTTAAAAAAAAATGAAAAAAAACACTATTTGATGCTTTTTCCGAGTTAAATACACTTCAAAAAGCAACCACTATCGTACTCTCAAAACACCCCCATAGTCTATTTTTCTACCTCAACTTTTCTTTAATTGATTAAAAGAAGAAATGCCATGTGTTGTTATGTTACGCAAGAGGCGGGTTCCCTTTGTAGGTTTCACATATATTTGTTTCTTTCAAAGATGAATTATAGATTATTATAATTGAGTTTTCTATAGTATGTTCTTAGAGGGTGTTTCGAAGTGTAGTTGTTGTTGCTTTTCAATGTATTTCTTACATGAAATGCATCAAAATAATATTTTATTATTATTTTAAAAAATATATTCTTTAATTTCAAATTTTGCCCAACTCTTGTTTATAATGCACTACCATCGGGGGATTAGCATCTTAGTTTTTACAATGAGTTGGAATTGATTTATCTCTCTTCACTAGATGTCATAATTTAGTCCACTTCTGCATCAGTAAATAAAATTTTGATCTTTGTATAGGAATGTCTATTAGAAACCAAGTCTCTCCTTCCTTTGTAAGGAGGCACCTGTGGAAGTTGCATCCACAAAAAATTTCAGTGGATCTATCATAAATTAATTTATTTGTTCTACTATGTTTTTTTTATTATTTTCTTTTAAGTGGATCTATCATAAATTTATAAAATTAATCAAGATACTTTTCAAAAACAACTCTACCGATCATCATATCGGTTATAACATTCATACTTCAATTATTCGATTCAAGACTATTATATAACCTAAGTGTATCCAGGGCAAATAGCTGCTTACACCTAATGCTAATGAAATTAGCATTTTTTTGAAGGAGGTTTTAGGCTCTCATAGGCGGGGACGAAAAAAAAAAAAAAGAATGAGCACTGGTTGTTCAGAGGCTGAGTGTTTGGATACTTATTTATTATTATTATTATTAATTTGATTATTTAAATTAATTTTTATATATTTAAATTGATTTTACAAGTTTTAAAATTAATTAAATACCATATAAATCTTTAATAATTTTAAAAGGACTCGACTCTTAAAAGAAATCTTATTGTTTCGAAGAATATAGTGAATAATATTTTTTAAATTGTTTTTTATTTATAAATATATTAAAATATATTTTTTAAAAAAAATTATTCATTACATCAATATGTCAAAAATAATATAAAAATATTAAAAAATTAATTTAAAAAAAATTTAATTAAATTAAAAAAATCTATTCAACTGCAACTGAAACAATACCTAACCGCGAAATTTCACGGAAGAGTTGCTGAAAGCCTGAAATTGACTAGTTTTTCATGTTGCCTTACAATTAGGGTATTTTGCATTCACATCAACCTGAAAGTTTGACAAATTAGATTATCTCAACTACTGCATGCAAATAATCTCCTCATTGTTTGACTAATTGGCTCTCTCATTAAGAAACATTTATTTTACGGGAAGTGATTCTTAAAAGTAACTTTTCAATTTTTTTTCCCAGCACAAAAAGACTAACTCATGGATTACGCGGATACTCCATTATAACTGACAAACATGAACAAGAAACAGGTGGGTGGAGACAAATACAGTTGCAATGTTATTCAGGATCGTCTTCTTGGTGCGTGTCTTCGTTAGCTTAGCAATAGCAGCCTCTCAAGATGTCAACTTCACCTTCTCTGGCTTCCGATCCACTAATCTAAGCCTTGACGGCTTAGCTGAGTTAACCTCCGATGGCCTTTTGAGGCTAACCAATGAAACCTACAACCGAATGGGTCACGCCTTCTATCCAAACCCAGTAACCTTCAAGAACTCTATAAATAGCACAGCTTTCACCTTCTCCACTACCTTTGTTTTCGCTATCATACCGGAATATCCAACTCTTGGTGGCCATGGTTTTGCCTTTGTCATTGCACCCACAAGAGGTCTCCCAGGAGCCCTTCCAAACAATTACCTTGGTCTATTTAACAAGACCAAAAATGGGAATCAGACCAACCATGTTGTTGCTGTGGAGCTTGACACGATAAACAGCAGCGAGTTCAATGATATCAATGATAACCATGTTGGGATTGATATTAATGGTTTAGAGTCTGAACGATCTGCTTCAGCTGGATATTATTCTCAACTTAATGGTAAGCTCACAAACTTGACACTTATTAGTGGCCATCCAATGCAAGTTTGGATGGAATATGATGGCATGGAGAAGCAAATGAATGTCACTATAGCTCCGATTGATGTTGATAAACCCAGGAGACCACTTTTGACTCTGTCTCGTGATTTGTCGCCAATCTTAAACAGTAGTATGTATATTGGATTCTCATCATCCAATAGAAAATTCAGTCGTTAAATCTAAAGATTGTGGTAGTGGTTCATGAATATAAACCAAATTTTCTAGTGGTTTTGACAATGAATAAGGAGATGTTCGACTGACTCTGCATATCAAAGCTCAATAGTGCTAAATTTGAAAAATTGGAACAACTTTTTGAAAAGGTTTTGTGAGACTCAGACAAAAAAATATAGAACTCCAAGCTTTTGTTAGGTAAAAACTCGTAGACCAATATCGTTTCATCTCTTTAAATGCATCATCCAAGAAGCCTCACTAGATTCTAGTGTTGAAGTTTCAAAACATCTGTTACTTCATTTTTTAACTCATCAAGTCCTTGTCTTGAACTCTTGGAGAGCCTTTTGACAGCTATTTCTTATCCATGAATGTTCCACGCAAATAATGACTCAGCATCCTAAGAAAATCCTGTGTTGTATTTCTTGAAGAATTTTTTCTTATCACTTAATTGTTTTTTAAGAAAAAAGCATGGCTTTTTTTATAATTTATTTTTTATAGAGTTATTCCAATATTATAACCAATATTGTGAATTTTGTAGATTAACTTGAATTGACTTGAGTTATTTTTCATTGTTTTTTTTTAATCTATATTGTTTTCAATTTTATAGTTCAGCAATAGGTTAATTAAGAACCAATCTTTAAGTTTTTTTATTTGTTTTCTATGTAGTGATCTTATTCTCATGACTTTGATAGCAAGTTTGGCTTGTTTACTTAGGTTTACGTGATTTTTTTAAAATGATTTTTTCTAGGGTTTAAAGTCTTTTTAGTCTTTTAACTTTTTTTATTGCACAACAAAATAAAATAAATACATTTAAAAAAAACAAAAAAATAGGTACATGTCACTTAGCATATTTTGATTAAAAAGATGCAATAATGGGATGATAGAACTATCTTTCTTCCAAAAGGGTCACAATGAAATTAGATCTCAAGTAAGAAATATTCTACCAGTGAACTTAAAAATCCTAGCAGCAACTACTTGAACACATGCAAACCATACATTTACCCCAATAACATGCTGCTTATTGGATTAAAAAAAAATGGACTAAAAAATCCCCTAAAAGATAGGCCTAAAAACACCCCTTAGGCTCGGGCTACTAAGTATACAGTTAGGGCTCAAGGAGCATGGGCTCGAGCATGGTAGTCTTAGCCCATACTAGGCATAGGTGCATAGAGCCAAACAGCATGTTCAAGCTCATTTTGAGATGGTGCACACCTATCCTACTATGCATGTTATCATGCCCAGCACGTACTAGGTATGCACCCAATGCCTAGTAGAGGGGTTGGGCACCTTAAAACCCCCTTAGACTCGGGCATGCACCCAAGCCCAATATGCTTAAGATCAAGAGCGCTTCTTGAGCCTAACATACTTGGGTCCAAGTAGTGCGCCTGAATTCATTTTTCATTTCAAATGGGCTCGAGCCCAACACCTGCCAATGATTTTATCAGGATTCCACATAAGTCTCTTTGTATTTTATATTAATCTAATATGTATTATTTTGAGTAGAATACAACTCAAAGTATCATAATTATGAAATTACACTTTAGCCCCTCCTCTCCATAAAAGAACAAGAATTATAAGCTATAAATACGTTATGAATTATTCAAGTCAAAGGTTCACAATCTTTTCATTCTTAACATTTTTAGCATAAATATTTTCAGAGTCTATTTTTCTAAAATATCGTTGGACCTTTTTTCTCTACAAAGTTACTGACTTTACTATTAGCAAGTCCCCACGTCCATAACAGGAGACCTTTTGCTCGTGCCAATTACCAAACTACGTGGTTTTCCAGGCACCACTTGATACTACCACAACTATCGATCACTTGATTTACCAGACATCATCTACTACTAACACGATTATCAGTCATTTGGCTTACCAGGCACCACCTACTATCGGTTTCCAACTCTCTAGGCTTTCTATATCAAGCTACCAGATACAATGACTACTTCGTTTTCGCTAGGTGCTTCACCTAGTAGGCACCATTTAGGAGTGACTTTCAATATATTTTCATTAAAATTTAAAAATTGTTTTTGCTTCAAATTATTTTTTTAGTGTTTTTGGATAGTTTTGATGTGCTCATGTCAAAAATAAATTTAAAAAAAATAAAAAAAACATTATTTGATGCTTTTTTCGAGTGAAATATACTTCAAAAAGCAACCGCTACCATACTCTCAAACACCCCCATAGTCTATTTTTCTACCTCAACTTTTCTTTAATTGATTAAAAGAAGAAATGCCATGTGTTGTTATGTTACGCAAGAGGCGAGTTCCCTTTGTAGGTTTCACATATATTTGTTTCTTTCTAAGATGAATTATAGATTATTATAATTGAGTTTTCTATAATATGTTCTTAGAGGGTGTTTCAAAGTGTGATTCTGGTTGTTTTTCAAAGTATTTTTCACTTGAAAATACATCAAAATAATATTTTATTATTATTTTAAAAAATATATTCTTTAATCTCAAATTTTGCCCAACTCTTGTTTATAATGCAGTACCATCGTGGGATTAGCATCTTAGTTTTTACAATGAGTTGGAATTGATTTATCTCTCTTCATTGGACGTCATATTTTAGTCCACTTCTACATCAGTAAATAAAATTTTGATCTTTGTATAGGAATGTCTATTAGAAACCAAGTGTCTCCTTCCTTTGTGAGGAGGCACCTGTGGAAGTTCCATCCACAAAAAATTTCAGTGGATCTATCATAAATTAATTTATTTGTTCTTCTATGCCCTTTTTTACCATTTTCTTTTAAGTGGATCTATCATAAATTTATAAAATTAGTCAAGATACTTTCCAAAAACAACTCTACCGATCATCATATCGTTTATAACATTCATACTTCAATTATTCGATTCAAGACTATTATATAACCTAAGTGCATCCAGGGCAAATAGCTGCTTACACCTAATGCTAATGAAATTAGCATTTTTTTTCAAGGAGGTTTTAGGCTCTCATAGGCGGGGACAAAAAAAAAAAGAATGAGCACTGGTTGTGTGTATCTCAGATTAGTGTTTGGATACTTATTTTTTATTATTATTATTAGTTTGAGTGTTTAAATTAGTTTATATATTTTAATTAATTTTATTAGTTTTAAAATTAATTAAATATCATATAAGGCTTTAATGATTTTAAAAGGACTCGACTCTTAAAAGAAATCTTATTGTTTCGGAGAGTATAGTGAATAATATTTTTTAAATTATTTTTTATTTTTAAATATATTAAAATATTTTAAAAAAAAATTATTCATTACATCAATATGTCAAAAATAATATAAAAACATTAAAAAATTAATTTTTAAAAAATTTAATTAAATTAAAAAAATCTATTCAACCGCAACTGAAACAATACCTAACCGCGAAATTTCACGGAAGAGTTGCTGAAAGCCTGAAATTGACTAGTTTTTCATGTTGCCTTACAATTAGGGTATTGTGCATTCACATCAACCTGAAAGTTTGACAAGTTAGATTATCTCAACCACTGAATGCAAATATTTTCCTCATTGTTTGACTAATTAGCTCTCTCATTAAGAAACATTTATTTTACGGGAAGTGATTCTTAAAAGTAACTTTTCAATTTTTTTCCCAGCACACAAAGACTAACTCATGGATTACGCGGATACTCCATTATAACTGACAAACATGAACAAGAAACTGGTATGTGGAGACATACAGTTGCAATGTTATTCAGGATCGTCTTCTTGGTGCGTGTCTTCGTTAGTTTAGCAATAGCAGCGTCTCAAGATCTCAACTTCACCTTCTCTGGCTTCCGATCCACTAATCTAAGCCTTGACGGCTTAGCTGAGTTAACCTCCAATGGCCTTTTGAGGCTGACCAATGAAACCTACCACGGAATGGGTCACGCCTTCTATCCAAACCCAGTAACCTTCAAGAACTCTATAAATAGCACAGCTTTCACCTTCTCCACTACCTTTGTTTTCGCTATCATACCTGAATATGCAACTCTTGGTGGCCATGGTATTGCCTTTGTCATTGCACCCACAAGAGGTCTCCCAGGAGCCCTTCCAAACCAGTACCTAGGTCTATTTAATAAGACCAACAATGGGAAACAGACCAACCATGTTGTTGCTGTGGAGCTTGACACGATATACAGCAGCGAGTTCAATGATATCAATGATAACCATGTTGGGATTGATATTAATGGTTTAGAGTCTGAACGATCTGCTTCAGCTGGATATTATTCTCAACTTAATGGTAAGCTCACAAACTTGACACTAATTAGTGGCCATCCAATGCAAGTTTGGATAGAATATGATGGCATGGAGAAGCAAATGAATGTCACTATAGCTCCGATTGATGTTGATAAACCCAGGAGACCACTTTTGACTCTGTCTCGTGATTTGTCGCCAATCTTAAACAGTAGTATGTATATTGGATTCTCATCATCCACCAGTGTTTCATATTTCGCGCACCAGTACGTGTTGGGTTGGAGCTTCAAGATGAATGGCCTAGCTGAAGCACTACATATCTCTCGCCTTCCTAAGCTTCCTCGAGTAGGACCAAAGAAGACATCCAAATTCTTAACCATTGGACTGCCTGTGCTTTGTTTAAGTCTGGTTTTAGTAGCAGTCTCGAGTATATCTTATGCCATACGAAGGACAAGGAAGTTTGCAGAAGTGCTAGAAGATTGGGAGCTTGACTATGGGCCTCACCGATTTAAATTCAAAGATCTTTATACTGCCGCCAAAGGATTTAGAGACGAGGAGCTGTTGGGTAGTGGTGGATTTGGTAGAGTCTACAAAGGTGTCTTGCCAACCTCGAAGATTCAGATTGCAGTGAAAAGGGTGTCTCATGAATCAAGACAGGGGATGAGGGAATTTGTGGCGGAAATTGTCAGCATTGGTCGCCTTCGTCACCGGAATTTAGTCCCTCTCTTGGGGTACTGCCGGCGTAAAGGAGAGCTACTTTTGGTATATGACTACATGCCTAATGGAAGTCTAGACAAATACCTCTATGACCAACCAGCAGTCGCCCTCAATTGGAGCCAGAGATTTAGAGTCATCAAAGGCGTAGCTTCAGGGCTATTATATCTACATGAAGAATGGGAGCAAGTTGTGATTCATAGAGATGTCAAGGCTAGTAATGTCTTGCTAGATGGTGAATTGAATGGAAGATTAGGGGATTTTGGCCTTGCAAGATTGTATGACCATGGAACAGATCCTCAAACGACCCACGTTGTCGGAACTCTTGGGTATCTCGCACCTGAGCATGCACGAACTGGGAAGGCCACGACAAGCACTGATGTGTTCGCTTTTGGGGCCTTCCTGCTTGAGGTTGCTTCTGGTAGAAGGCCAATACAGCCAACTGAGGATATAATCTTGGTTGATTGGGTGTTTAGTCGATGGCTTGGAGGTGAAATTCTGGAGGCAAGGGATCCCAATTTGGGTACAGAATATATTGCAGGGGAAATGGAATTGGTATTGAAACTTGGTTTGATGTGCTCTCATTCTGAGCCTGCAGCAAGGCCAAGCATGCGCCAAGTAGTGCAGTTCTTAGAGGGGAATGTTCCTCTGCCTGACATTTCACCACTTCGTCTTTCTGCAAGTGGCCTAACATTTTCACATCGTGAAGGTTTTGATGAGTTTGCCTATACTTATCCTTCTTCTATGGACAATGCATTTGCACACTCGTCCTCGGTTACAGAGTCCCTCCTTTCAGGTGGCCGTTAATTCTTACATTTCTTCGAGGACCTATCAAGAACTCATGTAAGATCTATTTGGTGAATAAGAGGAGTTCCTGTATGCAATATATACATTACCTTATGAGTGTGTTTTTTCTATATTAAAAAAACTATGTAGTAAACTGCCTTTAGGAGATGTACATGAAAGATCACCTGCAAAACAATGATGCAAATTAAATAAAATGCTTAACACGGTGTCTCTTCCTTTTGTTTATGTTGTTGTATCACATAAGAAAGCAAACATGGTAACAAATCATGAAGCATTTTTACTAAGCATGAAGCAGGAGGTAATGTTTAAAAGACATGCATAGTTATAGTTGGAAGGAGTACAGCAAGTTATCTGAATTAATCTGCCACGTACCAAACTCTGTCTATCAAAGAACCAATTCGAGTTGGTTCTTCGCCATTGGCAACTAGTAATGGTTTTACAAGGAATCAGAGTGTTCAGGCATTGATTATTGGCCAACTTTATTCTAGTTGGCTAATTGTATAGTGTCAACACACTTGAGGTCAGTGGAGCACAAGGGTATCCCTTTTAATGGCCTTTAATAACAGCAATATAGGTAGATAGAGGATCGGAACTCGAAGACACTTATATAAGAGATTTTTTTTCCAACGTATAATTTTATGTTAATGTGTATAAATTTTAATCCAATTGTTAGATCAACTCCAAAATTTGCTAGAAGCTTCCAGAGACCTTGGTTTCTTTAGGGTTAAATTTTATAGCAAGTGGTAAAGGGAAGATTTTATGATGATCCTAGAAGTTACTATTTGACATTTGTTATATTTATTCTTTTTTCTATTTGGTTTAGAAATATTTTATTATTTTTTTCAGTTTTATTTAAGACTGTTTAGTAATATATGAGCAACTTAAAAGAGCTATAATAGAGAGTTTTGATCAAAATATTTATGTGGTGAAATATTTAGTTATAAAATTTTAAATTTTTGTGATATGATCCTATTGGACATAATTTTGTTTTGATTGTTCTTCTATTTTTCTTGTGTTGCTTCCATTTGCTTTTAATGTGGAACTGGGCTTGGTGGGCATCATTCCATTGAATTTCAGGTTCTCTTGAAATTCCTACTTGGAAGTGGGAATACACTCTATACATACAGAAACTTCAGAGATGAAAAATCCCTCCTTGATAACAATATCCCATTCCACTCACTGACAAAAGTTTGCTAGATTCCTTTATTTCTTTATCATTTTCTTTCCGTTGATCCAAGCAAGTTCAGTTCAAGAGACCCTGAGATTTGAAACAAGACTTCTTATAATCGTTGAACAATTATGCCGACATTTTTGGACCCTACAAATTTAATGACTTGTGTGTTTTGCGTTTGCCCAATTAAAGACAACCCATAGTGAATGACATGAAAAGAGAAGAAAATGATATCACACAACATTCATAATGGGGAGAAGGATGTATGGGCACACACGGTCCATATAGATTAGGAATGTAAATAGTAGTGGTGAACCCATTTAATCTAAATGAAATCTGTCTTTAGATGAATATTTCAGAGATGCCTAGTAAGAAAGTTCTTGTTTCTGGCCTTTACATCAAATAAGTCGAGGCCCTCTTTTTTCTTTGGAACTCTATTCCAAGCAACCAAAGCAGATGTGTTTTTAGTAGTGTTACCTGTCCATAAGAAATACCTAAAGGTGCAGATGATCTGGTTGATGATAGTAGCTGGAAGAGGGAAGACAATTATCTAAAATTGAACCATACCAAAGAGAACAGTCTTCAAAAACTCCAATCGATTTTTACCCATCCAGTTCTAAACTGTCGACTCCAATTTGAATAAAAAAGGAGAAAAATGACTTGTCAATAGCATGTGAGGACTAAGAAGAACACCCAGATACGTGAAGGGGAAGGATCCTTCTTTAAATTCAGAATCATGAAGAAGAGCCAGCTTCAAGTCAATTTTCTCCTCTTTGATCCTTCTTCAAAGCAACCTTATTGCGTGGAAGAGTAGTGGAGAATATTTTTTTTATTTATAAATATATTAAAATAATTTTTAAATTTTATTTATTACATTAATATATCAAAAATAATATAAAAACACTAGAAAAATCATTTAAATTTAATTTAAAAAATATGTTTAACCTAACCGTGAAATTTCATGAAAGAGTTGCTGAAATTGACTAGTTTTTCATATTGCCTTAAAAATAGGGGTTTGTGCTTTCACATCAACCTGAAAGTTTGACAAGTTAGATTATCTCAACCATGCAAAGATTCTCCACATTGTTTCACTAATTGGCTCTCTCATTAAGATACATTTATTTCACGGAAAATGATTTTTTTAATTTTTTTTAATTTTAAAAAAATATATAAAAAATAAAAAATATTATATTATTTACTGATTTTATTAAATTTTATTTTCAAAATTTTGATTATCATATATTTTGTTTTGATTTTTTTTAATTTTATCATTTAAAATTTAATTTGATTTGATTTTTATATGAACTTTGGATTTTATTTTTATAATTGCTATTTGTTTTTCTCTTATTAATTTTTTATTAAAAATTTTTATCTATTAAATTTGGTCATTATTTTTTTTATTTATTTAAAATAATTTAAGAAATAATAATTTGTTTTTAAGTTCATCATCTTTCAACTTTTTATATGTTATATTTGATCTTTATTATTTTGATTGTTATTTATTTTATTTGAGATAATTTATAAAATTAGATTTTTTAAAAATTTTATTGTCATTCAACTTTTTAATTTGTAAGATTTTTTTTTAATTATTTTAATAAAAAAAATTAACAATTTATTTTCCAGCTTATTTTTCATAACATAGTCCTGAAAAGTATTTTTTAATTTATTTTTTATATATTATTAAATATTAAAATAAAATTGACTTCTCATAAATTTATTTTTAAAAAAAAAAATTCAATAAACAAACGGCCTAACTCCTAAATTACGTGGATACTCCATTATAACTGACAAACATGAACAAGAAACTGGTGGGTGGAGACAAATACAGTTGCAATGTTATTCAGGACCGTCTTCTTGGTGCGTGTCTTCGTTAGCTTAGCAATAGCAGCCTCTCAAGATCTCAACTTCACCTTTTCTGGCTTCCGATCCACTAATCTAAGCCTTGACGGCTTAGCTGAGTTAACCTCCAATGGCCTTTTGAGGCTAACCAATGAAACCTACAACCGAATGGGTCACGCCTTCTATCCAAACCCAGTAACCTTCAAGAACTCTATAAATAGCACTGTTTTCACCTTCTCCACTACCTTTGTTTTCGCTATCATACCTGAATATCCAACTCTTGGTGGCCATGGTATTGCCTTTGTCATTGCACCCACAAGAGGTCTCCCAGGAGCTCTTCCAAACAATTACCTTGGTCTATTTAACAAGACCAACAATGGGAATCAGACCAACCATGTTGTTGCTGTGGAGCTTGACACGATAAACAGCAGCGACTTCAATGATATCGATGATAACCATGTTGGGATTGATATTAATGGTTTAGAGTCTGAACGATCTGCTTCAGCTGGATATTATTCCAAACTTAATGGTAAGCTCACAAACTTGAAGCTAATTAGTGGCCATCCAATGCAAGTTTGGATAGAATATGATGGCATGGAGAAGCAAATGAATGTCACTATAGCTCCGATTGATGTTGATAAACCCAGTAGACCACTTTTGACTCTGTCTCGTGATTTGTCGCCAATCTTAAACAGTAGTATGTATATTGGATTCTCATCATCCACCAGTGTTTCATATTTCGCGCACCAGTACGTGTTGGGTTGGAGCTTCAAGATGAATGGCCTAGCTGAAGCACTACATATCTCTCGCCTTCCTAAGCTTCCTCGAGTAGGACCAAAGAAGACATCCAAATTCTTAACCATTGGACTGCCTGTGCTTTGTTTAAGTCTGGTTTTAGTAGCAGTCTCGAGTATATCTTATGCCATACGAAGGACAAGGAAGTTTGCAGAAGTGCTAGAAGATTGGGAGCTTGACTATGGGCCTCACCGATTTAAATTCAAAGATCTTTATACTGCCACCAAAGGATTTAGAGACGAGGAGCTGTTGGGTAGTGGTGGATTTGGTAGAGTCTACAAAGGTGTCTTGCCAACCTCGAAGATTCAGATTGCAGTGAAAAGGGTGTCTCATGAATCAAGACAGGGGATGAGGGAATTTGTGGCGGAAATTGTCAGCATTGGTCGCCTTCGTCACCGGAATTTAGTCCCTCTCTTGGGGTACTGCCGGCGTAAAGGAGAGCTACTTTTGGTATATGACTACATGCCTAATGGAAGTCTAGACAAATACCTCTATGACCAACCAGCAGTCGCCCTCAATTGGAGCCAGAGATTTAGAGTCATCAAAGGCGTAGCTTCAGGGCTATTATATCTACATGAAGAATGGGAGCAAGTTGTGATTCATAGAGATGTCAAGGCTAGTAATGTCTTGCTAGATGGTGAATTGAATGGAAGATTAGGGGATTTTGGCCTTGCAAGATTGTATGACCATGGAACAGATCCTCAAACGACCCACGTTGTCGGAACTCTTGGGTATCTCGCACCTGAGCATGCACGAACTGGGAAGGCCACGACAAGCACTGATGTGTTCGCTTTTGGGGCCTTCCTGCTTGAGGTTGCTTCTGGTAGAAGGCCAATACAGCCAACTGAGGATATAATCTTGATTGATTGGGTGTTTAGTCGATGGCTTGGAGGTGAAATTCTGGAGGCAAGGGATCCCAATTTGGGCACAGAATATATTGCAGAGGAAATGGAATTGGTATTGAAACTTGGTTTGATGTGCTCTCATTCTGAGCCTGCAGCAAGGCCAAGCATGCGCCAAGTAGTGCAGTTCTTAGAGGAGAATGTTCCTCTGCCTGACATTTCACCACTTCGTCTTTCTGCAAGTGGCCTAACATTTTCACATCGTGAAGGTTTTGATGAGTTTGCCTATACTTATCCTTCTTCTATGGACAATGCATTTGCACATTCGTCCTCGGTTGCAGAGTCCCTCCTTTCAGGTGGCCGTTAATTCTTACTTTTCTTCAAGGACCTTGTTGAATTAATGTCTCAGAAGCTGCTGAAGTGGAGGATGGAAGAGTTTAGAGTCAAATAAAACTCCTGCTAGTTTGAAGTTTTAAAAGTTTGTACGGATTTGCATAATCTTCTTTTCTGTTATGTAGCAAACAGCAGCACATATTGCTGCTGTTTTTTTGCTTTCGCTGTTTTAAGAAGTGTTTAAATAAGACTTCTGATAATCAATAAAATTAACGAAGTTTTCAGAATCGCTTTGTTCTCTGTTAACATTTACAATTTATTCTGTCAAAAACTATCAGACCTTATCAAGAACTCATGTAAGATCTATTTGGTGAATCAGAGGAGTTCCTGTATGCAATGCATTACCTTATGAGTGGGTTTTTTTAAAAAAAAAAATATTATGTAGTAAACTGCCTTTAGATACATGAAAGATCACCTGCAAAACAATGATGCAAATTAGATAAAATGCATAACACGGCGTCTCTCCCTTTTGTTTATGTTGATGTATCACATAAGAAAGCAAACATGGTAACAAATCATGAAGCACGAGGTAATGTTTAAAAGACATGCATAGTTATTCTAGTTGGAAGTAGTACAAGAATTAATCTGTTAAATTTTTAAAATATAATTTATATTATTATTTAATATTTAAAAAAATTTTGAATTGAAATTTGCATCTATTTTTTTTATTTTATGTTTAATTTTATCGTGCAAATAAAAATAATAAGATTTAAATTTAAAACTATTTAGTCATAACATATTAAAAAATTATTAAATAAAATTTAAAATATAATTTATATTATTATGCACCACTTATTCCTTATTCCTTGATAAACCGATCCTCTATATTTTAGCATTATAAAGAGTCCAGTTATGCATCGATTCTAACTAGCTACGTGTCAGGATTGAATAACACATGACTAGCATTGACTCTGTACATAGATAGTAACGTTAAACTGAAACAACCTTTTCAACCATCACTATCACTCTTTCCCTAACCTGGAAGACATGCAACTCAATAAACAGTGAAGACCACCAAAATTACTTGTGTTGCTATTGTTTTCCTGTTTTGTACCAGGAAATTAGGACAAACTAAATTGGGAGCACGCGTTACGTGTTACGCTATCGGTCAAAACTAGTATTTCTCAGCATAAAAATAGGTATTCAGGCAAACCTAATTAAGTCATTTAAAAAAAAATTAGTATCTGAAACTCAGTTTATTAACTAACTCCATAGGATTCAATAAATTATGATCCTTTTTGTCATACTGATTAGTCCACATAACGCAGATTCTCCTTTAACTTAATCATTCTTTATTTTTACATTTCAAAAACATTTTTAAAAAAAAATTATTTTATTTTATTTTTTTCTTTACTTTAAATTAATATTTTCTTTACTTTAAATTAATATTTTTAATATTTTCAGTTTATTTTAATTCGCTGATATCAAAAATATTTTTTAAAAAATAAAAAAATATCATTTTGATACATTTCCAAGTGAAAAGCATTTTAAAAAATAACCGCAACCACACTCCCAAACAGGTTCGGTCCTTATCCATAAATATTTCTAAAAGCTATCCGGTTATAATACATCTACAATCGGAGTGATTAAAATTACATTGAGAGGTGTAATTTAACTGGTCAAAATTTAAATTTGTTTTTTAAAAATTATAGTTTGAATGCCTCAAACTTCAAAATTACTAGAAACTTATATGATCATGAATTTTAAAATTTAAAATTCTATAACATTAGTAAAAATTTGTGTAACCTATCCTAGATATCCACCAATACCAAAAACAAAATTACTTGTATCACTTCAACTGAAATCCACGGACAAAAGAAGATGACGTTCCAATTTATTTTATTAAATACTTACATTAAATTTCCGGTTCATAATATATATATATATGCTAGAAAATGCTTTGAAAATTAAAGTGTGTGTATTTGCCTTAATAAAAACTTTTTAACCCGACTCACTCAACAGGCCATTACTAGACGAGGCAGCAGTCAATTAATCCCATGATAAATCGACCGATCATCACTTTGAGACGTGGGCCCATGACCAGCTGGATAACGAGAAGTTTCGTGAAAACGCAGGACCCACTTAAACAAAAAAAAAATATCTTTCGATCCCAGACCACCACTACTCTCCAGACTCCAGCTAGCTCCTCTTCCCGGCCCTGCTCGTAATCCCTGTACATGACTACAGTGTGCTCTTCCCCTACAATGAAGGCTTGCACATTTATGTTTCCTCGTGCGCTCACGCAATTGGTTGCTGCAGTAAAAAAAAAAAAAACCTCCATGCAGCAGCATTTACCCCATTTCATGAGGGACGTCGTGTCCACCTTTCTATATCCATCCACGACGTCTAACCACCCCACCATTCCTAATAACTACCCTAAACCGCTAATCCTCTCTCTCCCTCTCTCTCTTACATACACTGCACATACACAAATTAATGATAATATACTGTATGGTGCTGTAATTTATACACATAGTAACTCTAGCTTGAATGATTTCCATGTCAGACCATTTCCCGTGTCCCCATACATATCAATATTAATTCGTTCCGGCTCTCTCTCTCTCTCTCTCTCTACATATATATATATATATATATATATATGATAGAGAGTCTTGTGAATCACTAGCTCAATAATATGGATAGCTTGCTTTGTGATGAGGTCTGGCTTTCGAGTCCTGCAACTCCCGATTACCACATTAATCAACCACGGTATAGCCATGGAGAGACCTACGCAGCTGCTTCCTCATTCTACACAACCACAGAAGACTGTGAGAAGGCCGTCTCTATATACCTGGAGAAGGAGTTCACTTGCATGCCTGAACCCGGATACGTAGAACATCTTCGGACCAAAAATTTGTTGTTTGCTAGGCTCAGAGCCATTCAGTGGCTCATCAAGGTTTTGTTTCTCAACTTGTATATGTAGAAACATAGTAATCAACGAGATTATTGCTTTTACGTGCAAGTCACAATCACCCCTCTCATTATCCTATGCATATGTATGTTTTCAGTCTCGACAAAGGCTCGGTCTCTCTTTCGAAACTGTTTTCAACGCTGCCAATTACCTTGACCGATTCATGTCGATGAATCAATGCCATGTAAGGGCTCGATTAGCTCTTAAATTTTCATTTATATTTTTGTCTTAAACTGTGAGATTTGATTAGTTATTGTCTTAAGATAACAAATTAAATCTTATGATCCCGTTGATGTCCAGGGATGGAAATGTTGGATGGTTGAATTGCTGTGCGTGGCATGCTTATCAGTTGCATCCAAATTTACTGAGACACGTACTCCTTGCTTGCATGATATTCAGGTGGTTACTGTTACATTAATTACTGTTGGCCTTTCTTGATTATTATACTTTAATTACTAGTCACTAGCTATTTATGCATCGATCTGTTCTTGTGATTAAATTAAGATGGAAGACCTGGATCATTCATTCCAACCAATCACTATCCAGCGGATGGAATTGGTGCTGTTACGAGCTCTAGGTTGGCGCCTTGGCTCTACCACTGCATATTCTTATGTAGAGCTGCTGATGATGAAAATTGACTACTTGCAAAAGGATTTAGTTGCCTGCAGAGTCACTGAGCTGCTTCTTGGAGCTATGCAAGGTACGTGTGGGTGTCCGCATGCATCCCCATTGATTGATCGAGATGATGCTACAGGAACACCGGTCAATAAAAATAACTAAGAGATGTCCCTACAGGAACACCGGTCAATAAAAATAACTAAGAGATGTCCCTTGAAACTCAACATATATATGATTAAAATGATATTGCATGCACGCAGATTGCAGCATGGTGGGATTTCGACCAAGTATAACAGCTATATCAGCTCTCTGGTGCAGTCTAGAGGAGCTCGTTCCATCTAAATCCGATGCCCACCTTGCCCATGTTAAAGGGTTGTTGAATGCTCTAGATCACAAGGTAATTAAAGACTCGAAAATCCTTATTCGGATAATTAATGTGAATTGGAAATTAATTTATACCATCATCAATGGACTAGGATGATGTGGTGATCAAATGCCATGGCATCATGGAAGCACAGTTAATCAATCCAGTGTACAACTTGCTAGCCTGTGGGAAGAAGCACTCCTACTGCTGTCCTTCAAGTCCTGTCACTGTTTTGCCCACGGAGAGGATTGGCATTTACGACTGCGATGTTGATCTCTCTTTCTTTAACGATTCAGGATCAAACAAGAAGCAAGAAACAAGCAAAAAGAAGCGAAAGTGGCACGAGAAATCAATTAAGGATGATGGTTTGCAGAAACGAATCAAGTAATTGTTGATTTGTGGAGTGTTTAGTGTTTGTTAAACCTTGATTAGGGCAAACAATGTTGCCGATAGAAACAAGCCGAGAAATTAAGGATTGTTCTAACAACTCCATCTTCCATTCCTTTTAGTCTGGAAGGATATCAAGTGTACATCAAGGTGGAGCTCATTTCGGTCCATGACTTACTATTTTCTTTTTATTTAATTAGGGGCCATGCCATTCAGTTAATCCCATCAATTACTTAGCTTAGAAATAAGATCCATCTAACCAATTTGGTTGAAGCTAAGCCATCCATGCTAGATACCAGATCCATCTTTAAATTACGTAGTCTTAATTTAAATGGCTTCTTAACCATCCAAAAGTGGTTCTCAACATGCAAAAGGAAATATTCAACATCCTAGATCATTTGGGTGTTTAAAAGCTTTTCAAAGTATTTTTTTTTAACTGCATATCAAAACAATTTATTAATTCAAAAATAACTAAATAAAATAAATTCTTAAAAACATTTTTAAATCACATAAACAAACTATAACTTTAAAACCTCAATTTAATCCCAAATCTATATACTTATTCTTAATTAAATTTTAAACCTCTTGATTTTATCAATTAGATCCCCAATGTTTCAAAAATTCTCAATGGAGTTTTTTTGTTCTAATATTCATCAATATTTTATCAAATTTTCTTCAAGTTGATACTGTTTTAGTGTATAAATAAGCTCATTAGACCCGAAATATTAATTTTACTATTAAGCCAATGACTTTGTGAACTATTAACTTGATGGAATCAGTATTTTGATCAGATTTAATAACATTAGATTTTTTACATGCTAATCTGGGCTATTCATTTTTATTTCTCTTAAATATATCACTCCAACTAGTTGTTTTGCGTTTTGTATTCTACTTATTTTGTTTAATCCACTTGAAAAACAGGAATCAAATCATTATTGCTGCAAAAATCATGAAGATATGCCGGACATGGATACAACTTTATAAGACAAAGTTATGGGGTGGTAATAGAAAGTGGCCGAACAAAATCAAACCGGACCTCATTATTGCTATTGTAGACTATTACCACATCAAACTTAAATTTTTGGATGTAATACATACTTGCAAAAAATATAGATAAAAAAGCAAAGTTTATTCATTCTTATCATGATTTAAAAATATAACATATGAAAAAGTCATGATTAGAAAATGCTACATAAATAAATATTGTGTTTACAAAACACAACTTCCTTACATGTCATGTTTTGAAAAAGTAACCGCCATCAAAACACGAACAATCCCTACATTTAATTCTTTTATTAAAGAGAGTTGTTTATAATATTTGTCTTTATATATTTCCATCAAGTGAGAGTAGTTGGGTCAAGGGCAAAATCAAAAAGTAAAATTTAAACGGGTTAAAATTTTAATTATTAAATATAAATATAAATATTATTAAAACAAGAGTTGAAAAAACAATTTTCTTGCAAGGGCTGGAGTCTCTGCCAGCCCCTCCTCTCTTTGCCCCTGAGTTGGGTTATGCTATTAGGACAATAAAATAATTTATTCTAACATTATGGGTATACATTTCTTAGCTTAAAACTTTCATCACCACAAAATGTTTAACCATATATATGGAGATTTAATCCAAATAAAAATTATTCAATTTGCTTGTCCCCTCAAGATTGATCTATTTGGTAATAACAAAATCCTAACACCGGTTACATTAGGTTTATTTTTTAATAAAATTAAATGTTGCATAAAATTATATTTTTATAATGTTTTTTTTTATATAATTTGTGTGGTTTTAAATTAGCTCGTGAATAAAAAAAGATTTATAGTGAATTACATAATTATAAAATTAATTTTAAAAATAAATCAAACTTTGCCCCTTAAAACACAATTACAAACGGGGGCTTAATCATGAACAGCATTTAAAGAGATAAAACCCGAAGGGTGTGAAAAGCAAAGCAAAGAAAGGGCCATCGTTCATGAGCATCCCATCTCCACAAACTTAAGAAGTGGGCCAGGCAATACATGAAAAGATTTTGCTTGCTGTAGATTGAGATTGAAATGGGGATTAGATAAGGGAGTGGTGGAAAGAAGTCAAAACACAAAATGGCTACTCCTTCATCTCTCCTTTCATCATCCTCTCTCCTCCTCACAAAACCTGTAACACTTCACCCTCGTAACGGGAAAGTCTCTCTGTTCAACCATCGTAGTCAAATTACCAAAACCTCCAAGGAGCCGGTCTTTAGAATTCAAGCTGCAAAACTTCCTCCTGGAGTATGTGCGCTGTTTGATTTTGCTCTTTCTTTTTCTTGCTTTTGTAGGTTCTTTTTTGTTACTTCCTTTTCAGTTTCCTGTGCATAAAAATGATTGTTTTTTTTTTCTTTTTTTTTTTCCCAGGTGGAATTGCCAAAAGTGGAGCCAAAACTCCAAGCCCCATTTCTTGGATTCACTAGGACTGCCGAAATATGGAATTCTAGAGCTTGTATGATGGGCCTCATTGGAGTTTTCGTTGTAGAATTGGTGAGTTTTCTTCTTTTCATTTATGTAATATGTTAATTAAAGAAATAATTATGTCTTGCCAAGATTATAATAATGGGATCTTTTAATTAATCTTTTCAGATAATAAACAAAGGAATACTGCAAGTGATTGGGGTGGATATTGGGAAAGGTCTTGATCTTCCTCTCTGAAAATACAACATATATTGGATGACTAGCCTGCAGCAGCTTGTGTTACTTTGCTCGACTCTGTTGTAACTATGAACTCCATATGCATTGGAAGTCATTACTTTCTCGTAGTTCATGAATTGTTTCTCTGTAATATGCAAATTTCTTTTCAATCCTAGTCTTTAATCCCAGACTGATGCATCTTGTTGAGATGGCACATGAATACAAATTTCAGATAGGGAAACCTCAAATTTAACCCCCCATCTATTCATTTATATTTATCAGCAGTGTTGTCAAAGGCGCGCCCAAAACAGAAGATCTCTCCCAAACCTTTTTCTGTATGGAGAGAATTAGGTAAAGAGAGAGAAATACTTCGCATAAATTTGCAGAATCTGTAATTCTGTTGTCACCAGAAATTTATTTGACAAGGATTGTCCAATGAATTATGGTTACTGTACAACACTACTCAGCAGACAATTACATGATAACAAACTTACAAGCCACGAGGTGATACATTCATTCCTTCAAAAGAAACTTCTCATGTAACCTCGCTGAAGCATCAAATTAACATTGAATTGTCTCTTCCTTTCCAAGAGGTAACTTATCGATTTGAGCATCTATAGCAGGTTGTTTCTCCACGCAAGTTGCCCACCTTTCAATAATCTGCCAACCAAATGATAAAATGAGTGTTGTGGTGGTTGAATGCGAAGGGAAAAATATCTGCAAACATTTTCCCTGGCAATGGACCTTTGAAGTTCAACGTTGGAGCTTTCAACAGCTTTATCGATCCTCTATCAAATCTTATCATGTGGTACCAGGATCCATTACAAAAGTTTGAAACTTGCATAAACAACAACGACAAGGCTTAATCCTGAGCTGATTAATTGTTGTACGATGTCATATTTGATGGCTTCAGTCAACAAATCAAGCCTTCTTTTGAAAAAGATTACTGAAATAAAAGAAGCAAGATAAAACCACAAAGATCGGCACACTAAAATCATGTTTCCACATGAAGAATAAAATGGACAGAATATTTGAGAGAAGAATGATATTCTATATTTGAATTCATGATTAATATATACAATCTTTACTAAGCATAATTAGTGGAGTAAGATTTGCTCAATCAATCAGACAATTACCATAAGACAACAACACCATATTACGGGGCAGCATATCGTGCACATCAGATAGCAGCATATCAGGCATAATCCTTGTCCATGACAAAGTATCCACGGGAGATTTCTTGTGTCAGCATGATTTCCTTACCCTTCAGGAATCAAGATGTGTTTTTTGCAATAAAAGCCTGGAATCCTCAATGGCAGCTTCTGTTCTCCTGCATTTTATGGAATCTTTGGCTTCATCGGAATGATGTCATCTTTAATGGCGCTGCCCCTAACCTTCAACTCTGTTTTTCCATGGTTCACCGAAGTTTCACATTATGGCTGAGGCTTGACTCCAATTCTTTGGACCTCGATGGCAAGAATGTTCATATCAGCTGTGATACAAATGGTTCTGCAGAAAGAAGGAGCTGATTTCAATTTCTTTTGCCCCCATGTTTCCTACCCCTGTTTCAAAGCCTCAAAACCTTGTCTGCTTTCTTACTTACTTTCTTTTTCTTTCCTTTGCAGATAGAACTTTTGTAACCTGGGCTATTATCTTTATAGTCATTCTCTTATTAATACTATTGACTATTATCAAAAAAAAAAAAAAAATCCTTGCTCCTAATCAAGATCGATCAACTTCTCCTTTTTTCCATTCTATCAAACCCCGCAAGCGCAATGCTTGGAACGATGTGCTTGAAATAGTTTTTTTGGAAGAGGTTTTGTGAGAGAATGTGCCAATTGATCAGCTGAGTGAACATGAGAAACTCGTATTAAATGTATGGCAACTTGATCGCGAACAAAGTGGAAATCAATGGCAATATGTTTGATGTGAGAGTGAAATATTGGATTAGCACAAAGATTTGTGGTCTCAACATTGTCACAATAAATAGTTTTAAGTTATTGAATAAGTTAGGTTAGCCAATTAACTTCTGCAGGAGTAGATGCAATGGTCTGATATTTTGTTTCTATTGAAGGTCTTACAACAGTAGGTTACTTCTTTGAGCTCCAACTTATTGGATTGGCACCAAGAAAGATAACATAAGCCGAGGTGGATGTTTTGTCATTAGTTTTACCAATCTAGTCTACGTCAGCAAAGGCATTGAGAGATGTTCGTTGAATGAATAAAGAAGTGTCACATTTTAAGTTGAAGAAACCATTGTCAAGAAGAAAATTACGCAGCTCAGGATACCATGCATGAGGTGCTTGTGTCAGACCATAGATTTCTTTGTCTCAGTATGCTAATCGGGATCTACAAGAAATTCATGTAGTCTATATACGTTCACCATAGGCATGATTTCCAACTTATAAGATCGAGACAATAACCCAAAATCAAAAGTAAAGCAAACCAAATTAAACTTTTAACTAGTACAAAAAATAACAAAGTGTTAATCAAGAGGAAAATAAATATCAAATCCAAAAGTGAAGGAAAGGTTTTTTTTTTTTACATAACAAGAATTCTAATCCAAATTATAGAAGGACTTGACAATAAAATCCTTATGAGCTTAGAATTGGTTTGGCCTAGCAATGAAAACCCCAATATGATTAGGAATTCTATATTTGTTAGGACTAATATAATCCTTATAAATCTTTATAGTGTATAATTAACGATATCATGTCTATAATGTATATGTTTAAGCTTACTATTATGCATTACTAATTTGTGACCTTTTAATTGCTAACTAACTATTACAATGGACATAAATAAATGACACTAGTTTTGATCAATATAGAATATCCTATGAAAAATTTCAAATCCATTTGGCTTATTCTCCTGCTTTATTAAAAGCAATAAATTTTGATTTCATCATGGATCTTGCAATACATATTTTTTAGAAGGATTTTCAAGACATGGCTTCTCCATCAAATATGAAGACATATCCACTTATGGATTTAAATCATTTATATTGGATATCCAATTAGCATCACTACACCATTATAATATTGTTAGGTAACCAATATAGTGTGGTACATAGTCCAACGTGTAATTCAAATATTTGAGTATCTTTTTTATTACCTTTCAATGATTCATACTTGGATTACTTGTAAATCTACTCATTTCACTAACCGAGTAAGCAATATCAAGCCTTGTACAGTTTACCTCTATTCTAATTGATTTATTCAATTACCTCTATTCTTATATAAATATATATTTATATCAATTGGTGTTTTTTACAATGATATTGTTACCTTTAGAAAATTTCTCAAGAATTTTCTTAACATAATGAGATTAGGACAATACTAATCTATCAGATGTCGTAGAAATTTTTATTCCTCGTATAACATTTGTAACACCCAAGTTTTTCATTTCCAACTTGATAGTTAATATTTTCTTAGTAAACTTCATCATATGATCATTATTGCTCAAAATTAGCATATTATTCATGTAGAGATATACAATGACATAACTTTTATTATTGTTTTTTTTTAATTTAAACACATTTATCAACTTTGTTTATTTTAAACTCATTTGAAAATATAACCTTGTTAATTTTTATATCATTATTTAGGTGTTTGTTTCAAACCATATAATAATTTAATAAGCTTATAAACTTTCTTTTCTTGTCAATTTACAACAAACCTCTTGAGTTGTTCCATGTAAACCTTCTCATCAAAGTCACCATTTAAGAAAATTGTTTTTACATTCACTTAATGTATTTAAAGCTTGTTAATATATGCAATGACTATTAATATTTGTATGGAAGTTATTCTTGACACAGGTGAATATGTATCAAAATAGCTCACTCCTTCTTGTTGTCTAAAACCTTTAACAATAAGTCTAGTTTTATATTTGTCAATAGTACCATCAGCTTTCATCTTCTTTTTTAATATCCATTTATGGCATAATGTTTTACTTTTATAAAGAAGGGCCACTAGTTTCCAAGTATGATTTTTCATAATGAATTCAATATCATTATTGACTGTCTCTTTCTAATAAGAAACTTCGTGGTTCATTTTCTAACAAGCATCTTAAAGAATCATGACTGAGTATTTTGGTTATTTTTTTCATTTTTACTCCTTTTTAATCTCAACTTCATCATGTTTGATTGATGATGATTACTTGAGGTAGCCTCTATCATTCTCTTAAGTAAATAATTTTCCTATTTTTTTTTCATGGAAACACATCTTTAAATAATATAGCATTCATTAATTTCATAATAGTATTAGGATAAATATCTTTAATACTTGACTTGTGTACAAGAAATTAATTTGCACTATTATTGTATACATATTTGATAAATACACAATTTATGATTTCAAGTCATATATTGATCTTCTGAAGATCAAGTATTGCTAGCTTTATAAGACAACCCCACATATTGAGATATTTATATGAAGGTATTCTACCTTTCCACAATTCATATGGTATCTTTTTAACTTTTTATAGGGTACTTTGTTAAGTATGTAATTGATAGTTATAATTGCCTCCCCTCAGAAGTTTAGAGGTGCTCCTGAACTTATCAACATGGCATTCATTATTTTTTTCAATGTCTAGTTCTTACATTCTACAATGTCATTTTGTTATGGTGAATAAGAAGCAGTAGATTGGTGGATAATATTATTTTGGAAACATAATTCAATAAATAATGCTTTATATTCTCCATCTCTTTCACTTATTATTGCCTTTATCTTCTTGTTAAATTGATTTTTAATTTTATTTTTATAATGTTTAAATATTTCAAGAGCTTCAACTTTGCTTCTAAGCAAATAGATATAACAATACCTTATACAATTATCTATAAAAGTAATATGATATTTTTTTTAACCTTTAGTTTTCATAAACTTTAAATCACCAATATACAAGTGAATTAAGTGCAAAGGTTCGCTACTTCTTTTAATTTTAAAAAAAAAAAGTTTTATGAATTTTGATTTTATATAAATTTCACATTTATGATTTTTCTCAAAAAACCATACTTGATAATAATTTATGATTTATTAAATTTTTCATAGAATTATAATTCACATGACCTAACATGTCATGCCACACACCACAAGACTCAAGCAAATAAAAAGAAGATGTAATCTTATTATTATTCTCATCATTGGTTACAATGATCATTATATTCATTTAAAAAAAATTCATTATAAAGATATTTTTTTTCTACAAACATATCACTCTAGTGAGTATAGATTTATCTATCAAAAACCATCTTAAAACCATTTATGCTCAACAATGAACCAAACAATAAGTTCTTCATAATGTCAACAACATGCAGTACATTGTTGGGGATAAGAAACTTTACAGATGTCATTTTCAATATGACATTTTCAATATCTAGCACCTTGGAGGTTGATGATTTCCTCATATGTAGTTTATTTCATCCACTTCTTTGTAAGTTATTTCTAATATCATTAACATGTTGTACATTGTTAAGGATGGAAAACTTTACAAGGGTCATTTTCAGTATGACATTGCCAACACCTAGCACCTTAAAGGTTGATGATTTTCTCATATATAGGTTTTTTTCATCCACTTCTTTGTAAATAAAAAACTTTCTCTTCTCTGCATATACAAATCTTGTAACACCAATATCAACCCACTACTACTCAAGATTATTGAATAGGTTGACTTTGAAAATAACACAAGATATGTTTATTTTTAAAACTTTATTATTGAGGTGATCAACCTCAGTGATATTGGCATGAGCAATCCTTTTCTTAGTGTTTCCTTATTGACCCTATTTCTACATTTCTTAGCTAAATGCTTAGTCTTATTACAAACAAAATATTTTGCCAATGAATTTCTTGGGAATTTCTTTTCCCTCACACAAGCTTTTTCTTTTGATTCTTATTGTGGGACTTTCCCATTTATTCCATAATTTTTATATATTTTATTTATTTATTTTAGTGGGGCACTAAAAGAGTTAGTTCTTCTTTTAGATAACTTATTATCCTCTTATATCCTTAGCCTCTAAATAAAAACTTCAACCCACATCTCTTTTTAATTATGATTAAGGTAGTTTTTGAAGTCTTTCCGAGATGGTGGTAGTTTTTGAAGTCTTTCCAAGATGGTGGTATATATATAAAGATTGTAGTATATATATAATGCAAGACAAGCTGAAACTCTTGAACTTGGCTTATTACGATTCTTAAATCAACCATCTTAAAATATAGAAATTTAACTATTATGAACTTATTCATACTAGCATCATAGGATTTTTACAATGTGCCTCTCAAGATTTCTACAACACCACCTTATTTTAGATGCACTTCTAAATAAGGTATTTGAACTAAAGTAAAAGAATTCAATTATTTCTCTCTCAAGTAAATCTAAGCTCTAGATTTAGGAGGAAACACAAAGTATAAAAAGAGAAGGAAAACACTAAAAAAAAGGTGAGGAATAACGTGTAAAAAAATAGGGAAAAAAAAACTTTTATTTTTGTTCTCTTCCTTCTTCACCCCTTTTTTTATAGTGAATTTTGAAAGGTAAAAAACTCAGAATTGATTATGGTAATAATCAGAATTAATTCTTGTTATTATTAATTTTAATTAGTTGTCATAAATCAAGGATTAAATATAAACATAATGTCATAAATCTGAATTTTCTAGCTGAAAAAATTGTTAAGATTTGCAAAGAATGCTTCAAAGAGATTGTTAGCATTTATTGGATAGAGTGGACAAAACAATGGGTTGGAAGAAACTATTCACCATGACCAGGCCCCAAGTCCAGATTTTAGTTAGCAAAAAATAATATTTTATGACCTAAAATATTATTTTACAATAAATTTAAGCTCGGAACCAGCATGCTCAAAACTTATTTTTCTTATGACTTCTCCCCTAAAAACTTGGATGCTCTTTAGACTCAATTTTAATTTTTTTAACTTTCCACTAAGAAAGTTTATATATATACATATATATATATATATATATATATATATATATATACATGTTTTGGTGAAATAAATAAATATATATATATATATATATATATATAGGATAGAGTTATCTTAAAAAGTTTATTTATTTCACCAAAACATGCTTTGAGATTATTTTTTTATTTACCTATAATTTATTTAAATCATATTAATATTTGAATGTTAAAGAGCTTATGTTGAAATTTAAATTTCAACAAAGTTTTAACTTAAAAAATGAGTAGATCTCATTTTAATTTGGACATAAAAATACTTATTAACCATATTTTAATAAATTTTCCAATGTCTTTTTCACAGAGAAAAACTTGCACCGTTACCAATAATTTATTACAATAAATAGAACATGCGTTTACAAAAGTTCACGAGAACATTCAAAAATTTAATTTAGAGATATTAATTTTTTGGATGCAAGTATAACGTACTTAAGAGATTAAGAAATTAAAGAGAACGAAATACAATCAACCTATAACGATTGATGATTATCAAGATCAACCAACAATTGTAAGCAAGTGTCAAAACCACTTGTGATTTACAAGTAAGTCGTTGTTTACAAAAAAAAAAAAAAAAAAAAGAGTTGTTTATGCCGTTAATTAATCTCGCTTTAGCTAGGTGAAAGGAAGGAACTTGTGGCAGAAGAGGAACAAAGCGAGAGGAATGATTATATTCGAGGATAAATGTTTATTGCAACTTTTTCCTTTAGTAATGATGAATATTATCATTGTTAAATTAAAGCCATAAGCATTGAGCTGCCACTTGAATTAGAAAATAGTGACAAAATGCAAAAAAGAAGTGGGTTTTATTCTCAAATCACATGATCAGAAGTACTTTGATCGCATTTAAGTGTGATCCTTTGAAAGATACTAATTGCAATTTTGTGAACTTAATTAACAATTCTTTCTTGCAGTTTATTCCTCTCTGAGAGGCCCCTTTTGCTCCCATATTCAATGGAACTATGTATTTATAGCTCAGTTGCTATAGACAAACTAGCAAATTTAGTGAGTTAAGTTGGGAGCAAATATAGTGATAGAGAAAAGAAACCCCCACTGGAAGCAATGCACATATACCCTTCATCTTGAAAGTGAAAGTGAAAGTGAAAGTGAAAAGAGAGCAGAGAAAAGAAAAGTGAGATCAGTGGGACTCAGCAACATAGCCATCCATTGTTACACAATGTCCTCTATACACATTAACTTCTTTACTTAAGAATAAGCTCCCAGTTGTGATCTTTCATTCTGCTGCGTTCATTTGAAACTATGTCGCTGCTGTCCTTTTCATCAGTTCTCCGGCTTTCTCTTCTCCTCTACCTGCTTGCTTCATTCCCCACTACAAGTGATTGCTATGCTCTTTAATTTATATTTTACCTTCTTGATTTCTGTGTATTTAAAGTGTGTTTTTAATTTTGTTTTTGAACACTTGTTTGCAGATGGGGAACAGCTCATATTGGTGAATAATTGCATTGAGAGCCTATGGCCTGGAATACTTGGTGGTGCAGGTCACTCTACGCCGAAAGATGGCGGTTTTCTTCTTGGCAGTGGTGAGGAAGTCGTCATTGATGTGCCCGACAAGTGGTCAGGGAGGATATGGGGTCGGCAAGGATGTTCCTTCGACAATGATGGAAAAGGGTCGTGTGACACCGGGGATTGTTCAGGCTTACTTCGCTGCCAAGGCACTGGTGGTACTCCCCCAGCAACCATGGTCGAAATGACTCTTGGATCATCTACTTCGCCCTTGCATTTCTACGATGTTAGTTTAGTTGATGGCTTTAATTTGCCAGTTTCAATGGCACCGGTTGGGGGCGGAATAGGATGCGGAGTTGCATCGTGTGAAGTCGACTTAAACATATGTTGTCCATCTGCACTGGAAGTAAGGAGCAATGGCAAAATTGTGGGCTGTAAAAGTGCTTGCTTGGCTATGCAATCGGCCAAGTATTGCTGCACAGGGGATTATGCTAACCCGAAGACTTGCAAGCCAACCCTTTTTGCCCATCTATTTAAGGCTATTTGCCCTAAGGCCTACAGTTATGCCTTTGATGACTCCTCCAGCCTTAACAAATGCAGGGCCTCGCGGTATGTTATTACCTTCTGTCCTCCTAAATGAGGCCCTGCACGGGTAATTAATTATAGCTGTCTAGAAGTCAATGGTGTTAGCAACACCCCGTTATCCTTCCCAGCTTTTTCTTCTCTTAAAAAAAAAAAGATATATCAGTTGTTTTTTTACATTTTCAATTTTCCCGAGTCCTCTATTGTAGGACGTGTAATTTGTGTACTTCGATCGTCTTGATATTTTTAGAAGCGGTTTTTTCCAGTGTTGGAATGTATATCACTGCAGTTTTCTGAATTTTAAAAGATACTCCTCTGAAACAGGCGGCTATAATCTTTACACGATATGCACACCCACTTCCTTCAGGGGAGCTCTTGCTACAGCTCCCAGTTTCATACTGACGGCAGCCTTTCAGAAGGAAGATAGTTGATGGTCCCTCCGGAGATTATTTAAGAAAAATATGCATAATTGAATGATAACAGTTAAAAATGAAAATCAACATTGAATGTAGCATTTTCAGCAACATCAGCTATTGCCCAGAAAGATATGAGCTTGTTACAATACATCTCTAACTACCATAGTAGCCACATATAGTTTGCCTTCGTGAAGATTCAGAAAAGTAATGACGACTAGCCAAAACAAATCCTTTAAAGAAAGGAGCCGACAACTTAAGAGATAGAGTCCAATTCATTCTTTTCATAAGCTGGCTTCCATTACACCATGATGGATATCAACATGCATTGGCAAGCTGTCCTTTCAGAGGGCTAAGTAGACGCTCTGGATTTCAACTACCTTTCTTTCTCGTGTTCCTGGCATCACTGTCCACCTAAAAGAGGAAATGATTGTAGAATTAGAGGGCATGCAGGCCATGTAAAACCATGTCAATCTGTGAGCACAATGATCTAATCATGAACGCATGTCTTATTACAATACAAATGTTTACAACCATTTCATATGCACAAAGTCCTGCCTTGAAGATGTTACATGAGCTGGATGATTGTCCCGGAGCAATGTCGAACTAATCGTGTTGACATCCAGACAAAAAAAAAACACATAATAATCCAGAGATCAAATTCGGCAACAAAATTCCCACACATTGGTTGAGGAATCCACACACTCAAAACACCTAAGTAACAAACATGGACAAATCTTTAATTCGTACTTGTGTTAAATAGAACAAAGTTACCATCCCTATTCCATCATCACAATCAAAGGATCCGTCAGTTCAAGTCAAATTAGAACCAAGAGATGGATGTATATTTACATACACCATCAGGAAGACATAACATGACTTCAAGCCCCACGTATTTTACTTCAAATGTACACCAGGGATAATATAGAGTACCTAGTATGAATATTCGATCCATCCCACTTTACTACGAGCACAAAAAAAAAATCCGCTAAGAGAAAATAAGTGCAGTATAAGCGGAAAACAATAATTAAGGAAAAGACATAACAAGTTACTCAACAATCTATAGATCACGTTGACAACCTTGGAAATTATCTGAGCGTTATGTAGAGTTGTTGTTATGCTCATCACCATTGACTTCACCACTTGAGGTCCCTTGGACATTAGCAGCCTCAGGTGCAGGGCCCAATCCTAATAACAGCGGTGCTTGTTTCTTTTCAGTACCGGGATTTTTACCAGCATCAGGTCTGGCAGCCCAAGCTCTAAGAGGAGGTTCAAAATGCTTGCTGGCAACATCAGGAGGTGGTGAATCTTCACCAGGGAGAACAAGAAGCCCCTTATCACGTAGAGATGATGGTTCATTGTAGCAAGCATTCCAGAGGGAGTCTACAAGCTGCCTTTCTTCCCTAGCTGCCCCAAGATCTTCAGGTGACATCAGGCTGATACCATTAACCCGTTCTTCAAGGACTTGCTTCAATTTTTCATCATCTTCACATAATCTACCAGTGTTCCCATCTATTTTGCTTCGAGCAAGTTCAAGAAGGCCACGAAGGGCAGCTTCTCGTACTTCTGCATCTTCACTTGAGGCAAGGTGCAACATTATGCGGGGGAACCCCAGATCACTGACTATGCTGCCATCTGAACTATTCTCACGCAGTAGGTAATGGATCAAGTTCAATGCTTTTCTGAAAATTAAATTAATAAGAAAGTTAAAATGGGGAACTAAATCAAGAATCAATTCAGTCAGTCATGGAAGTACTAGCAAAAATCAAACTTTCATTTCTCTCAGTTGAACAAAAGATTCGATTTTTTCAACTGTTTATAATAAATTTGTGGTACACAATTCATCAGTGGTCAAAGAGAGATTGATTGCAGAAAAACAGAGTACCACTCTAAATACCTTTGAAATCTCACATTCCCAGAACCCAGGGCATCTCTCAAAGCTGCAAAACCATTCGCTAGACGAAATGCAGCAATACCTGGCTTGTTATGTCGGATTAAAGCTGTGAATCACCAACAATGAATCTCGCATTACGAACCTTCTAAACCAAGGAAAGTAGCAAAAACAAACCGACATGCAAGCTCTAATAATCAAGATCAACACATACAACCAAAAACAGTACTTACATGATATTGCACCTAGTGCTTTTGTTCTAACAGTCACATCAGGATCTGAAGTGAAATTAGAAAGCAGAGGCTCAAAACCATTTGCTTCCATAACCAGTTGCTGACTCCTAGGGTTGTTCTGGACTATGGTGGTTACAACTTCAGCAGCCTTTGCTCGAACATTAGCATGGGTGTTCTTTAGATAACCAAGGAGAGGAACCAAACCCCCAATTGAGTGAAGATCTGCCACATATGCATAATCAAGCAGATAAGGGAAACTCTACTTACAAGAGAAATGAACTGAATTATTGCATATTGATAAGTAACAGATCCAAGAAAAGATGAAATCACATTTTCATAGAAAGTAATAACTCCACAAGCTTAATTTCATCTCATTTGTCACTCTTCATTCATTAAAAGACATATAGCTCATAGAACATCTCATGATACAAACCCATGCAAGTAGATGATCCACAAATTTCCAACTTTATCAATAAGTTCCACAATGTAACAATTTACAATAAACAGAAACAGACAGAGAGATATCACATTATAGAGTTGTGCTGCACAGAGTGTTACCCTACCCACGGTACAAAAGACTCCCCTGCCAAGTGCCAACAATATCAACCAATAAGGTATTGAAATGGAACAATATGGACTAAAAGGCCAGGCGAAGAAGGGGCATAAAGCATCTATTTGAACAAACTACAGGGAACCCAGTATTTTGAAATATAAAGCATAGCAAACAAAAAAACAGAGAGAGGGATTTCTGTCATCTGAGAAATCATATAATATGTAAAATAGAGGAAAAACTGACCATTGGCCATGTCAATGGCTTCAACATGTTCTTGTAGCTCATCCAACAAATCTGTCAAGGTAAGTAGATGATGATAAGTAAACAAAAACCCAGAAAGGAAAAGGCAATGAATAAAAGAGTGGTCTCACACTCAGTCTAACCTTCGATATCAGCAGGAGTAACTCCTTGAGACTCCAACACTTGTTCAGGGGTCTGCATCACAAGAGTTATCTCCTTCATCCTCTTTACTACATCAACACTTTGTGATTGCATTGCTTCCATAAACCATCTTCTATCCTCCTCGCTAACATCATCCAATTTAAATTCATTTCATTTTCTTTAACATTAATTGAAAAAAATAAAAACACAACTACTACTTGTTGTGATGAACATCAATTAAAAGTTACCTGAGATTGCGATTAGAAGAGGTCCCGTCAGAATGGGCAAGGCTCCACTTGAGCAATCCGTCCCAGTTGGGTCCGTCTTTCGCCATGCTTCTTCTTCTTCTATTAACTACTTCCTTCCAACCCTATATATTGTTGTTCTCGCTTTTCTAAAACAATAATGAAAATAATAATAATAGTAAGGGTAGCGGTGAATGTGCAATTGCGAAGACAGATAATAAGAAAGAAAAGGAAGAAGAGAACTAAATATAAATAGAAAGGCGAAGAGAAGAGAAGGTAATAAAAAAGAAGACCGCCTAGCTACTAAAAGCAGCCCTACTGATTCATTACTACAACTCTGGAACTCTCTCCAGCATTCCAGACTCTACGCGAAACCAAGCTGGACGGTGAGCGCTGCTGCACAATAAAAACTTCCAGTATGATTTCTTTTAGGCCCAATCTTATTTTGGGCTTGGGCCCAGTTTTAAGACAAGAAATCGAGCATGCTGATGTGATCCCTATCCATTATTTAAAAAATGAAAATGAAAAATGATGTATAATTTTCATATATATGACTAGGAAAAGCATAGGACATATAAACAGCCAATAAATAACTGATTGAGCAATATTTTTTAAAAAATAATTTTTAATTTAATAAGTTAAAAATAAATAAATATTATTTTGAAACATTTAACTTTAAAGTTTAAAAATCTCAAATTGATTTACTTTTGAGGTCCAAAGATATTTAGTTCAAATTTAGTACGTAGTTGCACCTTATTTTCATAAAACAATTGTTTTCATTTTTATTTTTTATTTTACTTCAAATTAAACCTGATTTTCATAAAATTTTAAGTTTTCTTTTTTATTTTATTTCGAATTAAATTGTTTTTGTGTTTCTAAATCAATAAGCCAAGGGTGTTGTGATAAAAGAGATTAGCATTTTGGCTCCAATCACCTTTACGGGCACTAATAACTATTATCTCCTACATCCTTGCTTAGCTTTATCATTCATAATCCCTCCAATAAATTTCAAACTCTGTAGAAAAATAAATGTCCAAAGGCATGAACAAGCTACAAATGGTTCTTTGAATCTGTCTTGGAGCCACCAGGCCCCTGTGGAGTTTCCTGTCTAATGTTTTACATCTTCATCAAGTTCCCGCAGAAAATGCCTGATTTACAGCATTTCTGGTTTCAATGGCTCCTTGCCATCAAATATAAAAGTTTTCATAAGAAAAAACCACATGAACTTCGAAGTGCACAGTAAATGAAACCTTGAAGAAAGTTTTATACTATTCAAAAAGACATTCAAGCAGATTCAAGAGTCAAAAAATTTAATAGCATCCTATCTGCCGCAATTATAAGACTGCTGAATAAAATAACAGTACAAATACTCATCAACAGGTTCTTCAGGCCTCTGTTACAGGGAAATCAAAAACCACATCTTTCCCTGTAAGCTTCCTGTAAACTCCGGCATATGACTCCAGCTTATACTCGGTGTTGTTGCGCTCCTTAGGATCCAAGAAGATCTGGCAAACAAAAATAAGGGAGAATTCATGACAAGGGCAGAGATTATGGTGAGAAAGAACACAATTCTAACTACAAATTTTCAGTTCCTTTTGACTTAAAAGTGTCAAAGCTACCTTGCTAATTTTGGATCCATCAATCCTGTATCTGGTGCGCTTTCCAACAATCTCAGCAGGATACACTAAATCCTCAAGCATGGCTTCATGCACAGCAGTTAGGGTACGGGAGCGGGGACGCTGAACAGCAGACCCTTTTTTGGGTGGCCGCACAATCCTTCGGGTAGCAAGCAGAACAACATCCTGCCAGATTATCAGAGGAGCAATTGCTGCATAATTCATAAATCAGATTCAAACAAGTAATGGAATGAAACTGGGATTTACTTTGTGTATTAACCATGAAAAGGAACTTCAAATGCTGAGTTTCTTCTTCCAAGGACTTGAACCTGCAGCCTTTCAGGTTGCAAGCTCAGGTCCTTATTCCCCATCAACTACACATGTAGAAAACTAAGAATCTGAGATAATAGTACCTTCCCACTGAACTTTTTCTCAAGCTCTCGAACAAGGCGAAGATGAACCTTGCGGTAAGCTTTCCTCAGCCTATAGGGAACATAGATAACAATAGCTTTGCGATTTCCAGCAACATCTATTTGACTGCCACATTTACAAAGTTTAAGTTTAGCAAATAGACCTGGCACCACAGGGAAGACAGAAAATTGAAAGAATTGGATGGAAAAGTTTCACATAGAACATGCATACAATTATGTACATACACTGCGGAATTTATAAAGAGATCTTTTAGATCACTTTTCAGGTCTGAGTTGGTATTTTCCAAATCAAATAATGCCTGCAGAGAAGAGCATTTCGTTTTCAACATATTTAATTCCTTTAAAACATGAATCCAAAAAAACAGACAATAAGAGTAAAGAGCTAACCTGAGCAACTGTCTCCTCAAACTCAGTCGGTTCAGCATCCTTGTCCTTTTGGATCTTCTTCTTAGTCGTGAACATCTTCACAGATCTGGTTAGCCACAACAAGAGATTAGATTTAATAATTGAACTAAAATTATCAAAATCCAAATTTATCAGAACAACCTGCTGGTCATTCATTATGAGCTGTCATTCTAATGAACAATTAATTTCCAGTCATATATCTGCGAGTATGATTCTTTTTTGTTCAGAAACGAACTAGCCTAGAAAATAAGCATGCCTAAGTACAAGAATCCAACACCTAATATCAATCCATACAAGTCTTTCGCCACTAAAAAACTTCGCTTTTTCATAATCTTATTATCTGCTATATCTTCCCCGTTCAATTTACTAACAAACCAATTGCATTGCATCATCGAAACATCAAATTTAGGTACACAAAAATGACAACAAGAATAATACATCACTATAATCTACATATAATGAACAGTAAAACACACAAAAAAGCAGCTTTGATACTTTAAAGAGGTACAAAACAAAAGATAAGAAAAACAGCCCATTTACTTTGGACACGGAATGCACCTATATAAGAAAACAGATGTCAAAATTCAATCTTTTACGAGAACCCAGTTCACAAACACCAAAAATTTAAACAGTCCATTCTATCTTACAAGCTAAAACAGACGCTACAAGCAAATTAGAGCAGGTTCAATCTGAGCATTAAAAGCTTGGCATTTGAAGAAACAGTATTTACCGAGCAGGCAGCAGGCAAGAAGTGATCTGGTTTCTGTCGATACTGCTGCTATGAGGTGAGGGGGGAGATGTTGCGGAAGTTTGAGGTTTAATAGTAGGGATAAATTAGGGTTATAAACGCACCCTACTTTGGACGGCTAAGATTAGTCTTGCGAATTAGACGGACTGATTGGTTTCTTTTTTTTTTCTCTTTTTTTTTATTTTGTCACTATTTTTCTTTTTTCACGGAGAATGTTAGAGGTGCCCTAGCTACCGTATATACGCATAATACTTATATCTGTATCATTCTCCGGTAAAAAGTTTAGATATATATAAATTATTTATCAGTTATCAGGTATGTATGGATATTCATTATCTCATGATTATATATTATTAAATACAAAATTAAATAGTTATAAAATTATAAATATTATACATATAATGTTTTATGTCAATATTACAATATACATATATCATATTGTGTTAAAAAAATATAAATATTCTACAAATATATCTATATAATATAGACATGTATTCTGGGTTAGGTTTAAACTGTTTCATAAAAATTTGATAATATTTATATTCTATTCATTATCCATCGAGGAAGGCAACTATCTAGAAAGTATTTATTTATTAAGATCAAGTTAGAATTAAATTAACATCCTTAACTATAGGTATTTGTGCTATGTCATACGCTAAGTCAAATTTTTTCTAACATAAAAAAAAAATCCTTAGATTATGATGGAGTATTAATATGTTTGGTATTATAGTAACTTTTGTGATTGTGGTTTGAAAAAAATTGTTTTATAAAAAATACTTTTGATTAATGTTAGTTTGGTATTGATATATATTTGGTTAAAATTGTGGTTAAAATTGAGGTTGAATAAAAAGTAGTTTAATGTGTTTGATTAAAAATAATTTTCAAATTGATGTTATAAAATAACATATATATATATATATGGTTTTTAATTTAAATATTTTATATTTAACTACTACTATTACATCATTGAATAAATAATACTGTATATAAAATATTTTTTATTGTTTCATTAAACTATCTACAATTCCATCACGTACGAAATTCAACTGATAATGACTATAGTTTCTATGGTTTCTCAAGCATGCAATAACATCAAGGTAAAATATCATCAGGAACAAAAATGAGATTGCGATCAAATTTTATAAATATTACGTTATCATGCGATTTTCTTCTAATTTATATAGTGTCATTGAATAATATTATACATTAGTTTTTCAAGTAAAACACAATTAAAAAAAATTGGATTTTTTTTACTAGGTCGGACGCGGTCTAATGTATTTAGGTTTGGGTTGGACCTGATCCGCCCATGCACACTAGAGACGTTCTTCATTGTTCACTGTTCACTGTTCACTTCAAAAAGTGAACAATGTATAATGAATTAATTCACTTTGCACATACACAACACTAAAGAGAGAAGCATATTGATGATGCTTTTGGTTAACCTGCATTTGAAACATAAATTATAATGGGTCTCACATACAGTAAACAATGTTTTATATTTCATTAAATGTTTTATTTATGTGGTTTGCTTTAAAAATATAAGAAACCACAAAAACAAAACACTTTCTTAAAAGAGTGAGAAAAATTAAGGACCCATGTCGTCTATTCAATAAACTCAATTAATTTAATAATATAATTATTAAAAAAAGTTGACAACAATAAAAAGAATCCTACAGTAAAAAATGACAATGATTAATAAAAAAAATTAAATATTTTTCAATATTATAAAAAAAAATATCAGTATCATCAAAAGATTATTACTTTTAAAATCAAAATAAAATGGTCTTATTAAAAAGTGATCACCCTTAACACAAAATAAAATAAAATAAAATAGCATAATCTTATCAAGATGATGAACCTCAACATGAAATAAAATGATCTACTTGGTGAAAGACATGAGCTTTCTTAAATCACTTTAAACCCTTATTTAAGATCACACAACTAATTAGCATGATGTTAAGCTCACTTATTTTCTTAAATTCAATTTTTAAAAAAGCAATCCAGTTACGAGCCTTCTATCCATTTCTCTTATTGTTAACTTTGACATCTACCAGCAGTTTTTGCATTGTAGCTGTATCCCATAAGATTGACGATCCCTATGATTAATTGTTTCCAAGAATTATGGTCCCCAAGATTGAATGCATTTAAGAAGAGTAACCTTTCTAGCTCTCTTTTTCTATATTTTAATCTTTCATTCCCCTTCGATGATTTTTTTGTCATACCTTTATTTTCCCTTATATTTATAATTTATATTTGTATAGGATCCTTTTGTTTATTAAGTCCATAAATAAAACTCAAATTTGTTTTCCTACTTCCTTCATTTTATTAACAAGTTTATGTATATAATATCAATATTGAATCATACAATGGACCAAGGAATTTGAATTTTTTAAAAAACCTTTTCCTTATTAACATTAATGCAAGTAAAATATCTATCTAATTATATCTTATTAAAGATTCTTTATATGATTTTCTCTCTCTCTCATTTTATATTTTTTGATATTTGACATAGAAATTATTCTATATTTTACATAGAAATTTAATTTAATTTTTTGATATTTGATAAGCTTAAATTTTAATAATAATTTTTTAAAAAATATATTGTTTTTTTAAAAAACATATGAATAAAAAAATAGAGTTTTGATTAGAGAGACATTTTTCACTCCTTATATCAAATCAATAGAATTTTTTTTAATTTTAATTTTAATTGCTTTATTTTGCAAAAAAATATGTTTTTTTAAATTATAAGAAAAGAAAATCTAACTAAAAAATATTTTTTTTTATAATTCAAATTATTGTCTTTCTTACTAATATATTTTTTTATTACAAATTAAATAAAAAAACTTAAAAAGTTATTCACAATTAAATATTTATTTTTTTATATTATCTTTTTTGTTTTCTACGTTGAAGATTAACTTGTTCTCTTAATGTTTTTATTTATATTAACTGATTTATTAATTTATATATTTTTTAATTAGTTTTGTAAAAACAAATATTATATTTTTAATTAAAAACTTATATAACATAAGAAAAACATATTTATAACATCGGTTTTTTTTTCTTTTCCGATGTAAAATAGCTTGGAACTAGAAACATGGCCTGCACTACGCCACGGGTGAATTGTTTTTTCATAAAAAATATATAAAAAAAAGTTAAAATCTAAGAATGTTAGGTTTTTTTGCAAAGTTATATTTAAAAATATTAGGTCTGTCTGCTACGTCTGACCCAAAAGTTATATTTATAATATTAATAATGATATTAAACTTGCATGACCCAAATTTAAGTGAGTTTGGTTGCAATATCAAACCCGGAACCTTGGATATGGGTCTGGTGCAAAGTCGTGTTATAAAAATATGATAATTAAAAAGAAAAAAATTAATATTACATAATAAAATTAAAAAGAAAGATTAATTGAAACGAAAAAAAAATAAAGCACAACATTATTCCGATAAATAGTGTTTTGCAAGGAGGGATACAATAAAATCCCCTCATTAGATCACAATAATTTAATGAACAGTAAATAAAACAAATCATAAAGTTTAATTCTTAATCAAATCAATATTAAAAGATGAAATTCAAAGAAAAAAACTACTTAAGAAAAAGAAAAAAATATGAATCAACTGGTTTAACCCGTCATATCTGGAAAAAAAAAGTTGGTGCCTTTTAGTTATAGTTAATTGCAATATTTAAAAATGAAATTGGAAGAAAAAACTCAATGAAGAAAAAGAAAAAAAATCTGAATCAACTAGGTTGACCCACCAAATCAGGTTATATACAAAAAAAAGCCTACATGAAGAAAAAAAAACTAATGAAGAAATAGAAAAAAAAAATTAGAATTAACCGGGTTAACTCTTTAAACAAGGTTAACCAGTCAAACCTGCGATTCGTGTCATGAAGGTTTGATAACTGAATAGGAAAAAAAGAATTTACGGGTTAACTTAGAATTAGTCGGGTTAACCCGTTAAACCCAGGATCCGTGTCATGAAAGTTTGATAACTAAATAGAAAAAAATTTAACATTAACAAACTAAATTAAAAGAAAAAATTAATTAAAAAGAAAAACCAGAAAAAAAAATCCGACTTAACCTATCAAACCCGGAATCTATGTTATGAAAATTTGATAACTAAATAGAAAAAATATTTAAAATTAACAAAAAAATTTATTCATTAAAAAAAGAAAAAACAACCCAGCCTTTTCACTATGGGTTAATTATAATATTAAAAGTGAAATTGGACGAAAAAAACTAATAAAGAAAAAGAAAACAAAATCTGAATTAACTGGGTTAATCCTTCAAACCAGGTTAACCTGTCAAATTTTGGATTTGTGTCGTGAAAGTTTGATAACTAAATAGAAAAAAAAAATTGACGGGTTAACTCATAATTAACTGGGTTAACTTGTCAAACTAGTCAAACTCGGGATCCGTGTCATAAAAGTTTAATAATTAAATAGAAAAAAAGAGAGCATTAACAAACTAAATTAAACAAAATAAATAAATTAAAAAGAAAAAAATAAAAGGCATCGACCTTTTCACCATGAACTGCATTGTGCAGTCCACAATCAAAGGCATAAAAAAAAACTAAAAGCATCAATCGATAACTAAATAGAAAAAAAATTTAATATTATGAACTAAATTAAATAAAAAATAAAAGAAAAAAAACTTAAAAGAAGAAAAAGAAAAAAAATATAAATTAATTGGGTTAACCCGTCAAACCTGGGATCCGTATCATGAAAGTGTGATAACTAAATAGAAAAAAATTTAATATCAACAAACTAAATAAAAAAATTAATTAAAAAAAAAAAAAAACATCAGCATTTTCACCATGGATTTTACTGTGCAATCCACAGTGAAAGACATAAAAAGAAAAAAATAACTAAAGGCATAAGCTTTTTCACTATGGACTGTATACAATATTAAAAGATGAAATCAAAAGAACAAAACTAATAAGGAAAAAGAAAAAAAAATCTGAACCAACCGGGTTAACTCTCCAAATCATGTTAACCCATCAAACCTGAGATTCGTGTCATGAAAGTGTGATAACTAAATAGAAAAAATATTTAATATTAATGAAATAAACTAAAAAAATTAATTAAAAAGGAAAAAGCAAAGAGAAAAAAAAACCTACATGAAGAAAAAAAACTAATGGAGAAAAAGAAAAAAATCTAAATTAACTGGGTTAACTTGTCAAACCTGAGATTTGTATCATGAAAATTTGATAACTAAACAGAAAAAATTTAATATTAAAAAACTAAATTAAAAAAAAAAACAAAAAAAAATTAAAGACATCAGCTTTTTTGAAGTGGACTGCATTGTGCAGTCCACAGTAAAAGGCTTAAAAAGAAAAAGAGAGAGGAAAAAAAAACAAAGGCATATGCCATAGGTTAAATTTTTTTTCTTGGATAAAAAATATAAAAAAAGACTAAGATCTAAGAGTGTTAGGTCTTTTTACAAAGATATGCTAAAGAGCCTTTGGTCTAGCTACAACGCTTAACCCAAGAGTAAAGTTTATAATATTAATAGTAATATTAAACTTACATGACTCAAGTTTAATTGAGTCTGGCTGCAATATCGGACCTAAAAGCTTTAGATGTGAGTCTGGTTGTAAGGTCGTGTCATAAAAGTATGATAATTAAATAAATTAATTAAAAATAAAAAATAAAAAAAAACCTACATGAAGAAAAAAACTAATGAAAAAAAAAAAATTAACTGGGTTAATCCTTCAAACCAAGTTAACCTGTCAAATCTGATATTCATATCATAAAAATATGCTAACTAAAAAAAAATTTAACGTTGAGAAACTAAACTAAATAAAAAAAATTAATTGAAAGAAAAAAAAAAACCCTATAGATGAAAAAAAAAAAAAAAAAGAAGACAGTTTTCGCATGTGTTGTAATTATAATATAATAATATAATTATCTCCAAGGCGTTCTCTGGTGAAAAAGAAAGTGACGGGATAGCTGTAACTTGTCGAAAAAACAGACGGAGAAATATGGCAGGGAGCTTGCCACGTAGCCATCAAAACTAATGAAAATAAAACTCTCTGAGAAATACTTTGAATCCACAGTGAAAACAGCACAATAATCTACAGTGATCCTAAATACAATCTACAGGGATTCACTGAGCAGTTTTCGTTTTTTTTTTTTTTTTTATCTCATTGGCAGCACAGAGGTGGGACCTAGCTGGTATGTCCGAAAGCGGATATGTAAGAATGAGGCACCTTCCTTCTACATCCGTTAAAAGCTTAAGCCGTTGACTGGACTGACTTCCATCTTTAAACCCTATCTTATCGCTTGTATTTTAGTCTTTCATTTCTATCAAATTCATTTAACAATGGCTTCATCAATCGAGTCCTCATTCTGGTGCTACAGATGCGACCGATCCATCCGGCTCCCCACCCAAGATTCAATTCTCTGCCCCGACTGCGGCGGCGGATTCATCGAAGAAATCGGCACCACCCGTCCCCACCACCGACTCACCGCCGCCAATCGCACCCGTCGCCGTACCGGCGGAGATCGCTCTCCCTTCAATCCAGTCATCATCCTCCGCGGTGCCACTACCGACTTAGCATCCGGGAACTTCGAACTTTACTACGACGACGGTGCAGCGTCGGGTCTCAGGCCTTTGCCCACTAGCATATCGGAGCTCTTGATGGATTCTGGGTTTGAACGCCTCCTTGATCAGTTGACTCAAATGGAAATCAACGGCGTAGGTCGATTCGATCATCCACAAGCCTCTAAAGCAGCCATCGAATCGATGCCAGTAATAAAAATACTGAATTCTCACGTTTCTATGGAATCTCAATGCGCTGTTTGCAAAGAGGCTTTTGAAATTAATACCGAGGCTCGCGAAATGCCATGTAATCACATTTATCATTCTGATTGTATTTTACCCTGGTTATCAATCCGTAATTCGTGTCCAGTTTGTCGTCATGAGTTACCCACTGAAACTGGAAGTGGGAGTGGGAGAAATTCGCCGGAATCAGATGAGGAGACCGTTGGTTTAACGATATGGAGATTGCCCGGAGGTGGTTTTGCAGTTGGGAGGTTTTCTGGAGGAAGGAGAGCAGCAGAGAGGGAGCTACCGCTTGTGTTTACGGAGATGGATGGTGGATTTAATAATGCGAGTTTGCCTAGGATTATTTCATGGGCTCCTGCTGGGAGGAGATCAAGAGAGAGTGGAGGAGTGGGGCGTGCTTTTCGGAATTTCTTCTCGTTTTTCAGGAGGATTGGAAGGCGTTCAAGTAACCATTCTGGTCTAAGAGCATGAAGTAGGTCTAGAATGGTGTTGGATAGGTTCTCCATGAGGCGTGGTGGGATGCTGTAGAATGAGTCACTGAATTGTTATGTCGTGTCTTGGGAGTCTTTGTGTTACTTATCTGATTACCAAAACCATTAATTGTTTGTTGCAGTCCTCCTTCCTCTTAAGAAAGGGAAAACATCTATTTATTGTATGATGATTCAGATTACTGTAAATAACAAAACTTGAGGTTGGTTTAAATTATGTTGAAGAGAAGAATTTTGAGTTGGAGATCAATTTTCATTCACAAGGAAGAGGGAGAATAAGAAGACGAGGAAGAAAGCTGTGCATTTGGAGTGGGTCTTTGTAGAAGTTACTGAGGTACAAATCCTTGCGAACAACTGTTCCTCTGTCAATTTTAGGCCTTAAGAAGTGTTTGACTAGTGATCCTCTTACATAGTTTAATACTTAACTTTTTTTTTCCGGTAATGTAATTTATTGATTGTAGTTTTGCTATGTTAAGCCTCTTCTTTATGGAAGATTTTTGGAGTTCTTTTTCTTCCTTTGTGCATAACATGGTACCTGTCTCATGTCTTTGCAGTATTTTGCTCCAGTTGCTTATGCCAAACTGTCAAAAGAAGTGGGTTTACTTTGCTTGGTTGTCCATAACTGATTACTAGGTAGTGGAACTAGTTGGCCACATAAATCATATTCCTCTTTTAGAACGAGTTTTCATTAATCATTATTTTTTTGGTTTATGATATTAGTGATAGATTGACAATGGTAGGACTTGAACCCTCTCTTGTTTTTGCAAGACTACCACTAAACTGCAAGCTCATTAGTAATTTATTTGTTTTTATCTTTTATTGTTTGGCATGAATAATTCTCTATTGTCACAAAAAGAATTATGTTGGTGGTCCCCCCCCCCCCCCCCCCCCCCCCCCCTCCCCCAAAACCTCATATGATATGCAGAACTCAATTTGCTCTTGAGAGTTCATGGCAAGAGATCGGCTTGAAAAGAATAGAAGGAAGAAAACAATTGGTGCTGTCTTGTGCTTTGAAGATCTCAAGAAAAACACTGGGTTATTTCTTGTATGTTCCATCCTTTATATTATGTTCATATCGAGTTGGTTGTCTTCTTTACTGATTCTTGTTACGACATCACATCAAATAAAAAACCTTATAGTTTAATGCCAGTGGTTAGCACTGATTTACACATGTTAGGTATATCGGGGGTGTTTGGGAGTGTGGTAGTGGTTGCTTTTCAAATAGCTTTTCATACCGAAAAGCATGCCAATAATGTTTTTTTATTTTTTAAAAATCATTTTTGATATCAGTACATCAAAACGATCCAGAAAGTACAAACCGCATTCAATTTTAACAAAAAAAAAAAAATTAAAATTTTGCAAAAAACCGTTTGGACCGCAGTATCAAACGGCATCATCATATACAGTGAAAAGAAGTTGACAGATTCTAATATGTTCCCTGGAAGCTCATTTTGGCAAAGGAAGGAGAATTATGATCTTCTTACACTAACCATCTCGTGTCTGGAAGTTTATTGCTAGGATGATGAATTAAGGTACATATCTTAGCGAGTACTTCCATGATATTTATGCCTTTGAATTTGGATTACTGCTGTTGCAGCTGTCATGATCTTCTTATGGTGTCCTATTTCTCGAGAATTTGGTTCATATACAATCATGATAAATTTTTTTTGGTTCGAATACATATAGGGGAGATGTAAATTTAAACAGGACTCTGGAGGAAAATGACTTAGAGAATTGCAGCTAATTCGGGACCTGATTTGGTTAAGCTTATTTCTTGTCTACTCTGCATTAAATGTTTAATTCCTTGAGGGGTCAAATGTTTGGGAGTCGAGCTTCGCATAGCACTTTGCTGAGAAGCTAGTCATGAATGTTATGTTGGAGAACTCTTACTCCAAGGCAAACAAGTAGCATTTTTTGCTATCCTTTAGCGAAGGAACGGTGTTGGAAAAATGGCAGAATCAGCGCCTACTTTCGCACGCCCAGCGACAGGTTGTCTTTCGAGGCCTTTTCTGGCTTACTGGTTGGTCAAGGAGGTGCGTGGCCTATGCTGTGGTGTAGGAGACTTCTTCTTCCTGTTTCTGCCGGCGGTGTATGTCCCCTTCACAAAGCTGAGAGATACGACGCCTGGAAATTTTAGGCAGCTTGCAAATTTTGGATTTTCTTTTGTGTTTTCTTGTCTCTTTTTGTTATTTGATTAGGATTTTCTTTGCAAAAATTTCTTATCCTCGGTCTTGAGGTGTATCCCCCCTCTTTTATCCCAGATCCTTAAAAAAGCTAAACTCGAAAAGTAATATTAATTAATTATATTGTTTTTTTCTCGACCATGTATTCTCAATTAATTAATTTTTAATTTTTAATGTGTATGATCTTTTTTATTATTATTTTTTAATGTTTTTTGATCCTCCCAATTATTCTTCTCTCTCTTTTGCATAATCTCCAATTATTATTATTATTAGTCCCTATTCATGATAAAAATTAAATTAAATATCAAAAACTAAATTAGACCAAAGATATAATTTTTGAAAACACAGAACAATCAGGGGTAAAAAATGGATTATGATTGTTATCCTCTCTTTACAATACTTACAATATAAAGTCAATAGAAAATTTATTTTTTTGACATTGTGTCACTGTATAACTATATAACTAAATCATTTTTATTGCTATAAATTTGTTCAACCTTCAAATCAGAGCTTCCTAAAAAATGCTTGTAACTAAATGCCCAATCAAGAAAAACAACAATTGTAAAGCCAAAAGCATATCCAAACTCAAGAATAAGAGGTATTATTTCATCATCAACATCATCATCCATATTTACTATAACATTTGGGTTTCGCATCTCATCATTTTCATTATCACTAAACTCAAATAGTCATATCTATATTGATTAGCGAATGAATTATTGTCAAATATAGTATCATCACTCCTTTATAGCAAATAATTCGATGATAAACTCATTTTCTCTTTCTAATTAATTTTGAAAGATCGATAAATTAAGATGCACTTATACCTATTTGACCAAAAACTTAAAACACACAAAGGACTTGGTCGATTACTCACATACACCACCATCATGTTTAATCCACTTTGAATAAAAAAATCTATCATTATCTTGAAATTGTCATCACATATAATTGGTACAAGATAATACTAGTGTTCTTCACATGACACCTTTAAGTTATATATATAAAGAAACAAATATGATTTCGGTCAATTGAATATAATTTTAACTAAATTAAATTAAATTAACCTCGATTGTCAAAATTTATAGCAAATCAAAACAAATTTTTAAAATTTAACACCACACATATTTCACTAAAATTCAACATGATTTATGATATCAAACCTAATTGATATTTTCATGCTCAATTGTATGAAATCAAACCCAAACTCATAGTAAATTTAAATAATTTAAAGAAAATATTAAATTCAACAACTTATCCATAGTTAAACGAAACATGTAATTCATCAAAATTCTACCTTATTCATGCTCTATTACATGAAATCCTCAAGCATAATTGATAGCATTTGTAGCTGATTACAACCAATTCACATAAAATTCCTTGTTTAGAAACTTATACAAAAATTCATTGCAATATATAATTCATTGAAATGCTTAATTCTCAATAGATGTTATTTTCATGTTCAACTACATCAAATCAATTTTAATTGATGGCATCTATAGCTAATTTATCATTAATTAAAAAAAGACCCTAAATTCAACCTTAACCTTAAACAATAATTTCATTTCAACTAAACCAAACACAAATTACATATAAAATCCATATAATTAATAACAATGTAACATATTTACTTTGCTTGTAGAACTAGAAAGTGCTAGAATGGTGGCAACAACTATGGTTTTTGAAGAGAAAAACATCATAAAAGGCTTGGAGACTATGATGGGTTCGAGTTATAGATGTTTTTAAGAAAAAAAAAATAAGTGATTTATGGAGTTTTTTTAAAAAGAGAGGCTCTTGGCATTGTTTTTAAAGAGAGGTGGCTGCTGTTTGTTTGTGTTCTTTGATCTAAGCATGGATTTAAATTTCATGAAATGATATGTTTTCAAAGTATGGCATATTAAGTATGGCATGTTTTTTTGAAACACGACATAGTAATTATTGTGTTTAAGAATAAAAACATTTACTAAATATCACTATTTTAAAACGTAACAAGCTCAAATTATACTACTTCACAGAAACTTTTATAAACTATATTATTCTGCCAAAATTTATATTTAACCATGCTATTTTTTTTATAAAAAAATTCCAAAATCAGACGGCATAAACTCGGCTTACACAGGTAGCCTCTCAAGTTATGTCGTTGGGCCAACCTTATCCATTTAACCTCAAGAATCTAGATTTCTGTCCGACGTAGCCTTATCCAAGTAGTCATAACCAAATCCATTCAAACTGGCCGGTATAAACACACACAAAATCCACTTGCGTTCAAATTTTCACATCCAGCGATAGAAACACTGGTCCCTTTCTATAAATCTCCACCCAGGAAAGCTAGCAATATTCCCTTCTGCGGTGGAAAATTTACTGCTGAAGTTTAACGATGGCAACTTTAACTCCTATTCAGACTTCTCTTTCAAGATTTTCACCACAAATATGGCCAGTTTCAGGCCCAGGCTTTTCAGCTGCGATGCCTGCTGGTTCCAAGTTTCTGTCATGGAATATCAGCCAGAAGAAGAGCAAGAACAAAAGGTCATTGACTGTGGTTGCAGCGGTGGGAGATGTATCAGCTGATGGCACCACTTACCTAATTGCCGGTGCTGCTGCTGTAGCTCTACTCGGAACTGCTTTTCCCATACTCTTCTCTCGCAAGGACCTGTAATTACACCCCCTCCCTCCCTCTCTCTAAATATTGAACTTGCGTGCAATTCTTTTTTGTAATTCAGGCTCTGGATTCATTTTAGATGTTATTAAATAGTAATAGTAGTCATTGCAAGGCTAAATTCAAAAGTTAACAGAAGTTAAGCCTAAACATGCTTTCCCCCTAAATTGCATTAAACTAGAAAACCTTGGATTTGTCCATAGTAATCTTCGCACCACTCACTGATTTTTAACTACCTTAAGCCTATCGTAGGTGTCCTGAGTGCGACGGAGCAGGTTTCATTCGGAAGTCAGGAGCAGCCTTGAGAGCTAATGCAGCACGGAAGGACCAGGCCCAGATTGTCTGCCCTCGTTGCAATGGTCTCGGCAAGCTCAACCAAATTGATAAATAAACCTCGTCTTGTACAATTATCGTTCTATAGTTTCCCTACTTCCATTTTTATTAATCCCATGCGATTATGCGAAGGTTGATGTTTATATATAGCCGAGAAACACTGCAACTATTGGTTCCGTTTTGTCTGGTTTTCTTTCCCTTAATGAATAACATCTTGGTTACTATGGTCTTATGGGTGAATAATACTATATAGCATAAAGGAGACAATGGAACCCCCTCTCTGGAAGCCTGAATCTGAAGTAAGGCAGGACAGGTGATGAGATGTTGCTGGCCTTTCACAGGGGTCCATTTTCCCTCCTCACTGATCGGAGGAGTGCTCTATCTGTCAGAAGAATGAGAGCAGTCGCTTCTGTTTTCTTGGATCAATTGGTCAATTGTATTGGAGCAGTAACTCATGTGACGATGCTGTCAATTAATTGTCCCTGTTTTCAAATGGCTTTTTTTTTTTTTGCCAGAAGAGCTGATTTTTCCAATGAACATGTAACATGTATGGTGACCTAGTCTATCACTTGGAGCGAGAATAATTTTTTCCAATGGGGATTTAGATGTTGGATTTCTTGAAATATATCGACGCAAGGGAAACAATAAATTTAAAATATTTTAAGACTTAATGATCTTGTTAAATAATATCTATAATTTTTTTAGGATTTTATATAAAAATTACTTGAAATTCAGGTAATATTTTTTGTTTTGAATATTTACTTCAAATATTAGGTTGTTGCAAATCATTAATCGTCTAATTGTCTGATCTATAATAGTAATTCACACAAATTATTAGTTAAAAATCTCCTAAATCTTTTTAGAATAGAGAAATTGCTATACTTTATAATGTTTTTTTTTTTTTTTTGTGTTTTGATATTTATGTACTATACTCATCTTCACATCACATTCTCTCATAGAAAATTAAAGGCATGGCATTCATTTAAAGAAAAATCTAAAAACTCTATAAAAAAATAAAAAAATATCATTTTACTCCTTAAATAATATCATATATTTTTTTTTGATTAATTTTAGAAATTTATTCAATCAAGTCTTTACTTGATTGTTTTTAGGTCTAAAATTATAATCTCCTATAGAAATCATACTATAGTCCTCAATTTCTAAAACTTATTTATAATCAAGTTACACTTAATTAATTATTTCATTTTAATTTCTGACCAGTGATTCTTATATATGCGACACATTAGGTTCCCTAATAAGTTGATTCAAATATAAATCACAATCCTAAATAAAATATAATTGAATAAATTAACTTATTATCTAGCAACTTGTTATAATCCTTGAAATATTAAAAAAGTCATAAGTTGTTTGATTTATCTATTTCTTGGTGTAATTTAGATATTATAGGATGTAGTGTGTTTATTATGTCAAATCATGTTTGTTATCAACACTATAGTTAATTATTTGAATAAGATTTGAAACCTTTTCAAATCTCATTCTACTTTGCACAAGGATTTACAATTAATATTATTTAAAAACAAATGAAATTTTTTTTTTCTAATTCATCTAGGGTGATGAATCCCTCTCTTAATTACTCAAATAACTTTATATAATTCATGTTATACACAATATTTATCCATTTGTTAATATTTGCCCATTTGTTACCCTTGATTAGGACAACATGTAACAAGATCAAAACAAAACGCTTTTTATAGAAGATAATTTAGTGATCTCAAGTTTAAAGATTACTTATACAACTATCACATGAGCATTTTTATAGACACATGATATTTCCATATGAAATCCTCATGGTTAGTTCTGTGTACATTTCATGCGAATAATCATCTATATATTAGTTATATGTATCTCTCATATCTCAACTTATAAGAACAACTGTTTTAATAAAAAAATATAATATATAGCAGCCTTAACAACTCTAATTAATGTTTATTCTTAATAGAGCACAGAAACATTTATGAACAATGCTTTGATGCAATGAGAATCTCATAATTATAACAACTTTATATTTATTTTTTTTGCAAAATATTTTTGTCTCAAAAACATTATCTATACTCTAGATTTATTAATTAAATATTTGATGAATATTAAAAATAAATATATTTTATTAATATTAAAAATATTTACATAAATAAAATTAATAATACATATAAATTATAGAACATATACAGAGACATGCACGGAGACACGTAGGTATCATAGAAGAAGGTAGATTAAATATGTGCAGAAAGGCGATAGACATGGCTCCTGGCTTGACTCCTCTTTCCGTTTGGTTCTTGAGAGGGCGGGCATAACCAGTCAACTTCAGTTTACATGAGACGTCAAGGTTCAAAAGTCAATTCTTCACTAAGTATTCCAATCATCTCCGATCAAAGTTTCGGCAATGAAGGGCAAAGCTCAATACTGCCTGTGAAGTCATCTTCATCCTCACATTCGAAATTATCTATCAAAGAATTGGCATCATCACATCAAAGAAGTTCTTTAGCCCAATCAGTCATCAATGGTAGAAAAACTTATCATATCTGAGCTTTTTTTTTTTCTCAATATTAATGTTATAAACAAAATCATTAGCCTTCTATAAAATGGTCATTTCTCCCAATCAATCCGGAAAAGTCCTCAAGGACTACATGCCATATAACATGAAAATATTAAAATAAACAAAAAATTCATTTTTTTTTTTTATGATGGAGGTTGATTTGATTTGCAGTTGAAGGTTTTAATGCTCTAAAAACTACTGGATTAACCATTTAATTTTTGTTCGTAATCGTCTAAAACTAGGCCATAGAAGAGTTGTGGCACTATGAAACCAACACCGATATGTTCTGATCAAGAGATGACAGAGCTGGCTTGTTTCTTTTCCTTTAAAAGAAAAAATCAATCTGAGAACTCATGCTAGCTGATGGTTATTTTCTAGATTCTTTTGTTTGTCTAAAACTTGCTTTATTTTATATTTTTATGGTGTAGAAATAAATGTAAATTGTTTTAAAAAATAATATAAATCATATCTTAAAATCTTATATAAAAATTTAATATTTTTGGTTAAAATGATTTTTTTATATGATATTAGAGCATTATAAACCAATTGGCCATAAATTTCTTAATCTCACCACCTTTATTCTATTTGATAAAAATTAAGTACAATATAATATAGATATGTGTAAGTTTCAAGCTCAAATTTTTTTCGCTTAACAGAGTATGTTAGAGAATAATATAAATCACATCTTAGAACATTATAATTTTAATAACCAAACAGCGGTAAGTCCAAACGCACTCATTTTGAAATGGGTTTTTTTATTGCTTGGCCTTGTCTGAAACATCTTTATCTTTTTTTTAATTAATTTTATTATTTAATATTTATTTAATTTTAAATTGATTATCATAATTTAATTTTGTTTACTTTTAATAAAATTATTACAGTCTCAAACAAACATTCAAATATTTAATTGATGCTTAATTTTACAAGTGTATATTTTTATTATTATATCATTAAAAAAATAATTTTAAAAAATAAAGTTCTTAAACCAAATAAAACTTATGATCCAAATCACAAGTTTAATAGATTAAACTACGAAGACTGAACCAATCTAATATGTTATTGTTTTAATTTTTTTAAAAAATATCATTTTAATAATTTTTTAATCAAATTAAATTTTTATTAATTATTCAAATTGTTTTTTAATTTTTTAAGTTGATAAAATCATCTCAAATCAGTACACATTTAATTTAAATTTTAAGCTAGATAAAAAATTAAGGCAGGAATTTTTAAAATTGATCTGATGAGTTCACTTTAATAACAACATCCTCACAGTCTACATATTTATTTTTAGATTTAAAAATCTTTTTAGAAAAAAAATGTACGGCCATTACCAAAAGACCCCGACAGCAAAATGCATGGGAAACATCACCTCCTAGTTATGGACCCAAAAATGCACGATTATATGTTTTGCTGTTAGACAGTTCAGCACTTGCATGTGCTCCCACCTGGCTCTTGTGTGCTTAACGAGGCTACGTGTTTCATCTTGTGAAAGCGGTTCTTGTTCCTGTGCAAGGTAGTGAACGCAGCTGCTAGTATAGTAACCCCACGTACCTGCAGACAAGTTTATTAATTTTGTTTAATGTTCCAATTAATGTTAAAAAATTAATTTAACGAAATTAAAATAAATCAATATTAATTATATGAATATATATTTTGTACGTAGCATTTAATATCATACATTTTTTAAAAATATACATATATCATGAATATGTTTCATTTTGATAAATTAAAAAAATAAACATGCATCACCTAAAAATCTAATTAAAAGAAGTAAGAATCAATTGTGAAATTGTGCTCGAGTAATCTATGTTAATTGACAACTACTTTTAATCAATAAATCCATATCTATTAATTAAAAAATATCATTATTAATATATGTCAAAGAATGTTGAAGAATCACGATCATTTTCTTAGGGACGACATCTTTTGTTATATCATCTTAGAATGATTAATTATCAATTATCAATTATCAAACCTTTATTATCTTAAGAAATATAAATTAATAGTTATTATTTACAACAATAATTATATTTCATACTGATTTAAAAAGAAATAAAAATCATGGAAGATAATTATTTTTTCCATGCCCTTGAACACCTAACATCTAAACCATGGCCTCCCCTCAAACAGAGATTCCATTATTTTGGCGAATCTGCGAGCAACGTATGCTGTTGTTGTTATCTACAGAAGTGATTGGAGCCATGCTTTGAGCACGAGGGTGCCATTGTTTTATCTTTTCTCAATAATTATTCAGGATGGTGAGGTGGAGAAAAAACAACTCTCTATTCATGGTATACGGTGGCCGGTACAGTGTCAATATCAACTGGTTTTGAAAAACTAAAAAGTGCTACTAGAGTATTTAATTCACCTCAGAACAGAACCCATTATTTAATGTATTTAATTCACCTCAGAACAGAACCCATTATTTAATGTATTTTTTTTAAAAAATATAAATGTAAAGAATGAAGGGGGAAATGGTAAAACTGTGAGATGAATGGGATGAAGAGAGAAAAGATTTGAAGAAATAATCAATGAATGCTGCGGTCCAGCCGCAAGTCATGAATAACGTGAAGTGCGAGAGAAGTTGTGATTGGTAGAAAAGAACATTTACCAACTCACCATGCAGCCAAGTCTTTTGAAGAGGAAAAAAGAAAAAGCTTAGGGCAAGAAGGGAACGTCGCCGTTTCCATTAACTGGGCTTGGTTTCACCATGCAGCCAAATAACTGGTTAAGTTCACCTTCATCAGTGAATGAAAGACCTAATTGTGTAGGAGTCAAGTGGACTTGAAGCTGTAATTCTTTCAGAACGACAAAGAAATCCACAGGTGGACCGGGTCCCTTTCATTTCTCACAAAAAGGGATGTCTTCAGCCTTCAATCAATCAATAATAATAGATTGCTCTGAATGCACATGCATTTACTTCTGCTTGAAACAAACTGATATAAGCTAAGCTAATTTACTGGATTTGCAAGAAACCAAAACATATCAAAGAATCTTCTCTGTTTGGCAACACTGCTCCACCCTCTCAGCTTGTCTCTACAGACATCACCCTCCCAAAAAATAAAAAAAATCCAAAATAGAAAGAGAAGTTTCTTAAGTCAGAGTTGGGTAATCCAAGCACGCGCGGTTGCAGATTTTCTTCACCAGCAGTGTCTAGTAATAGATCTCTGTCCACAGAAACGCTTCTCTGCTCAGTCCCGTCTCTCATTTCTAACAAAGATCTTTAACTCTCACTTAACCTAACTTGTAATGTTTCATTCCATCATGGAAAGCACTTTCATTCCCTGCACTTCTTACACAAACCCAAATCTCAAATCCCTTTTTCTTCTCTCTCACACTGTCTTAACACTTCTCTTCATTGTGGAATCTCAACACTGCTTGTCTCCTTCACCAAAAATGCTGATCCTGCCACTCAAAACCCAAGTTATCCCTTCCGGGTCATTACCCAGATCACCAAACAAGCTTCCTTTCCACCACAATGTGAGTCTTACCGTCTCTCTCACAGTTGGCACTCCACCACAAAATGTCTCCATGGTTATCGACACCGGAAGTGAACTCTCCTGGCTGCACTGCAACAAAACACTATCCTACCCAACTACATTCGACCCGACCCGATCCACATCTTACCAAACCATCCCTTGTTCTTCACCCACCTGCACCAACCGGACCCAGGACTTCCCTATACCAGCTTCATGTGACTCCAATAATCTCTGCCACGCCACCCTTTCTTATGCTGACTCTTCTTCCTCCGATGGAAATCTCGCGTCCGATGTTTTCCACGTTGGGAGCTCCGATATTTCCGGTTTGGTCTTTGGGTGCATGGATTCGGTTTTCAGTTCTAACTCTGATGAGGATTCTAAGAGTACCGGTTTAATGGGCATGAACCGTGGGTCGCTCTCTTTTGTTTCCCAATTGGGTTTCCCGAAATTCTCTTATTGCATTTCAGGAACCGATTTTTCGGGTCTGTTACTTCTCGGCGAGTCCAATTTGACGTGGTCGGTGCCATTAAACTACACCCCCTTAATCCAAATATCAACCCCGTTGCCTTACTTTGATCGGGATGCCTACACGGTACAGCTTGAAGGCATTAAAGTTTTAGATAAGTTGCTTCCTATACCGAAATCAACTTTCGAACCGGATCATACAGGTGCTGGTCAAACCATGGTTGACTCGGGAACCCAGTTCACGTTCTTACTCGGACCTGCTTACAATGCTTTGAGAACCGCGTTTCTGAACCAAACCAGCGGTGTTTTAAGGGTTTTAGAGGATCCAGATTTTGTATTTCAAGGGGCTATGGATTTATGTTACCTGGTCCCGCTAAGTCAACGTGTTTTACCACTGTTGCCAACGGTAACTTTAGTGTTTCGGGGAGCCGAAATGACAGTATCGGGTGATAGGGTATTATATCGGGTTCCGGGTGAATTGAGGGGAAATGACTCGGTGCATTGCTTGTCATTTGGGAACTCTGATTTGTTGGGTGTGGAGGCATATGTCATTGGTCATCATCACCAACAAAACGTGTGGATGGAATTTGATCTTGAGAAATCAAGGATTGGACTGGCTCAGGTACGGTGTGATTTGGCTGGCCAGAGATTTGGCGTGGCCTTGTAGGGTCCACATAATTCATTTCCCCCATGAGAGATTTCTTCTTCTTTTTTTTATTTTTTTTAGAGATCATTTAGGAGTACGTGTGTGATGATTCTATTCTATATGTTGGATCTTGGTAGGGAGGCAGTTGTTTTCTGTGAAGGAGCTACTGTCCAAAGTGGTCCATGCTGGGAAATTTTTTTAATTAATATGGATGAATGAGATGGCTTGTATGTAATTTAATTAAATCTATGAATTAATAATTTTATAAGTTTTTGATATGTTTTGAGATTTACAAGATTTAAATTGATAATTTTTTAAAAATAAATGTAAAATTTAACTAGTTAAACTATATTTTTTATGTTTAAATCTTGTAATTAAAGGATGACGAGCTACTTTCTTAGATAACAATAACTGATCAAAACAAAATTATAAAAGATGTGGTTTAGCTGGTCAGATTTGAAATTTGTTCTTTAGATGTTATAAGTTTAAGTCTTATAAATCTCAGGACCACTAGAAATTTATATTATTATTAATTTTATAATTCATGAAATTAATCGATGTATATATAAGTTGAACGTGTGTGTGTACGTGTGTGTGTATATATATATATTAAATTCTTCTTCATCTTTCTCGATCAAATATTTGAAGTTTGTCTATAATAATAAGAGATTTTCTTAAATTACATATTAATATAAATAGCAGCCCTCTTATATGTACTGGGGACAGAGAGTAGAGATTTTTCGCCATCTTCTACACAGCCATTTGTGAAAAGCTGGAGTTGGAGTTGTGTACAATCAAATGCTCAGGCACATTCCATGTTCAACCAATATTGTTTTTCTTTAAAATCTTTTTATATCTTTATTTTAGTATTACGAAATAAAAAGTGGAAGTACTTTTGATGCATGTATGCTGAATTCTAAGTTTGATTTTCTAGAAATCACTCTTCAATTTTTTTTTCATATTTATCTACTATTAAAAGAATTGATTAATAAAAAATATTTTCTTGTTAAAAAAACATTTAACTTAATTTTTTAAAAGTATTTTTTTTTTACTTAAAAGCTAATAAGTTGAACACTAGTAGTACAGTAAAACCACTACCTTCTTTTAGTTTCTTTAACAATTATAATTATGCTTAATTTTAGTTTCCAAAAATTAAAACTATGTTTAATTTATGCTTAATTTTAGTAGGGAGATATTTTTTCATCATTCCCAGCTCTTTTGGCATGTAATCATTCAATGTAACGAGCTTTTTTCAGCTTTGAGATGAAAATTTCTCATCTTTAATTAGTATTAACTTTTATTGTATTTTTCAACGTATTAGCTCATCAATTTCCTTCTTCACAATCGAGAATTTTTGTTATCGTTAACTTTATCATGCATACGTGTTTTTAACTTCCTATTTTATAAGTGATTAAAATCCATTATTTGTTGTCACAATTATAAAATGAATCAAGCTTCAAGTTGCTAATTTAAGGTACAAGAGTTGTACTTGAAACTTGATTTAAGGACACAATGAAGTAGGAAAAAGAATGCCAAGTTTTATAGGTTTAAAAGAACCAAAACTTGTTGCCGGAGTGATTAGTGAAAACTTCAAGTCACCATGGTGATGATATTTAAAGTTGTTATTTCAGCATCAAGAACGATATTTACATTCTCATTTAGACTTATGATCTTGTATTTTAGCATAAAATACTTTTCTACATGATGGCTAATCAAACAATGATATTTGTAATAATTTAAATTGTCCACTTTGTTTGCTTTTTTAAAACGTTTCAACTCTGGTAACTCAATGAGATTTGCTTTGAGCAAATTATTTAGCATTCTAGATATAATTGAGTCGAAGAACATATTCAGTTCTTATCACTCTTTTAGGGATGAATTCTTTCTTTCACTTTTTAAAAAAATGACCAATGTTGCTTGATCATTCATTTTAACTCTAGTTGGTACCTTTATGATAATAGAGTTAATTACTAAATACTATTTTTCCTCGACTTTTGAAGCGCTCTTTCTAAATCTATGACCTTTAAGTTTATTTCTCTTAGGCTCTTGCATATGTAATTATGAGTTTTCAATTGCAACAATGCTGAGTTACATATCGTGTACTCAAATGGCTAATTCTTCAAAAAACTTTGGTTTGATGCCTTATGAAATTTAGCATAATCCTTAATGCATCTCTTAAATACACATATATAACACAAAAGTTTTGGTAATTCGATCCCTATAGTTAAGGCTTGTTTCTTCATCGATTAGTGTTGTCGATGACAAGCTCCTCTGTTCATTGACGTGCATTTGTGAGTTCAATCATGCAAACAACATGATAAGTGTTCTAGAAATGTTTAAGAAACTCGCATTGTAATTGCTCCCAACTACCAGTTGAGCTAGATTCCAAGTTAGTGTACTAGTCAAAGACATTACCTTTAAAGGATTAGACAAACTAATTTACCATTAGATCACTATCAATTCCGGTATTGTTGCAAGTATTTACAAAGTGAGCTATATGTTTGCTTAGATTCCCCTTGTCATTGAATTATTGAAACTTTAGTGGTTGATAGCTTGAGGCATCCTTAACAGGTTGATCCTTTAGATGTATTGCTTCGTATAAAAATATAAAGGTTAAACTAAACTTTCTACGTGGTCCATGATAGCTTCCTTGATAAGTTCTTTCAATTGATTCGTGGTGAAGATGTAATCGATACTACTACAAATATTCCTTGTAGCATTGATTTTAGAATCCTCAATGGCATCTAAAGTTTTAATAACTTAATGACAACTTTGGTAGATGAAGTTTGGCTCTTTTTTTTTTTAGTTTGTTTATCAACTTTCTTATCTTGTGGTCTTTTGCCTTGAGTGAAGTCGAAAGTCCCTCAATGAGTTTTTTCAAGTTATCCACTTGATTCTCCAAAGATGTAATCTTGCAAGTCATCATCATTAATATTATGCCAGAACCTGAAGCCTTATTTGGTGATTGACATAAAAAAATCTTTACAGGTGAATTATCAATGTAGTTACCTTAAATACTGAAGAAAAGTCTACATGCCCCACTTGATTTTTATGGTGGAGTTACTTGTAGTTTCAGTCTTAGAGTAACGAGATCTCATTTCTTTTTAGCATTCGACATTTGCTTGAGAATTGCCTTAGTTTGCACATACAATTCAATAATGGATTTGTTTTTGATAACAAGGTTAAAGAATATAAGAATATTTAATAGTGTTGGCAACTTAAATCAGCAGCCTTGTTGCTTTTGAAAGTGACAATAGTTATCATGTTTGTTTTAGTTGTCATTAATAAGTTGTTGGAAACTCTCTTTTGAAGAGAAAAGATGAGAGATAGAGATATCCTCAATAGAGTCACTAGAAAATTATTAATATAATTTTGAGCATCTAAAATTAAACAAGCATATGTATATAAATATTTGATTTTATTAAATATATGATTGGGTATAATTTTTATTTAAAATATATAAAACTTAATTTTTTCCTAAGGTTTTTCTTTGGCTTTTGAAAATAAAATAAAAACTTAAATATATGATTGATTAGGGTCTTCGATGGTGGGGAATTAAAAGAGGATTGATTGCTAATAAATTGCAACTCAACTTATAATTAATGTCCTGCTCTTCCTTTTTTACAATAAGTAATTAGAGAAAGATATAATTAAACATGAAATCAACTGTGTTGAAATATATGTGATGTGAAGCCTGCAGGTGACAACAAGGTAGCTGTGGGTCTCGAAGATCCACTTTGTAAGATGCGTGGAAGAATCAATCGAATCGCATCCAGCAAGAGTAACATCAAAAGCTGTTAAGACTGGGAGAGCAATGTATCTACCACCGACAGCCAACAAGATGGTTAAGCACCTTCCTCCTTCCTCTTTCTTCCCTTGATTAGCAAGCATCAACGATAGGAGGTTGAGGCTACCTTCACCAATTAAGCAACGATGCACGGATAGCCTCTCCTGCTACTAATGAATACATCTCACTAATTAATTTATATATTTTCAGCTCAAACTACTAATATATATGGAATTCCATGCACATATATATATTGGAATTCTATTAAAAAAGAAAAGGCCCTTTTTAATGACAATTGTACCCTCTATTCTCCTTTCTTCTCTCTCTCTCTTTTTTTTATAATTAAAAACAGTTTATTTTTACATTTTAAAAGTATTTTTTAAAAAATTAAAATTTTTATTTTTTTATTTTAAATTATTTTTTATGTTTTCATATTGTTTTGATGTACTGGTATTAAGAATAATTTTTTTAAAAAATATATTATTTTAATATATTTTTAAATAAAAAATATTTTAAAAAACAACTATTATTACATTTTCAAATACCTTTTAAATAATCTCGTACTCATTTAGCTATCTTCTAAAAAAAAAAAAAAAAGAAGAAGAAGAAGAAGCATTGAGCGCGAAAAGAACTCCCTAGAGAAGTAATCTGTCTTCCATTGCTAGGAACCAAGGATGACTCTTTTTATAGTAACTATATTAATAATAATGATTCCATGTAAGTAATTAATATGCTTATATCTTGTATATATTGAAAGGACAAAAAGAACATGTTTACCGGTAGAACTTACACCTCAAATTATTAAAAATTAAACATCTCAACTATATATATTTCATGAACGGAATTTAGATTCTGGGTTATTATGAATTATTTAAATCAATAGATATTTATAGTGTCTTTTAATATTCTTACACACTATATAATATTTATAGTTAATTTTTACTACAAAAAAAATAAAAAATCATTTTTTATTTAAATAAATTACATTTGAGTGAAATTAAACCATTTCATTAGACACTCTAAATATCTTTTGACTATGATAATAGTGTCTTTTACCACAAGTAAAACACTTATAATTGATTGTAAATATATAATTTCTTAATTGTGTATTTAAATGTCTAATATAAAAGTGTTAGATTTTATAAGATATTTAACTATTTAGTTAAAAAAATCATAAATTTATAAATCCACAAGTTATTCCACTTTTTTTTTTCTTATAAAATTGTTATATTTTTCTTCGATTCAACAGTTGAATGAGCTTGAGATTATTATTATTATAAATGTAATAATTAATGACTTCAAGTTAATGTAGCAATCACGATTAAGATTAAGAATTGACCGGGGGGAAATGAGAAATGTCTATATGTTTTTGACGCACCTTAAGTTAACCCATCACGTCGGACCAAATCTTGCCGGTTTATGCATTGGTCGCAGTCATGAGCATGACCCAAGTGGCTGTTCAGGTATTTTCCCTTAAGAAAAAACCGTTAAAGAATATTACTAGCACTTAACTATCTCGCTTAAATATCACTCTAAAGTTAAGCCTCACCAGCTGCCAGTCGGACCAGAACTGCAATTTGCAGCTGAAGGCAATGGCTTCCTGCAAGAAAAGCTTGATCTCAGCTAGCCACCTAATTAACAAACCTACCTTTTTCTTCACTGACTATATAAGCATCAGAACCAGCTCTTTCTCTGCATCGAATCATCAGCTTTCTCACACCAGTTTTTCTCCCTTCCTAGCTCTCCTATACTCTCCATTAAAATCAAAAATCTCGCTAGCTAGCTAGGGGACGCAATGGGTTCTGCCTTTTTGAGGATTTTAGTGACTGCGTTGTGTGCTCTTTGGGTTTTCTCTGAGGTGGTAGTTGCAAAGCATGCAGGCATCACTAGACATTACAAGTTTGACGTATGTATTACGTACTCGATTGCTTTTACCATTTACTTGTTAATAATATTAGCATCTTAATTATATATCTGCCTTTCAATTGATGTTAGACTCAAAATCCACGTTGTGTTTCTTTCTTTCTTTCTTTCTTTGTATAGATCAAGTTGCAAAATGTGACGAGGTTGTGCCGGACAAAGAGCATCGTTACTGTCAACGGTCAGATCCCTGGGCCTCGAATCATAGCTAGGGAAGGGGACCGGCTCTTGATCAAGGTCGTTAACCATGTCCAATACAATGTCACACTCCATTGGTATGGAAGCCTAACCAAGCCTCCCATTACTGTAAGCTTTAGATATCTTGATTTTCTTTGATTGAAATATCTGATGATCGATGTTGTGTATATGAATTTGGAGAGCAGGCATGGAATCAGGCAACTAAGGAGCGGATGGGCAGATGGACCTGCCTACGTAACACAGTGCCCAATTCAAACGGGACAGAGCTATGTATACAATTTCACAGTTACTGGACAGAGAGGGACATTGTTCTGGCATGCTCACATTTCATGGTTAAGAGCTACACTTTATGGGCCCATTGTCATCCTCCCTAAGAAAGGCGTTTCTTACCCATTTCCGCAACCTCACAAAGAAGTCCCTATCATTTTTGGTAATTCATGACTGCATGTTCATGAGCACTACTAAATAAAGATGGCCAATATATATATATATATATATATATATTAGCCACGTATTGTATTAATTTATTTGTTTCTAATACTTCGTAAATTAACTGAAATTACAGGAGAATGGTGGAAAGCAGACACGGAGAAAATTATCAGCCAAGCCTTGCAAACAGGAGGAGCACCAAATATTTCTGATGCCTACACCATTAATGGTCATCCTGGACTTTTGTATAACTGTTCAGCCAAAGGTACTAATTTGTACCCATAATAGTAGCAGGATTGCAAGAGTATGGACGCCATAAATTAGTGCAGTAAATACTCTCGGGATTAGCTAAAAATCAAACCAATTTACTTCATGCAGATACATTCAAGCTCAAGGTGAAGCCAGGAAGAACCTATCTCCTTCGTTTAATCAATGCTGCACTTAACGACGAGCTGTTCTTCAGCATTGCAAACCACAGCCTCACTGTGGTTGAAGCTGACGCAGTTTACGTGAAACCCTTTAAAACCCACATTGTACTCATCACCCCGGGACAAACCACCAATGTTCTACTCATGGCCAAAGCTAAGGCCCCTAATTCCACCTTTCTTATGGCCGCGAGGCCATATGCCACCGGCCCAGGCTCCTTTGACAATACAACCACCGCTGGAATACTCGAATATGACCAGAACCCTTCTGCAACAAACTCCAAGAGCAAGAACAAGAAACTCCCTCTTCTGAAACCGTCACTTCCAGTGTTTAATGACACAACATTTGCCACAAAGTTTGTCACGAAAATCCGTAGCTTGGCCAATGCAAGATTCCCAGCCAAGGTCCCAAAGAAAGTTGACAGACGCTTCTTTTTCACAATAGGTCTAGGGTTACTCCCTTGCTCACAAAACAAGACCTGCCAAGGACCTAATAACACCATGTTAGCAGCTTCTGTCAACAACGTGTCATTTGTGCAGCCAAATATAGCCCTCCTGCAGTCTCATTTCCTTAACCGATCAAAGGGTGTGTACACAACTGATTTCCCTACCAACCCACCTTTCAAATTCAACTATACAGGGACACCACCTAGCAATATCATGACTGCCAAAGGAACCAAGGTGGCGGTGCTTCCTTTCAATGCTAGCGTGGAGTTGGTGATGCAGGACACCAGCATTATTGGTGCAGAGAGTCACCCTCTTCACCTCCATGGCTTCAACTTCTTTGTGGTTGGTCAGGGTTTTGGCAACTTTGACCCCAAGAAGGACCCTGTCAAGTTCAACCTTGTTGACCCTGCCGAGAGGAACACTGTTGGTGTGCCATCTGGCGGGTGGGTCGCCATACGGTTCCTTGCTGACAATCCAGGTGGGCTTTATAATTTATTATAAGATATATACTATACCTAATGCAAATCATAATATAGCACAAAAGTTTCAAATCTGAAAGGATTATAATATAGAATATGAATATTTACAAATTCTAAGTTATATGCAAAGTAGCGTCCATATCTCAATACTCAAATAAATTAAAAAAAATACATGTCTCACTTGTTGATTTTTGGATGAGCAGGAGTTTGGTTCATGCACTGCCATTTGGAAGTACACACCAGCTGGGGCCTGAAGATGGCTTGGGTGGTCAATGACGGAAAACGGCCGAGCCAAAAGCTGCCACCTCCACCTTCTGATCTCCCCAAGTGTTAAAGTTCTTTTTCTTTTCTCTTTCTTTTTGCCACCGTTTGTCCCGAGTACTTTGTTTTTTTCCCTTTTCTTTCGATTTTAGTAAGCTGTCTACCCATTCTTTTAATCTTTTTTTTTTTTTCCTTCCTTGTTTAGTGTTCCTTCAGCTGGCCTGAAGGGTGCAATAGCACTCTTAGCTCATGATAATTTCTTTGAATTCCAATCTGTAACATCCCATAAAAAGAGATCGGTGGGTTGGATTTGGACTTTGTTTTTAGTAGCTAGCTAGGATTGTAAGACGGGCTATCGTTGTTGAATGCAAAAATTATAATTTCTTTTATTGGAAATTTCATTGCTAACTCGTTGCTTTACGTTGTACCACCTTAGCAGACAATGCGATGTCAGCTCATTTTCTTTCTTATACTCTGACCAATATCTTTGCATGAAATATATTGCAGTGAATACGTAGTTTAGCGGATGATTTAATTATAATATATTTATTATTAATAAATATTTAATTAATAAATCTTGAATAAATATAAATTCCGTAAAATAAAAATATTTTATAAAAAAATTATAAAGTTGTTATAATTATAAAAATTATAATGTATTAAAATATTATTTTCTAAATGTTTATGATAAATATTCTATTAAGACTTGATATTAATTATAATTTTTGAAACTGATATATATTATATATTTTTTAATTAATAAATAAGTGTTTGTCAGATGAAATGTATACTAAACTAACTTATATGAGAATTACATACAGATAGATCACCTATGTTTATGGAAAAACTCACGTAACAATTGTGTAAGTAATTATTAAACTTAAGATCACTAAGTTATTTTTTATATAAAAAATGTTATACTTCAATTCTGAGTACACATTGTCTTGATCAAGAGTGATACGTGAGCAAATATTGTATATAACACAAACTATATGAAAGTATTTGAGTAATAAATAAAGAGTTCCTCACCCTATGCAAATTAAAAAAAAATTCAATATGTTATCAAATAATATTGATTGTGAAATATTTAGCTAAAATGGAACAAGATTTGAAAAGAATTTCAAATCTCATTCAAAAAATTGATGATTATAGTGTTGAGAACAAAAATAACTTAATAAAATATACATGTTTCATGTTATAATATCTAAATTAGAACATTATCAATGAAGGGATATTAATTATATTAAAACATTGGTCACCGAAATATTAATACAAACCACTTATGATTATTTTATTATTTAAGGGATCATGACAAGTTTCTAAATATTATACTTGATCTTCAAATATAAATCAATCAATTATTGAATTGATAATAAATTTAGTCGTTTAATTTATTTAATTCTATTTTATTCAGGATTATAATTTATATTTGAGCTAATTTATTGTGGAACCTAATGGATCACATAGATAAGAACAATTAATTAGAAATTAAAATAAAATAATTAATTAAGTGTGACTTGATTGTAAATAAGTTTTAGAAATTGAGGACTAGACTTGATTGAATAAATTTTTAAAATTATCTTGAAATAATACATGTCATATTATTTAAGAGAAAAATTGATATTTTATCATTTAAAGGGTTTTCAGGTTTCTCTATAAATAAAATGTTATGTCTTTTATTTTCTATACATAGAAAAAAAAAATTATGTTAGTTAAAGAAACAGCAAAAAAAAAAAGAGTTAGAACTCGAAAGTAAAACAATCTATCTCTTTTAAAAAGGTTTAAAAGATCTATCATTGATAGCTCATGTGTATTACCATTAAAGGTTAAACACTTGGAAAACATATAGTTTGCAACAACCTAACTTTAAAATAATTATTTAAAGCTAAACAGAACATCTAATTTTTAAGTAATTTCCGTATAAATTCTAAATAACTTTAGATTTGTTTTAACAAAATTCTTGAAACTCCCAAAAAAAATTAAATTTATTATTTTTACTATATGTATGTCTATCAGAAAACCCAATAATATATGTCTATTTCTACCTTGTACACGGAATATTGAAACAGAAAATAGGAAATCAAAATTTCCACAAGTTTTTATCTTTAATTTTAAGGTTCTTTTTATCCAAAACATGAAACTGCAAACAAATTTAGTACCTAACATAGATTTTCAAAACATACATTGAAACAAATATAACATGGTTGTTATTTTGTGTTATATGGTAAAAAAGTGTGCTGAAATTGAAAAATGGCAAAAAGAAAAATCCTTATATTTAGCACTTTAAATTTTATTTTTATTTAATTCGATACTCCACCTTCACTTTTATCTATTTAGTTTAAATTTATGAAATCTATTTTTTTATAAAAGTGATGATGAGACTACTTTCTTATCCCACACGAGTCATTATTAAAAAAAAAATGAAGAATACGGATTGAGAAAAAATAAAATAAATCAAGAAAATAAATTAGTATTTTGAAAAATTAAATTAAATTAAATTAAATACTATGAAAAATATAATATTTTTAAAATAATTAAATATTATTTTTAATATGAAGTTGTGATAAAAATAATATTTATTTAAATTTAAGATAATATTTATTTATTTATTTTAAAATTCAAAATTCAAAACAGTTTTTTGTAATTAATAAAATTATCTTTACCATAATTTTTTTTAAGAAGTAACAGATGAGACATGAGTTTTGAAAGTTTTTTTTAAATAAGTTTTTAATTTTGTTATTATTATTTTTTTTTCTATTTAAAATCTCTCACAATTACTTAAAAAACTCGAAATCCAAAATCACACGTACGGGATTATTATCACAGCCATCTTTGATTTCTTCACACAGCCACCACTCTCCGCACTCAAGATGAGGTGTTTCAATCTACCTCATTGAGGGGGCAATAAATTTGAAAAAAAAAGAAGAAGAAAAAGAAAAAAGAAAAAAAGATGATACTTGTAGAAACTCCATTGTCAGGTCGAAAGAGAGCGTAACAGATGCCATTAAAAAAAAAAAAACTGTTCATATATATTTTTTAATATATTGAAATTGAATTATTCTTTTTATGATTTATTTCCTTAATAATCCAATATTTGATTTTCCATACTGCTATATTATCTTCCTCGTATACTTAAAAATTACCATTTAAATTGGTTTCTTTTGTAAATGTTTAAGATATCAAATAGTTGTTCAAACAGTATTAATTTAGTTTCTAACTAATAAGATTTTGATTAGAATGGAGTTTTCTTACGTTAGATAAGGGATTCAAAATCAAATTCACCAAAGTAATTTCTATCCTTTTCTTTACGATTAATTTATAAATTAACATCTAATTTTAACAAAATTAATTAATTCTTTTATAGCTCAGCCCCTCTCTCAATTCATATTCTTTTTTAATTTAAATTATCTTTTATTTTTTTAAAATAAAATAAATAAAAGAGAAGGAGTATGATGAGAAAATTTAATTTGTTAAGAAGGATTTGTTTTTGAAGGAAATTAATTAATTAACAAAACATGAAAGGTCATGACTAAATCACTGCAGCTACATTTATAATGAAATAATATTTTTAATTTTTTTTAGTTTAACCCTTTAACAAACTAATATTTTTTTTATTTAGTTTTTTTTTCAATTTTATAACTTAATATTAAATTATTATAAGAATTGTGCTTTGTATTTTTTTTAATTTTTTTTCTATTAGATTATATATTGGTCTCCTTGAATTTTTTTCTTGATTTTAATTTTTAATATTAAATTTGTTGCAAGTGGGATTTCATTTTGTTTTTAGAATTGGTTTCTATAAATTTATCTGATTTTATAACCTAGGTAGTGAGTTTCATATATTGACTTGAGTGTTTTTTTTTAACTTTTTTTAATTGATTTTTTTTTAATTCGTCCTTCAATATTATGGTGGTTATAAATTGAGTATTGAAATTTTTTTTATGGGATTATCTCAGTACTATGATTTGGATTGCGAGTTTGATAAGTTGACTTGTATTTACTTTTTTTGTTTGTTATTTTTTAAATGAATATATTATTTTCTCATTTCATCATCCAACACTCAATCTTCTCCTTTTTTATTTATTTAGCTTTTGTTTTTAATTTCATCTTTCAATATTAAGTTATTTAAGAATTGAGTTTTTTATTTTGTTTTTAATTTGTTTTTTTGTAAAGTTATCCCGGTTTCGTGAATTTTTTTTTCGATTTTAACCATCAATATCGGATATATTGGAAATGAAGCTTCATAGTTTTTTTATTTGTTTTTTATGAAGTTATTCTGGTCTTATGACTTAGATCGCAAGTTTAACAGGTTAGTTCAAGTTGAATAATTTTTTTAATCTTTTTTTAATAAAATTATTTTTTTTGATTTTATTATTTAATATTGAGCTGGTTAGAAATTAAGTTTCATAAAATATTTTTGACTTGCTTTCTATAGAATTATCCTAAACTCATAATCCAGGTTGCGGGTTTGGCATAGGTTGACTCAGATAGTTTTTTTCTATCTTTTTTATAAAAAAATTTCTTTTAAATTTGTCTTTTAATATTGAGTTAATTAGTAATTAGTCTTCAAAACTTATTTTTATTTGATATCTATAGTATTATCACGATCTCATGATCCATATTGTAGTTTTAATATTTTTTAAAAAATATAGGATTTAATATGTTGCCATATTAAAATTTTAAAATAAATATTATTTGATATGTATCATATTTTAAGTTTATGATTAGATTTTTTATATTAAAAAAGTAATACTTGAACAATTTTTTTCACTTAAAAAAATAATAATTAAACTTATAGCACAACGCAGACCATTGATGTAGTAAAATCTAAACAGAAGGTGATCCATACAAATCAAGAGACTGGTAAATATGACATTATACAGATTAATTAATTAATTTAAATAAATCTTATGGTTTAAGTAATAATTAAGTAGATGTTTGAGAGTATGGATATAGTATTTTTTTAAAAATATTTTTTATTTAAAAATATATAAAAATAATATTTTTTTTTATAATAGTATAGAAATAATCTAAAAATATATATAAAAAATATTTTTAACAAAAAAAATTAAAATTTTAAAAAATATTTTTTATTTAAAAATATATAAAAATAATATTTTTTTTTATAATAGTATAGAAATAATCTAAAAATATATATAAAAAATATTTTTAACAAAAAAAATTAAAATTTTAACCCAAGAAAAAAACATGTTAACATACTTGAATAAGGTTTATATACACTTGAATGATAAAGGAAAAGAAAGAAAAGGGCTTTGTGAACGCAAAACAGGCAGTGGCCATTTGAGTAGTAGAAGCAAAGAAACCAAACGGCAACATCTTAGAAATTAGAAGCAAGCTGTCACCAACCTCCTCAACTCTGTCCTATTTTAGTCATTCCCTTCCCTTCCCTTCCCAGAGACGCCGTCGTTTCAACGCCGGTGCCTTTGGTTTCCTTGCCTCCAAACGATGAAGCGACCCCTCAGCTTCTCCCTTCCGGTAACCGTCGTCGTTTTAGCCATACTTTACATTTACTTGTCCACGATCTTTGTTTTTATAGACCGTTGGTTCGGTCTCATGTCTTCCCCAGGCATCATGAACGCCGTCGTTTTCACAGCTCTTGCTCTCATGTCTGTTTTTAACTATGCCATCGCTATCTTGACGGATCCGGGACGGGTCCCTCCCTCTTTCATGCCCGATATCGAAGACTCTGATAACCCAGTCCACGAGATCAAACGCAAAGTAGAGTAACAAAGGACTTTCCCTTTTGGAATTTTCCATGCCATTGTTCTGTTTCTGTTAATTTCATTGATTTCTCTGTTAGTTAAGTTGTAAATGTAATAGTGTGTGTGTGTGTGTGTATAAGGTGTGGACATTGCGTCAATGTTACAACTTTCTTTATTGCCAAACGGATTAGTAGCTTAAATGAATGTTGTCTGTTGCTATTCAACTGATTCTGATTGCTGCAATATTCCTACGTTGGACAAGTAAGTGTATATATGTCTAATTGAGTCCAGGTGTTAACACACGCGTCTTGTTGACTATGTCTTGTTGTCTGGCTCCCAGAAGTTGATGTTTGGGAAGCTAATTGAGTTTGAAAATTTTGTGCGTTGAAATATTCGACTGTCCTTTTTTTCTTTTTGCACTGCAAATTTACAATTTGCAATGTTGATTTTATGAGCTCAAAAGTTCGACTTCCTTTGTTTGAAGTCATTTACATTGTACCTGGATGCTTGATTTTGATACATCATCTGAGTTGATGGATGTTTCAGGGTCCGATTTCATTTTCTGGAAATAGAATGCCATCATGACTTTCCTAACTAGGGTTTTTGTCGCCTCATTCTCTTTGTGGTTGACTGATCTCTTCCCATATCTAATTCAAATGCCTGTAAAAGAATAAGATACTGCTCTGTTCAAATGATTTTGAGGATGGATGAGTGGTGACCTAGTGGTTACGGCCTAACAACCTTCTGGGTTGCATGCCAGATGGCTTAAAGTTTAATAGTCACTGTTGCCGTGTTGTTAAATGCATGTTAAAATACATATAGAAACAGAAATAATATTTTCAATTAGTTGTTTTCTTTATTTAGACGTGTGAACTGATCATTGTAACATACAAATGCACTTAAAACCTGAAATTGCAACATATCTTGAAAGCAGGTGATTTTTTATATTAGGGAGAAGCTCGAGCCCTGGCTTCCCATATATGACACTTCGGTGGATGTTTGCAGGGCGGAGACTTGAGATTTTGCCAGAAGTGTTCTCACTTCAAGCCTCCACGTGCTCATCATTGCCGTGTTTGCAGAAGATGCGTGTTGCGAATGGTACGCATGATCTAACTTTTCATTCATCTCTTATCTCAAATGTCCTTGTTAATCTGTTAAAGTGCCACCTGTTGATTGTAAGGACCATCATTGCATTTGGATAAGTAATTGTGTGGGCCACGCAAACTATAAGGTCTTCTTCGTCTTCGTTGCGTATGCTGTAATAGCATGCATCTACTCCCTGGTATGTAACCGTTCATGTCCAACATCATTTGAGCATGTTCTCTTGAGAATTGTACTGTTTCTTTATCATTCTGTAACTTTAGCTTTTAATTGTTTGGTTGTCATTGTCCTTTTTTCATATGGCATTCCACCTTTCCCCTCTCAAGTTCTTACACTATTGAACTGCAGTTGGTGGATGAAAACAGAGAAAGTCTACAAATTCATTTTCTTTATGATTCTCCTCATTTAAAATTTTCAGGTCTTGCTTGTTGGTAGTCTAACTGTTGACCCTCAAAAGGATGAGCTGCAAAGTGGTGACTCTTTCAGAACCATATACGTATGTTCACTTAAATTTCATTCTTTTCCTAACCATATGTGAATGTATGTATGTCCCTGTAAATTTCATTCTTTTCCAAATCATATATGTATGTATGTTTGTCCCCGCAAATCTCATTTTTTCTGCTAGTACATAATACATTAAACTCAGGGCATCACTTTACTATTGCAGGTCATTTCTGGGCTGTTGCTAGTTCCGTTGAGTGCGGCACTTGGTGTTCTTTTGGGTTGGCATGTGTACCTCATTTTGCAAAACAAAACCACTATCGAGGTTATTGGAAATTAATAAATTATTGTTTCATAACCTTTCTAATACCCGATTTATTCCTAAATTTTTATGGTTTTTATGGTATCTTGACAGTACCATGAAGGGGTGAGAGCTATGTGGCTAGCAGAGAAAGGAGGGCATGTCTATAAGCACCCATATGATGTGGGCGCTTATGAAAATCTGACAACAGTGAGAACATTGTGCCCTTTCTTTATTTTTTTTCTTGGCTGAAAATTTGTGATTGACATGAGGCATCCTTGGAAATTTTTACCATAGTTGGTTTTCATCTCCTCCATGCTGATACTTTCCCCCTATTGTTGTTTCTCCATAAATGACACTGATTCAATCTCTTGAGGAACATGAGAAGGCTTGAATGTATTTTATAGCTTTCAGGTTGCTGCTTCTGTGTAGATGCATCCTGCATCCCAACGTGTTTACAGTCATGATCATGTAGACAGCTAGCAGTGATCATTTGAGTTGATTTGGGTGTGATGTTTTAGTGTTCATCTTGGTTGAAGCACTCTACATTTATTCAAAGTGGATATAAATTCAAGTTGTTTCGTTTCTTGAGGAAAACTATTAGTCTCCACATACTCCACGTCCTTGAAACTTGGGACTTTCTATTGTGTTGAGTTGCGTACCACAGCACCTCTGTAGTCCATTCAACTTAAGCTAAATGGTTCAACCACATCAATTGCAAGACCTATTTGGTTCAACCACATCAGCTGCAAGTAGCTCATCGAATTGCAGAACCACTAAAGCTAGGAAAGTGACCCACTCTAGAGACAGGCTATGCTTAATTGCTCCATGTCCAGCTGTGGCAGCTGTCTGGACCAATTTGAGCTTCTTAGGTATGGTTTATGTTTGCACAACTTATGTTACCGTGTCAAGGCCCTGTGGCTTGGCTAAATTGGCCTGTTTAGACAATTCTGGTTAGCTACCGCAGTGGGAGTGTGGTGGATGATTTGTTAAAGTAGTATAAATTTAGCTGACACGTAAGGATTAGGACAATTATATTCTGCGTGTCAATTCATGAACTGACTCTATTTTTTTTTTGGGGGGCTGCTTTAGGTCTTGGGTCCAAGTATCTTCTGCTGGGTGTGCCCAACATCAGGACATATTGGTTCAGGTCTCCGCTTCCGTACAGCCTATGATAGTATGACCGGTGCATCTGTGAGATAATCAAAGTTACATTTTGTATCAGTGTAACTCCATTGGCAATTGCAGGGCTGGATGATTGACTGATTGTTGATATTGAGATGCTGTCGTTCAACCCCCATTTATCTGCCCCAACTTGTAGACGTTTTATTTAGCGTGGCCCTTGAATTACCACCGCGCAACCATGGAACCAAGAGTCTAAGAAAGGCCGCTGTCTGCTATATTTGAGGAAGGCAATGTGATGTGAGTGGCCGGATCAAGAACGAATCAGTTTGGGAAGCAATTTGGTATAGCAAAGTGCAGTTCCGTGTCTTTTTTTTTTTGTCCTGTTCTTGTTTTGGGGAATTTCAGGATAATGTAGAGCTCACAGACGATTAATACATTATGTATAAACAAGGATTTCGAATCCTTGATCTCACCTACATGAACGCTTATAACTTAGAATTGTAAGATTTGTAACATCAAACAATAAATTAATGAAGCAATTTTGTGTTTTGGCCTTCATTATCATACCCGAATTGCATATCCTATTTCCCAGATATCTTTGATCAATGGCGGCATCCTTGTATTATGAATTTCGCAAAATTATGAGACTAATTCAGTGTGCAAATGCGCTGTGTGTATATGTATAATAATAGGAGGGGGTTCTTTTCTAAATTTATAGATTCATCAATATTTTAGCCTCAAATCTGGTACTTAAAAGTTTCAATTATTTTGAATCAATATAATTAAATATTATTTTGTTAAATCAAGTATTAAATCAGTATCAAAATTTATTGTTAACATTGTGAGGATCATATATTAAATTATCAAGTTTAATTTCAAATCAACTCAATATAAAAAGATCAAATTAAAAAAAAAATAACTATAAAATTTAAAGGATAAAAAAATAAAAAATAAAAATACAATGGATAACCATTGTAATCAAGAGTCGATTGCATATTCCTCATATGTTGCATTTATATTTTTTTCCCCTAATATATCTTTCCTTTCATATTGCCTCTCACATTCAAGAATTCAAACAACATTTCCCGGTTCATCAAGCGTCGAACTATAATTATTGCTAAAATTAATAATCAAAATATCAGAAATTAAATCTAACAAAAAAAATTGATTTATCAATTTGTTATTTTAGAGAGGACAAAAACACAAAAACCAAAAAGAAAGAGAAGAGCAAGGATAATAAATAAAAAAAGGATTAGTCGCCAAATTGGAGCCTTGCCATCATCATGTGCCACCTCATAAGAAAGTTTCCATCGAGAAAATTTCAATGGTACCAAGGAGTTCAACCATTAAAACTTGAAGGAAGCCACACACGCTACCATAATACGATGACCTCCTTCACTTGTTATACATGCTAACCACTTCTCCATTTCAGTCCGTGGTTTGGCAAAGAAAGAGTTAAAGCATTTGTTTTAATTTCAAATTCAGTCTCTAAATATTCAAATATTTCAAATCAATAAAATTGCATTTTATTTTATCAAATCTAGTATTAACCGAGTCTTGAAAATTTTTCTTGGAACTCAAAATCAAGTCAAAAAAATAAATCATCAAGTTCAATCCCATTAAATATTATATGTGAGGCTCTAGATAAAAAAAGAAGTTTAGTGACAAAAAACTGAAAAAGATATTAAACATATAGTTCACGACAACTAAAATAAATTATTAAATCCAATTTTACATCAACTCAATACAGAAGATCTAATAAAAAAAGAGTCAAGTAATAAAAAAATAAAAAAAATATATTGTAAAGAACTATTACAATTCTTGGTATTTTGTCTCTTGGTCTATAGTGAAACCAATAAACATTTTTGTTTCTTTTTAATTTTTAAGACCTTTATTTTTTTGGAATAGTGAGTGGGTAGATAATATTAATTTATAAAAAGTTTTGTTGTATAGTGTTTTCATGTTTTTTTTTTATAATTTTTTTTTAAGGAGGAGATTATAAGTAGGTTTTAGCAAACAAATATTAGGGCCTATGGTGAAACGAAGCTCGCGCCATCCTTCAATAGTCCTGTGTGATATGAAATGGTGATGCGTCTGAGTCACTACAAAAAAAGAGAAAAAAAAGAAAAAAAGGGCCTAGTCATTCACTACACGCACACACTCACATTTCATTCTCGAACAAAATTGTTTAACTAGTTATGGGAGGTAAAACTATTTTGTTCATAAGGTACACTTATTATTATCATATTAATTAGATACAAATTAGATTTTTTATATTTCAAATGCACAATAAAATAACTTAAATAATTTTAAAGGCAAACAAAATTAAAATTAGAATCCAAAGACCATTTGGTTTTTTAACGCTTTGGTTATATAATGAAAGGACTATATTGTTCTTAAAAGCAAAAAAAATAAAAACCAACACTAGCGGCACTTTCATCGTTTTATTATGATTTTTATAATTATAATCAATTTAAATAAAGAGTAATTGAGTCTTTTAACAAATATAAAAAAGATTAAAAAATAAAAATTATTGGCACGTGCCACATATGCACTAGTGAATAGGAGGTGTCCATACTTTTTAGGTAACATGTTTAGCCTTTTTTAATAGTCAAATGCCACCTTCCATCATGGCATTGAAAGTGTCGTGCCGTCCTCTTCTCAATAATTATGCTTGTGTGCACAGTAGAGTAACAATTGAGCTATGATAAACTTTTTTTTTCTCTATCTTTTCTCTCTTCTCACCTTGAATTTCACGCTAGCCCTTCAAAAAATCAAATGTGTCTTACCAATTTGTATTAGTATCAATTTCCATCTTTATTTTTTTCTATTACTATTTGTTTTATTTTAAGACTTTTTGAAGATTTGTTTCTTCAATATTTTCCATCAACATTTTATTTTACTTATTTATTTTATACAAATTGATCATTATTCTTTTAATTTTTATTTATTTTATTTTTTAATCTTGGGCGATTATGAATTTTGCTTTGTGATTTTTATGTATTTTTTTCTATGAAGTAATCTTGATCTCATGACTTGGATCACAGGTTTTGAAAATTACCCGGGTTTAACTTTGGTCTTTTTTAAGATTTTTTTTCTTAAATAATTTTTTTTAATCTTATCATTTAACATTAGGTTATCAGGCCCTAAGCTTCATGATTTTTTTTTATTTTTCTTTCTATGTGGTTATTATGATATCATATCTTGAGTTATGAGTTAACGTAGGTTGATTTGGGGTTTTTTGTGATATTTTTTAAATTGATTTTTTTTTCTCATTCTCACCTTTTTTTACTCAGTTTGCTTGATAATAGATCTTTATTTTTTTGATCAATTTCTTCTGTGCAGGATTATTCTGATATCATGATTGAATCACGAATTTAACATGCTGATTCAAGTTGTTTTTTAATCTATTTTTTTTTTCCAGTTCCTCCTTCAACATTTACTTTACTTTTAATTAAGCTTCACATTTCTCTTTCTTTTTTATGATATTATCTCGTTTTTTTTAAAATGATTTTTTTTCTCACTCTCACCTTTTTTTATTCAGTTTACTTGATAATAAATCTCTATTTTTTTGATCAATTTCTTCTGTGCAGGATTATTCTGATCTTATGATTGAATCACGAATTTAACATTCTGACTCGAGTTGTTTTTTTAATCTATTTTTTATTTTTTTTTCAGTTCATCCTTCAACGTTTGCTTTGCTTTTAATTAAGCTTCATATTTTTTTTTTTTAATGATATTATCTTATTTTTATTCAATTTTTACTTTGTTATCAAATAATATTATTAGTTTGTTTTAATAATATTGATAAGCGTTAATGTTTTTATTAGTTATTATTTTATTTTTATTTTTATTTTTTTTATTTTTTTATAATTATAATATAACATTAATTAAGTTTATTAAAATAACTCGAATTAATAAATTAATTAGCAATAAAAAAAATTATATAATTAATCAAATATTTTTTTATATTAAAAAAAATTTAACCCGTGTCACGAAGCAAAGGACGGTCACCTCTTTAGAGATGCCAGAGCTCCGGAACCTATTAGTTCGTGCAAGACACGCTCCATAGTGGCGCATCCAGTTGGATCACCACTGTTAGTTATAATCTCACAGTCCCATCTCATTTCGTTGTCTCTCTGCCTGATATGGATGAAGATAGCGATGACCCATCTGAGATTAACAGGTTTGCTTCCTGAATTTTTGGTTCTCTTGCTTTTTAATCACTATTTCTCTTGGAAGAAACCTTGGATTTGGTTAAGGAAGCATGTTGAGACTTGTGGTTTGATTTTTATTGTTGCGTTAATCAGCTGAAATGTGCTAATTGTTTTTCCTTTTGTATTATTGTAGAAACGATCTTTGTTTGAACATCAAAGGAATACTTTTTAGTACTGTTTAAATTGAAGTAGTTAAGCTAGTATCTCAAACATTTCTTGCAGTTCCATACAAAATTACTAAACATATAGAGTAAGGTGGCGCAATTAAATAGTTTTTAATTTTTCTTGCTATTTTTTGTTTCTGTTTTCTTCGGCTTAAAGAAAATCAGCGATTGTTTTGTATGATCCTGGACGAGAAATGTATAAAACGTATAGATAACAAGGTTAGCGGCAGCTTGTTTTGGTTCAAGGCTAGGTTTTAATTTTCTGTCTCCTTAGTTTGTAGCTTCTCTGTCAAAAATCCATTCATTTGCATTATTTGTTGGGACTTGAATGCTTAAAGAAAAATTACGTCGATGTATTATTTATTCATTAAAAAGAGATGTTCTTAGAATATATGAATCTAATGCTTCTACCTAGTCTCCGTGATAAGATGGAATTAGAGGAGAGAATTATGTTTTGAGCATCTTCTCGTATTTGTGGTTAGCAATAATGGAAACTTGCTCATCTCCTTAGTATGCTTTTTTATCCAAATTGATGATCATGTACTTTTGCCTCTTGTCCATATTATCAGAAAAACAGCTTCTTACTTGTCGTATGGTGTTCTTTTTTTTCCACTTTTGCTTTCAGCTTCCAGTTCAAAGAAGCACCCAACTCCAAATTGTTTTGCTTAAACAAGAAAAGGAAGTTGCAGGATGAGCAATTAGGCTTGCCCATTTCAAAGCATAAATGCTGGGATCATCGCTTACCTCTCGAAAATTCCACAATATGTGAAGAAAATCAAGAAGAGAAAGACTTAGTCACACACATAATCAAGGAAAATGCTGAAAGACTGGCTATTGATGAAGGATCAGATCCTGAATCAGCTAAAGATAGCAATAGCTTTGTTGGAGATTCTGACTCTGCCATGTCTGTGTCTGGCGAAGCTAAATTGGAGATGGAGGTTCCAAAGATATGGTCACCCGACAGGCCCTCAACTTCATCATATAACTGGGGCAATAGTCTCAAGGATACGCAATATTCTCCAGACAATGCTGCAGCTCCAAGACATGCTGGAAAAGAGGAATTGGTGTTTGTGGAAGGGGAGGATGATCATTGCTGTCATTATGATGGACTGCAAGGATACCAGAATCTTGAAGAGCCCATCCTAGAAATTGAAAGCCCTTTAAATTATAGTTGCTCTGAGTTTGGGACCGACAACATTGAGCCATTTTCAGATAAAGAAGTTGATGACGTTCTCTATTCCAATGAGTTGAATCTAAATGGGCATGTCCTTTCATCTGAAGGATGGGCCGTCAACCAAGGTAATTTAATTTGCCAGCAGACCTGTGGTTTGCAAATTCATGGGTTCATACCATGCCATCTTATCTCTGTCCTCTTTTTCTTGCTTAAATGACCACATAATTTGAATAGTATTTACCTGCATTTGTATTTAACTTGATGTCATTTACTTTGATTGCAGATGCTCAATCAGGCCCCAGAAAACCAACCATTGATCAAGAATTTGAGCAGTACTTTTCCATGCTTATGCTGTAACAGTGAACGCTTGTATTTAGTACAACATATCTGTTGCTTGTGACTGATTAGAGTGCCAGTCAAAATGTGAAGTAGCTTTCCTTTTTCTGGCATGGGATAATTGTAAGTGGTTCAATTTAGATATAGCGATGCCCTTTTCCTTCCAATGTTTTGAGCCAGCTTAGTTTTGCTTGCTGAACACAGCTGTTTACTGCTTCTCTATGGTTCTTGTATCATACAATTTGTAAACCTGTAATTATATTGACCGAGGTCAATCTTAATGGATCCTCATGTTGGTCGTATGGATTGAGAATTTGCGCGGAAACAACTCAACTTCTTAATGCAGTGCTTGATTCAGTACAAAATGAAGATCGTCGCACCAGCCGAGAATCGAGCACCGGTCTGTTCCGTGGCAGGTTACTATTTTACCACTGTTGCTTAATGGGGATCCTTTTCTGCGTAAATTACTTCTTAATATGGTGTGATTGAGGGATCCCAGGCTGCAGAAGCATCATGGAAGGCTTTATGGAGTGCTTGTCGAAATTAAAAATGTCATTGATACGTGCTTGCAAATGATGGTGGACATTTGTTTATTTAAATTTTATTACAGCATTCTTCAGATAACCAACGTTGCCTAAGGTTTTCACAAACAGGATCTTCCACAAAACCTTCATTTTATTCCTTTTCAGTCTCTGGTTTCCACTGTTTGACACTGAAAATTGTATTGGTGGTTTCACGGAGGCCGAAGAATCCACGTCAGTGATATTCTATAAGAACGAATCCAGCTCTTGTTCAACTAGAACACACCGGAGAACATGTAGTTTTTTCATGGAGGCCTAGTATGAACCAGAGAGAACCTTTTTCCTTGCAGCATTGAATTGCTCCATCAAACATGTCGTTAATCCCGTACCTGTATTCGAAACCAGTATCCAGTAGTTGGGTCTAATGGCCAAGACTTTTAACTTCCTTCAGATATCTGCCAAGAAAACGAAATCAAACAACTTGTTTACATTTTCAAGACTAAAATTGGAATGTTGGGAAAAGGATAAGAATTACTCACTCCAATGTTGGTATTGGGCACTCAGGGTACTTGGCAGAAAGAAGATTATTCATCTCTTCGATTTTTAGCTTGTCTGGAGAACAAATATACCTCCCTTTTGCTTAATTCAAGGTATTCAAAGAGGAAGATTTAGGTGTTGTGCATATTAGACTGAAAGTAAATACAAATAAATAGATTTATATGGTTTTATTGGAGAAATAATACAAATATTCAACTCAACTCAGTGCAATCCCAGAAAACCTAGTGTTTCACTCTTACACTTAATGTTTCTCTCAAATCTACCTTTTCTCACTCTCCAAATTGTACTTGCATTCACTGCACACTTGTTCTCTTCTTGCACTCTTGCTTTCTCTTTGTCTTCATTTACAGGAGAAATTAGAGTCTTGGCAGCAACCAATAATTATCAAATAACTACTACAATAAATATAATGGTTGAATAGTGAGTGATAGTGATTAATGGTGGTTGAAAAATATTGACAAATTTGCTACAATATGATCTAATCGTATCATCAATGTTTAGATGTTTATCTTACTAGAAAAAATAGATTGGTATTAAGATAAGTATATATATTTTTTCAATTTAATTTTATGTCTCTTAACCAATTTAAAGATGTTTAGAGTTGGATGATTGATTTATTGAGATTATAATAATGTTTCTTAAATATTCTTGGGTCAAATGAGCTAAAATATAATTTTGAATATAAGAAAACCCAGGTTAATCATTAGATTATTTGTTGAAATCTATTTTAACAAACTATGAATCATTAACCTTTTTTTTTAAAAAAAAAAAACTAAACACGTGAGCTTAGCCTAGCAAACCCACACACCCATATTATTTTTTTTGGTTGGGCAGACACTCGAGTGTGGATATTTTCTATATATTTTTTTTATTTTTTATTTTTGAGTTTTAATGTAAATGCACTATAAAAATAACTCATGAATATTCCATTAAAATAAAATTTTTATTTTTTAAAATTCTTTTGGCATGATTGTATCACATTGATTAGTTTCTTTTTCTCCAATCACATATAAAATATTAAAATATTATTTTAATATTTTTAAAAACTTGTTTTTAAGATCATGTTAGGATTTTACAGTTGAAAAACATATTTTTGTTAAAATAATCAAGAGATATAATGCGATAACAAGGAGACTAAATTTAAATAGAAGATATACATTTTTCTTAAATATTTAGACTATTGAAACTCCTACAAATATTTATTTATTTTAGATAAAACTAATATTTCATAAGGTACTTGAGATTCCTTAAGATATAAATCTTCATTATTACAACATTGAATAAGAACAGGTTTCGGACACCCACGTCGCAGGAGCACATGGGCAAGTGGCTAGTTTGTCCTAGATTCATTAAACTAGAGAAGACCCTTTTCTTTGCAGCATTGAATGGCCCCGTCAAACATATCTTCAAGCCCATACCTAAATTTGAAACCAGAATCCAGTAGTTTCTTTGAGGATAAACTAGGGATTTTAAGGCCTTCAACATCCTTCAAATATCTGCCGAAAAAGAAATATTGACACGTACGTACTTTCGGATTTTAAGATCAAGTGAAGAAATTTGCAGAATTATTAAGGGATAAGAATTACTCACTCTAATGTTGGTATTGAGTACTCAGGATACTTGGCAGAAAGAAATTCAGACATCTCTTCAATTGTTATAGTATCTTTAGAACAAATATACCTCCCTTTTGCTTCAGGATATTCAAGGAGGAAAATATGTGCCCTAGCCACATCATCAATGTGTACCATGGGTGCGTTAATGAGTAACCCGTACTGTTCCCGATCACCTGAAACGATGTCCGTGAGGCCAACAGCTTTCAGAAGAACACCATAGAAGAAAAGCTAGGAAAAGAGAACTTACCCAGCACCATCGCCAAGGAAATGTGAACTGAAAAGGGCATGTTTGGACAGATGAAGGGGCCATGAATGTAGGCTGGGGTTAAAGTTACAAGGTCCAATCCATGTTCTTGTGCGAATTCAAGAGCTCTTTTCTCCATTAAAGTTTTGGAAACAAAGTAAGGGCCTAGGAGCAAGTTTGAGGCTCTGATATAATCAACATCGCTCCAGTAAGCTTCATCCATCATCTCCACACCACTGCCATTAAAAGCTACCGCTGATGCACTAGAAGTCAACACAACTCGCTTCACTGTCTTTGAGTTCAAGCAAGCCTTCAAGATTCCTAATGTTCCATCAGTTGCTCGCTGAATAACTACTTCCTCAGGTTCTCCATTTCCAAAATCTAGAGTCGGGGAAGCTACATGAAAAACACCAATACATCCTTTAATAGCCACTTCAAAGCCACTGGGTTCACTTAAATCTGCATAGAAGATTTCTAGCCTCTCTGATCCTCCTGGTAGACTCGTCAGGAAGCTAACGTCCCTCTTGTGTTCTGGTCACATATACAACACATACAGTGATTAATCTTTAAATTATTTTGATAATTTCATAATAGTACTTCAAAGAGAATATTATAATTTATCTTCAAATCTTTTATATTATATTATACATATAGATAAGTTGTTTTTATTACATGACGATGTATTGATTAGAGTGAAAATCATATGAGCTTAGAAATAAAAATCAACTTCCGAGATAAATAATAAAAAAACATATAAAAGTAAAAGAAAAAACAAGGTACATGTAGATCTATCTTTTACTTCTCACAGGGAAGATTAAATTTTCACTTTTATCTTTAATTAACATAAACAACTCTTTTTATGATTTATCAATTAATATATTATTAATTTATTTTATTACAAGCATGCAAAATCCTTCTATTTCTCAATGGATTCATTTAATGCTATTGAAATTTTTCATCTGTCCTAACGTAAGAGGAAATAAATAGAGAACATACCTGGGTGAGGTCTAACAGTCGTGTTAACAGAGTAGCCTTGCTCCAGGAGCTTCATGATCAGCCACGAGGCTACGAACCCAGCCCCCCCTGTAACGCATACTCTGCCTCTCTCTCCTTCCATCTCCCTCTCTCTAAATTAAGATGAGTTCAAATAATATTGTGGCGGTGGTGGTGAATCTTCTTCCATCTCTAGCTAGCTTATGTAGCCATTGAAAGAAACGTGTCAATCCTTCATTGTTATTTTTGAACGTGGCGCAATGAACCCAAAACTGTCATTTACTTGACTTTACAAGCAATCATTTGGATTTTTCTTGGCCGTTCATTTTCCCTTAAAAATGCAGAAGCGGGTGATCTGTTTAAACAGTAAGGGATATTTGAATTGGTGGTTGTGATTAATTTTTGAAGTGTTTTTTGGATTTAAAATATATTAAAATAATATTTTTTTATGTTTTATTTGATATTAATATATTAAAAAAATTTAAAAATATAAAAAATTATTAATGTAAAGTTAAGGAAAAAAAATTTTATTTTTTAAAAAATATAAAAAGAAATAGGTACTAAAACGATGTCGACCGCAGGATGCCGCGGGCTAGGGAATTGGCTCTGCTTTTTATTAACAACAGTTGTCATCTGAGTTGAACTCTTTTGCCATCTTTTGCACACAGTTAACAACGTAATTCCTATTCCTGTTTCTGGTCACCTGAGCTGTTGCCCTTGTCCAGCAATTCTGCCGTCATTATTCTGGATCAGGAATTTTATAGTGCGGAAAGAAGAATGAATTATTATTCTTTTTTTAATACATAATTTTAAAGATTTGGGTTCCATCTAATATTTTAAGTATTAAAAACTATATAATTAAGGTAAACTGTATTTTTTATTTGTGGGATTATTATTAAATTATTGTTGTGTTTTTGTAACTGTATTTCACTTACATTATTTGTCTGTTGTTTAGGTTATTGCATAAATAATAATGAAGTGATAAAAGGTTGGCAATAATGATTTGTGGTCTCGATTCCAAAGTATTGACCAAAAAATCTATTACACTCGTGATATTTTCATTTGAAAAGGGCAAAATAGAAAATGCCATAGGCCTGTGCTTGTGCATCTGCTTTTGGATTGAAATGTAGCCCAGCTAATTGTCATGGGTAGGGTCAAAAAGTGCGTGAACTACACAAAAACATGCTATTCTCTGCAAGTGATGCAAGTGAAATATCAATGGTAGTCAAGTTATGCTTAAGAGCACATGATGGGCTGTTTTACCTATTTAGCACAATAGTTGTCATTCTCTTGAAGAATATATATATATTCCTAGTAGTCGAAGGAAGAAAGGTCAACTGAGCCTATCACATGTAGTCGAAGGAAGAAAGGTCAACTGAGCCTATCACATGTACTGCAAAACATTATAAAATTATATTCATTGCCAGAAATATTCTCTGATGACAGTAATTAAAAAATAATATTCCAGCGAGTTGTTTTAGTTAATCAACCTCATGATTCAACTGCAATATGATCACTTATCTATTCATGAAATAACTTTATACAAAATAAATTCTAGTAAATATAATATTGAAAAACAAAACAAAATAAAATATTAAAATAAAAAATACAAAGCAAGCTCGTGAGGAGAGGAATAATTAAAATCCCTCTTCTTTTAGATTTTACTATTTAGGATGCCCTCATCATAATTCAGGCCACCTCTAATCGCGTATTCGAAGTTATAACATTGGTGAGAAGACGGTAATCTAACAGATGCATTAAGAAGAGAAAAGTAAGAAAGAAATTTTTTTAATGAATGCTTTGAATTGATTCAACCTAAAAGTTTAAGTTGTTAGGTGAGGTTTTTAGATATGATTTATATTATTTTTTAACACACCTCCTTAAATGAAAGCTCTTTAAACTTAAAACTTTTACAGGTCAACATTACCTTGTATTTAATTTTTATCAAATAAATAGGAATGATAAAATTTAAACTTGTAATCGTTTGATTATTAAATTTTTGATATCATGTTAAAAAATTAATTCAATTTAAAAACTTAAACTATAAAGTAAAATTTTAAATTATAATTTGTGTTATTTTATAAGATAATGATACAAACAAGGAATTAGTAAGCAAAACAGCAAAAGGAGGATGACATGACATGATCCACAAAACAGAGTAAAGTAATATAAAGTCAGAATCAAAAGTTTTAACAAAACATTCGCAAATGAACACAGCAGAACCATGTTTTATTAGAAAAAGCGAAGACAGAGATGTCATTGGCACTGTCATACAACAAAAGCATCTCATGGTTTGAAGTCAGGCATCATGCAACAAAGACAAGAAATAAGTTCCATGCGTTAAAGTGAAAAAGGAACTTGAAAGAGGATGTGAAAAAGGAGCTCGAGTCACTAATCTGTTCATGCCTTATTCATCAATCAATGGGTGGAAATTAAAAGGTGATCGCGATTTGCTTCAACATTCCTGATGTTCCATCAATTGTTCTCTTGGTTACTACTTCCTCAGGTTCTTTGTTTTCAAAGTCTACAGGGTTGCTAAATGAAAGCTATTTCTCTCTTGTGCTCTGTTCACATGACAAAATTGTGTCATGATCCTAAAAATTAATAAAATTTGAAGGGCAGGATCTGGTGGTATAGAAAAGCTCAGAATTGAATCTCTACGCCCCTTCTTAATTTTCACTCGAGAGAAATTCACTGAATAGCTAGGATTAAGACACTTTTTTTTTTTAACAGCTGCTGCTGGAGCTTCACATTTTGCAGGATCCACCAAGGGAGGGATGGGCAACAACTAACAAGTTTAGCAGCCGTGGTACTGCATAAATGTTCTGTTGTTGCTTTCTTTTTTCTGCATATGAATGATCAACTAAATCTCTCCCATCATCATCACCAGCCATAGTTCTCCAAGAACACAATATTGGACAAGGAGCTTTATGCAGGTAACCAACCTTGCCTTCATGGAACAAGAAATTCTGTTTTCCTCTTATGCTGTACCATCTTATTTGCTTCTAGCATCATGTGGCCCATCCAAGCCTACTCCAATTTCTTTAATTTTTCTTCCATTTTTTTACTTTCTTAATTAACTCAAATTAATGTCTCCCTAATTCTTTAAACAAAACACCAGGAGAAGGAGGTTATGTTTTATGGCTGTATGTCTGTATATCTCAATCTTCTTGATCTTCAATTGTCAATAAAGCTACGATATGCATCTTCTCTCCTAGTATATATGTCCTATTTAAGCCGTGCTTCAAGCTGATTGGTTTTGATAATGACTTTCTCAAATTAAAATGCAATTTTAAAAAACAGGCTGTTTCCAGATGTTTAATTTAAATCATTTTTTAATTTTTTAATTTTGTTTTTTAGAATTTTATTTTTTATATCAAATTTAATTTTTATTTTTTTATTATTTATTTTTTTCTTGTTATTTTTTAATTCAAATCTTTTTTATTTATCAGATTTAGTTACTATTCTTTTAATTGATATTTATTTTATTAAAAAGAATTTATAAAATTATTTTTTTTTCAATTTTGCTATCTTTTAATTTCTTTATTTGTCAAATTCTCTCTTCATTTATTATTATTTTTTTTAAAATAATTTATAAAATAATTTTTTTTTTCAATCTCATCTTTCTTCAACCTTTTCATTTATCAGCTTTGGTTTTTATTTAAAAAAAACTTGAAATAAATATTTAAATATTAATTATTTATTATTTATTTTATTTTACATAACATAGCTAAATATTAAAAAAATATTTTTCAATTCAGTTTTAATAACACTACTAAAACTAAAACTAAAAAAATAATTTACTTTTCTGAATCAATTTTTAATAAAAACCATAAAAAAAACTAGCATTATTTATTTATTTTACTATAGCCTCTGTGTTTAATATTTTTATCGGTTAGTGTCGCTATAAAAAATTGACACATATCACATTCTCGCAACTTAGATTTTTAGTATTATTCCATCCCAGCTAAAACATGCTGGACATTAATTCTTCGTTTCCTGTTCATTAGGCTCATTTTAGTATTTCTGATGATTGCCTTTTTTCCCCTCCATTTTGGTCCTCAACATTTTTTTCTTCAATTGCATCATTTTATACATTGTTTTTGATGTTTTGGGGCTTGATTGTCTCTTATCTTGATGTGTTTTGTAGATCTAGAGATTTTTTGTCGAATTTTAAAACTTGACTGGGGTCTCATTTAATGAGCTATGGTTTGAGTTTGCTTTGGAAAGATGAAATTCAAAGAAATAGAACCAAATTGTAAAGTAATGGAAATATCCATGACCAATCTTAAATTTGTGCAAAAAACTTGAGTGGAGTTTTTCTTTAATTTCTTTGACTGACCAATGGCAATTCAAGAATTTAAAGGTGTGTTTGGTATTGCGGTTGCTGTTGTAGTTGTGGTTTTAAAAAAGTTATTTTATAAAAAGTACTTTTAGTTGAGATTGGTTTGAAAAAATATATGTTTGGTTAAAACTGTGGTTGAAATTGAGGTTTAACAAAAAGTAGTTTAATGTGTTTAGTTAAAAAAATGTTTTTTAAATTGAGGTTACAAAATAATTAATATATATATATATATATATATTAATAATTTTTAATTTAAATATTGTAGATTTAACTACTGTTATTACATCATGAAATAAATAATATTAATATCAAATATTTTTTATTATTCCATTAAACTATATGTAATATCATTACATACGAAATGTATCAAACAAGGACTATATTTTTCATGATTTTTTAAGCGCGCAACAACAAAAACTGATTTTTTTAATTTATGTAGTGTTATTAAATAATAAAGATTGTGATATATTTATTATTGGAATTGCGATCAAATTCCATAAATGTTACGTCATCATGCTATATCTTTCTAATTTATGTAGTGTTATTAAATAATATTAAATATTAATTTTTCGAGTAAAACACAATTTTTTTTAAAAAATTACAATTTCATTGCGTACAAAAGTTATTCGACAAGAACTACAGTTTTCATGATTTTATGAGCGTGCAATAAAATTAGATAAAATATTATCATGAATAAAATTGAGATTACAGTACGAGTAAATTTAATTTACCTTAAACTAATTTTAAAAAAAAAAACAAAAAAAAATATTGTTCACAATTAACTGCACTGGTTTTTTTGGGGGGGAAATAAACTTTGCTCACTGTTTTTTCAAAAAAATAAATAAATAAACTTTTCTTACTGATTTAAAAGAAAAGAAAAAAAAACAAGGCATGGTGACAGCGGAGCATGGCTCCACTATTCACTGAACAGTGGAGCCATGCTTCACTGTCAATACCCACGAGTCAATTCATACGGCTGGCCAGCAAAAATGATATGGGCCCTACCAAGCAAAACTGATTTTGCTTGGTTTATCAAACATTAAAATGTGTGGCTGCGGGTAAACCTCACTTGTAGCCACACTACCAAACAACATTTAAATTTGTCAGCACCTCAGCATCAACGAGATGTTAGGACTCAGCTTTAGTTAAAATTAAAGCAAAAGCTTAATGAGTATGTCTGGAAGTATAATTTTAGTTATTTTTAAAAGTGTTTTTTTTATTTATAAAAATATTAAAATAATTTTTTATTATTTTTAAAATCAGCACAACAAAATAATTTAAAAATATTAAAAAAATATTAATCTAAAGTAAATAAAAATTAAAAAAAATTAAATTTAAAAATAATAATTTTGAAAGGCGAAAATAAAAACAAACAGAATAAATATTATTGATAATCGTGATGAATCCATCCGATGTTTACAACCGAGCTGCTCTTTCGAATCTCAGTTTTAATTTGACTCTCGACCACACCCACTAGCAACAAGTCACAAACAAACAAGGCAAACGCCATACTTTCTTTTCGTTTTCTCAATTTTACCAGCCTCGCCTTCTCCCCGATGCTAAAAAAAAAATCTCATAATTTTCAAGTTCGAAGGCATTAAAAAACAAGAATTCATAAATGATGGTACGCCGACCAGTGACCAGCCACAATCAGCACTTTGGAAGATCAGACGGTGGTGGTGGTATTTTTTGATTCGGTTGGGGCCCATCCAAGACTACCCATGCCATTCGTAGCCCCCAGCTAGTGTGCACATCAAGATGGCAGTGCATGAACCACACCCCTGATCACAAGTTTACACAAAATCAATACTGTCGTCGATCAAGAATTTTTAAGATTCAAGTTAAGTAATTCTCAAAAAAAAAAAAAAAAACATACAAGAATTATGCTACAATTAGCATAACGCACCTGGATTGTCCGCTAGGAAGCGAATAGCGATCCAGCCACCAGCTGGAACTCCCGCCGTGTTCCTTTCCATAGGGTCGACCAGATTAAAATTGGAAGGATCTTTGTTGGGATCGTAGTTGCCAAAACCTTGTCCAACCACAAAGAAATTATAGCCATGCAGATGGAGTGGGTGACTTTCGGCACCGAGTATGCTTGTGCCCTGCAGTACCAATTCCACGCTCGTGTTGAATGTTAACACCACTGCTTTTGTGCCATTGCTGACCATAGTATTATTCGGTGGAGTCCCCGTATAATTGAATGGTGTTGTTGGGTTCTGAGGAAAATCGGAGGTGAAGACACCATTTGACTGTCCGAAGAAGTAGGATTGCAGAAGAGCTACAGAGGGTAATACAAATGAAACATTGTTAACCGAAGCAGCAAATTTCGTATTATTATTTGGTCCCTGACAGGTTGTATTTTTAGGGCACGGGTTAGTCCCAAGTCCCACAGTGAAGAAGAATTTCCTGTCCACTGTTTGTGGCACATTAGCTGGAAATTTAGCGTTGGCTAAGCTACGGAATTTCTTGGTGAAATTCGCAACAAAGCCAGTAGCATTGAATGGTGGCAGAGTTGGCTTGAGTGTAGGAAGCTTTTTCAAGTGATTATTACTAGATGGATGCTTATAAACCAGGACACCAGCAGTGGTAGTGTTGTCAAAGGTCCCAATGCCTGTGAAATAAGGCCCGGCAAACATGTAAAAGGTTGCATTAGGGAGATGTGGCTTGGTTTTGAGTAGAACATTTGTAGTTTGGCCTGGAGTGATGAGGAGCGTGTCAGCTTCAAAAGGCTTGACATAAACAGCATCAGCTTCAACGACGGTCAGAGTGTGGTTCGCAATGCTGAAAAAGAGCTCGTCGTTGAGTGCAGCGTTGATTAGTCGGAGAAGGTAGGTTTTTCCCGGCTCTACCTTCAGCTTGTATGTATCTGCGCGAAGGCCACGTTGATCATTATTTTAGATATCTCAAAATTCAATTTCTTTGAAAATTCAGTTTTTATTTTATTTTTAATAAAGTCTCGATCACACCTTAAAAAAGAAAATGACATCCGTATTATGATTTGCGTAGATTATGAATGCCGTTTCTTGCATGGGTGAATGCTACACTCCATCCAACAGACATCTTAATTTGCCCATTGACGATAGTATTGCAACTAATCCAGATTAAAGATAATCATTCTAATTATTAACTATATTCATTAATATTAATTATGTTCTGTTTATTAGATTAAAAAAAGAAGAAGAAGTAAACTATATGGTGCATGCGTAATTAACATGCCCTTAATTCTGACCTTTCTCTTGCAACTTTACACTATTGCATGTTGTAGGTGGTAATATCAACCGCATTTCTCTCTTGCAAAATCTAAGAAAAACCGGAAATGGCCGGCGCAGTCACTACTTATCATCATCAAGTGATATTTTACCTTTAGCAGAACAATTGTATAAAGGCCCTGGAAGGCCATTGATGGTGTACGCATCCGAAACATTTGGACCTGCCCCGGTCTGAAGAGCCTGGGCAATTACAGCTTCTGGGTCTACATTAAACCATTCTCCTGTAATCCCAAATTCATTAGAGATCTATTCTCTGTTGCATAGCTTAAAATTTAGGGAGAGAAAAAGAATAATACATTGATATGCTAATTAATTAATTAGTTACCAAAAAGAATGGGGATTTCCTTGTAGGGTTTCTTAAATGGGTAGGACTCGTTGAGCTTTGGTAGAATAATAATGGGTCCATAGAGTGATGATCTTAGCCATGAAATGTGAGCATGCCACAAGAGTGTTCCTCTCTGCCCAGTGATGGTGAAATTGTACGTATATGCCTGGCCAGTTTGTATGGGACATTGTGTTACGTAAGCTGGACCATCTGCCCATCCGCTTGTTAGCTGCCTTACTCCATGCCTGTTCCCTCATTCAAAATAATCATATTAAAGATAATGCTTCGGCCGTAATTGCCAATACCTCGAAGCCACATAAATATATATAATGCAATGACTTATAAATTGATTTAACTGTCTGATAGACTATACATATTCATACCAGTGAATGGTAATATTTTCAGCAACATGATTGACCACCTTAACTAGAACTTGATCACCTTCCCTTGCTACCAGGCGAGGACCTGGGAACTTTCCATTTACTGTCACCAGGCTCCTTGTGTGGCATAATCTCGTAAAATTCTTGTGTGTGATCTTTTATTAATCATATCAGGAAAGATAAATAAAACAAATTAGAATAGGGGGAGAGAATTGGCAAAAAAAACTTTGAAACCGAAGTGTTAAGGATTTATGTACATTGAACGTGTACTGCCTTGTTATGGCCGCTGCAAAGTCCGGCACTAAAGAGAAAATGAAAAAACACAAGAGCTGCAGAGCTGCCATTGAAGGCAATACTGTGGGACGCGGAGAGTTGCCCATTTCGGACCTTTCTCTGCTTTCTCGTGAAATATGTCTCTCACACACTGTTTGGTACGGAAGAAATTGGAGGAGGAGGAAGCTAGCCAACGGGTGCAGAATGCATGGAGATACCAATTGACACGTATTATATAGAGAAAGAGATTAGGTGATGCGAGGGAAGGAAGATTAATTAAGGAGCTTCATTCACTTCAGGTGATAGTTGGTGGTCACACTTGTCTCCTATGCTTTGCTTTTCTTGGTTGAGCTGAATTTTAGAGTGTTCATAAAGTAAGATTTTTCATTAACTATCTATTTAAATCCTGATTACCAGAATAACCTTTCCTTATTGCATCGTTCTAATCACATGAAGTAGACTACTGCAACAACAAAATAAACCATTAATAAATTTAACAGAAAGAATTAAGCTTATGCTCTCTCTCAACAAAGTTCATGCCAATCTATAGATCGATGAGCAGAGTCAATATAAATCACATATATTTGTGCGTTTTATTTATTATCCAATGCCTCCCAGAGAATATATGAGTGTATAGTTTTATTGTGCGAAAGATGATTTTATTAAATATTTTTTTATAACAAATAAAAAAATTATTTAGATATACCCGCCAGACCAACTTTCTTGATGTGAGGTAATAATACTGTTGTGATTTTGTTAAAGAGAAACACTGCAAACTTGATGAAGCCAACATGAGTATGTATTGCAGTACGTTACTCTCTCTCTCTCTCTCTCTCTCACACACACACACACACACACACACACAAATTAAGCTTACCTTAATTTGAATATCTTAATTTGTTCTTGTCAGAGTATGGGTGCATAGTTTTGAGAAATTTACATTTAGATTCCTTATAATTTTTTATCGTAACTTCCAATTAAACTCAAGTTTGAAAACGAGAGTAGAAAGCCAACTCCTAACTTGAAACCAACACCCCTTGTTCAAATGTTTAATTAAAAGATGGTATTTACTGCATTTCGAAGTTGCATAAAGGAACTCGTCAAAACTCTCAACTCAATAAAGAATCCAAAAACATGGATTATGTCTTGTTAAAATCTTATAAATTGCATGATTATTGATGCGATCCTTAATTATTAGGCCTTTAGCTTATTTTAAGTTAAATTCCGCGATCAAATCTCAATCTATATATGGCTGCCTTTCCCCCAAGCATGGAAATTATATGATAAGTACTTTGCACTTATAATTAATGATATATTACAGAGGTGATTAATTGGATAGAAACCACTTCGTACATCAATGTTCCTGAAAGTAAACATGTGAGTTTTCTTAGTCACTTCACCCTTTCAATTTACCATACACACTGCCTTCCAATGACTTCCTTCCATTTACCATAATTCAAGCGTTTATGGTGAGACTGTAGCTTTCTATAGCAGCTGGTTAGTTGAAACCCTTGCAGGTACGAGCTATCCACTCAGTCACTTCTCTTCACTTGATATTCTTGGGCCTTTCTCTACCTGTTCCCTCTTCTTCGTTTTCTGTTTCTTTTTCCCGGAGAGAATACTCTACCTATTCTGTCTTTGAAACTAAGGAATATTATATTCATCATATATAATGACACTATGATTTTCATGTACGCAATTATATATATATATATATATATATATATATATATATATATATAGAGAGAGAGAGAGAGAGAGAGAGAGAATTAGGTTCACGTCCAGCATTTCCTAGTCAATATTATATAACTCAATTATCAGCATCATTATCTTGGGTCACCTGTGAACCCTCGTGTTTGATCAATGAGTTCAAGATCTGGCTAAAAGCAGAAGACCACAACCAAAACCATCGATCCGTACTAGGAATGTTTTGTTGGTGAAGTTGCTTTCTGGCAACTCTCTGGAGGAGAAGGATGTGTCAACTGAATGGAAAATGATGTCTGCCCTAGCTAGCTAGCTCTAGTTAGGATTGGGTTTTGAATGGCTGAATTGTTTAAGGGTTTAAGATGTCATTTCATTACTCTTCGCGACAAAAGCAATCATACAAATTCAGATGACCCAAACCTGAGTTTTGGGGATGCATGTCATTCAGTGGTCAATAAACACATCTTATGTCATCATGCTGTGGGTCTACATTATTTTTTAATAAAATATTTAAATTATTTAATGATTTTTTTAAAAAATAATTAATAACTTGGATTATATTCCCATCCAACTAAATAAGTTAAATTTATTTGAATCATATGAGAGGAAAAAAAGAGAGACAATGATATCAAATGGGAAAACATATATATATATATATATATATAGTGATAAATAAGCATCAAAATTGAAGGAAAAAATAAATAATGTATTATCAACTTGGATTGAAGGGTAAAATTAAAAATAATAAAATTTTTATAAAAAAGTTAAGATAAAAAATTAAACATCATAAGAATAAGGATCAAATTGAAAACTTCAATACATAATGAAAAACACTTAAACATGTAGAATCTTCAAACTAATTTTTTTAGATAAAAAAGCATAAATATAAATCGAAAAAAGTAAGCACGCATTCAATCAAATAAATCAAGAATAATTGTGTAAATAAAAAAAAAATTAAAAAAAAAATAATTAAAAAAATTTTGATGCCAATATAAATCAAGATATTTAATATCTCAACACAAATAATTTATTAGGTTGTGTTTAGTGTATTTATTTATAAAAATAAATTTACAATAGAAATTAATATATATAAAATTTATTGAATAAAATAATAAAAAAATATTTAAGGTTACACGTATTAAAAATATTATAAAAAATAAATATTAAATCTATATAAAATAAAATAAGAAACAATTAAAAATGTACACACAGGGCATGTTATAGCTAGGCCCCACCATCTTAAAAAACGTGATGCCAGTGATGCCACAATATCATATGTAACTCGATAACTTTAAGCAAGTGAAAAACTATAATATCTGATACCATGATACCATTGTACTTTATTCTATTAATTAATAATTGGTGGTTTTGTGAGTTTTTATGGACTCAAACACAATTAAAAAAAATTAAGAAATATATAGTCCAAGAAATATTTAGAAAAGTAGTATAATTGAAGGATTCGCAAATAATATCTTTAACTCATATGTGTCACATGTGACTCTCTTTAAAATAATATACAAAAAAAAAAATTAAGAAAGAAGAAAGTCGAGGAAAAAAAAAATTAAAGATACATTGAAGCTTCGATAATAACATTATAAATATCATTGAAAAAATCTTGATGAGATGATTCTAACAAGTTTAAAGAAAGCCATTAACAAAGATTAAAGTGGGTCATATGATTTGTACCAAGGTTGTGGGGTTCACTTGTCTTTGACTAGCTCATGTAACCTACTCTGTTCGCCATTGGTATTTTCTATGATGTTGTTAGATTTATCTCGTCAAAATCTTTTTAATAATACCAGTGGTGTTGGTATTGAAATTTTGGTATGCTTCCAGGATCTTCTCTGTCTCTCTCTCTCCCCCTCCCATCTCTCTTTCTTTTAATTTGTGAAGAGAGAGGAGAGAGAGAGAAAAAAAAAAGAGAGAGAGAGAGAGAGAAAGAGAACCTAAAGATACACCTAATCTTCAATGATAACATCATCAGTACCATCAGAAAATCTCGGTAAGTTGAATCCAACACACCAGGCAAGGTCACCAATGATAACTAGAGTGAGCTATAAGAGCAGCCCAAAGTGAGCATTGGCACTTTTTAAGAGCTTGTGTAACCTACATCAATTCTTATTAGAAATCTTTTTTAGTATTATTGAATTTTTTTTATTGAGGATTTTATGATAATACATGTGATGTCGTTATCAGAATTTTAGTAAACTTTTCAAGTTTTTTTTCTCGTTTCTCTCTCCTCAATTTAATATTTTATAGGCCATTTTATAATTTAAAAGAATCACATATGACGCATAGACTCGTGAGTTGTAGATATTATTTGTAACTCTATCCATTATTTCACTTTTCTAAATGTTTTCTAGACTGTGTTATTTTTTTATATTTTTTTAATTATGCTAAAGTAAAAAAGAAACTCATAGTTTTCTGGTTAGATAGAAAAATAAGTAGGAACAAAAAAAAAAAGAGTTAATCCTTGTAATAATAATAATAATAATAACTATATATAAGTAAAACGCGTCTCTCATATTTGGTAATTGTCACTAGCATCTCAGAGATTGAATTGTTTTTAAAACCACACAGCTGCATAAGATTTACATGCTGTGTCTCCACTATCGAAGTACCTTTGAGCTTAATCATCTTTCAGGTTGCTTGATTTTGAGTCACTAACATTTTTTTTATTTGTTAATGATAACATCAGCGTCAGGATCGATAACATTATATTTTTCTTCGGTTAAAGATTAAGACAATTTCTTTTTTTTTTCTTACAATTCACCACCATGAAAAGCTCCTTCCTTTCTAGCCAAGAAATTAATAAAACCAATCCTCTCACATTGTTCTTGGTGGAGTAATGCGAAATATCACCTAACGTCACTACTTCTGCACATATATTTATTACTGGCACAAGGTCATGTCATGTTTAGTGAACCTTCGCTCTTCATTTCCATAGGCTCCTCCGTTCCAAAACACCATAATGTTTTATACATTATGTCTTTGAATATTATTAAATAGTTTAAATTATTTGATTAAAATAATTTTTTGATATAATATAAAAATTTTGATGAATGAATAGTTATGAGTTTGAATCTTATTATTTTTATTTATTTAATAGAAATTAAACATAATAGTATGGGTCTATTTAAATTTTAAATTTAAAAAAATTTTATTTGATAAAATATGTTAGAAAATAGTATAAATTATATTTAAAAATTTTATTTAAAAAATTAAGTTATTACGTGGAGATGATTAGATGATTATTTGAGTCATAATTCATTTAAAAATCCTGAAATTAATTTTAAGCACCCCTGCTTTCAAAAAGCAAAGAAAAAAGTTATTTGTGCTTTAAAGATTAGACAATTGATAAACAAACAAACAAAACATATTACACCAGCATATATATATATATATATATATATATATATATATAAACCCCTACTCCTACAATTATATCGTTAAGGAAAAAAGTAACGAATTGAACAATTAATCACCAATGACACTCTCGAAAGTAAGATCTAACAAATTATATAAGAAACCTGGCTAGCATTAACATAATAGTAGATTAACATTAGATGACATGTGCTGTAAAGGACTTGGAGGCCAATTATATGTAAAAATATTAAAAATAGAAAAAAAAATGTTAAATATCTAATTTGATGGTAACTAGAAAATATAACTAGTTTTTAGATGTTCCAAATAAAAGATTATTAAGTTATAAGAAAGATAACAATTACCTTATACATCATACTTATTGTAAGGTTCATCGATACAAACTACAAGTAAGAAAAGTAAAGTATAACTGCCACTTAATTTTATAATAATTAGAGATTCTAATTGAATTTTAGAGGTTTTGGATAAGAAATTAGTTATGTGATATGAAAAATAATAATCACTGTATATATCTTATATAAGATAATAAGATAAGTTACATTATTATTTATTCAAGGTAATTGATTGTTTTTTTTTTTTAAAAAAAATAAACTTCCCTCTTCACTTTATATGTATCCCTTAATTCAAAAAAAACTATCCCCATTTTATTTTTCACTCTTTCTCCACTCTCTTTTGAATTGCTTTCTCACCTTCCAATCTTCTCTCCCTCTCTTTGAAGTCATTTCCCTCCCATATCATCATTCTCTAATTAGATTGTATTTGACATTATCGATAAAATGTTATTTGTTAAAAATTTATTTATTTTTATTTAGTATTAACTTTTTTATATTATTTTAATGTGTTAAAATCAAAAATTAATTTTAATAAATAAAAAAATATATTATTTTTTATATATTTTTAAATAAAAAATATTTCAAAAAATAACTACTAAAATATTAAGCATGCCCTAAAAAGGTGTGCCTGTTGATTCCTCTTATTCCTCTTCTCTACTCTTTGTAATTTCTTGATTGATTATGTAGTTAAAATTATTTTCTCATTTTCTCATCTTCCTCTTTTATTTTAAAATTAATTGATGGTTATAATAATTGATTTCTTCCATAATAATTTGTTTATCTAATACTTGGTGATTCGACATTATTAGGATAGATTTTAAGAGCAAGTTTAATTATTGTTTTTTGTTTAATTGATAATATGATCTAGGGTTTTATGTTATATGAATATATTTTGTTAACGTTTTTTTAAATATTATTTGTGTGCATTGAATTGCAAAAATATGTATTATATAGTTTTTGGTAATACATAGGTTTATAAGTTACATTGTAGAATACTAAGTTGAAGATGGTATTAATTACAATATTATTTAAATTGAAAAACAAATCACCATTGATCTTCTTGTAATCATCAGGAGAATTAGTTTAATAACTTAGTTCTCAAATTTTAAAGTATTTATAATTGCAAATTGAATATAGAGCATGGTGTTTAATTATTATACTTTTATAGTTAGATATTTACTTTTACATTTCACGTATGATTATTTGTTATACTGATACTCTCTTTTAGGCTCTATTATTTATTTTTTAATTTAGCTTCCTACAAACGTTATATAAACCTGTTGGAAAATCAAACATGTCCCCAAATTTTTATATCTTGAATTTAGAAAATTGCCATTTCTCTGTATTCATGATTTCATATATCATAACTTAGCCTAGTTCATTGGTAGGTGCTAGTTTCGTTACCCATGTTTCGCTACAATTATGAATTTCAAGGTGTTCATTAACATTCCCGTGAGCTTATTTTTATAAAAATTAGATTTAATTTATAAATAGATTACCTAGCTGTAACCCGATTAATAAAAACAAATCTAGAAGAAGAAAATTTTAAGGGATTTTGTTTTCTTGGACAAAAAAAAAGGTCTTGTCAAGAAAAACCTTTTAATAATATCATTAATTAAAAATGATCTAGGAAATAAATACTTAAATCTCCCTTTATGATTGTTTGCATAATTCAAGCATCAAATTAACTATGTGAGAGTTGTCATGATTTAATCAAATTAATTTAATAGAGTTAAAAAATAATCTGAATAACTTATAAAAATATGTATTGACTTAAAAATAATTAAAATAAAATATTTTATTATTTTAATTTGAAAACAGAAACATAATCAAGTAATCTTAGCCAATCTAAGTTTAACACAACAATTATCATTATGGTCATGGCACAATCACAATGCACAAGCTGGTCAATCAACTTTCTTTTTTGTTTCCTTGCATTTATTTGCTTTCAAGCATAAATTAAATTTTTTTTAGATAATTAAGAATTGAATTAAAAGAAAAGGGCTCCTCATGTGAGATGACAATTCTGGGTTCTTAATCAAAGTAAAAAAAAAAAAATAGAGCATATGAAACAATCACCAGCGTGTAGGAGTACTCGCCGCATTATAACGGCACGTGTAGTGTCCTCCAACCTCTAAAAGCAGTTTTTCATGGGGCATATGGACGCGTCTTGATGGCATCTTCCAACCTCCCAGGCAATCCGTGGCAAATGTTTATCCACGTGGTGGCGTTGGCGACAGGTTCTCCTTTTATTCCTTTTCTTCTTCTTTTTTCTCTTTCTCCTCCCCTTAAATTCTATAGTTTTTGTTTTTTTTTCCTTCCTTTAAGTGATTGATTTTTTTTATTTGCCAATTATAATCCATTGAGCTTCGATCTCTCCATAAACAAAAACCCGAACAATATTGCACAACTTCAAGTCCGAGTCAAATGACAAATCTTTTTTATACCCTCGAAAATCTTACGTGAATCCATAGTACTCATATATCTACGTTTATGGAACTTGAAATAATAAATTGCGTAGCATAATTAGTTTTAAAAACCCACTGGAAAGTAAATCACAAGTACTTACAACATATACTAAAACATCAACCAAAGTTTATTTTCTAAGCTTCATTCTCAAATTCTTTTTTTTTTCAATTACAGCTTTTTATACCTAAACTAATGACTAGTTTATTAAAGTTTGTTAAGGAAAAAAAAAATAACAATGGAGGGTTAAAGTATAAAACAAGGAGAATTTTCATTGTCAATGTCAAATTTGCTAGAAAACGTTAACAGTCCACTTACTTTTGATTTCTTACTTTATAGTTTCTTTATTTATTTATACTTTTAATTTTAATCTAATTTTTTTTTTAACATTTTAATTTTCAAGTTTGAGAGAAAAAAGAGAAAGTCATTTTAATAATAATAAAATTTTTTTTGATAAATAACTACTTTTCAACAACGCAACTCATCCTTCTTGGTTGTTAACATGTTACATTCCATAAACTTGCTTGAAAAAGTAAATTAGGTTTCATTTATATTTGCTTGAAAAGATAATTAAACTTTATAGAGTTCATGATGGAGGTCGCGGGTTTACTCAATTAACTTGAATTAATTCAAATGTTTTTTTAAAATATATCATCTTAAGATTATTTTTAAAATCTAAATTGTTTTTTTACTAGTTGTTCAGGTTATCTTTAGATAATTCAAGTCGATTATATCACATTAAAATAACTCTTAAATGATTTGATTTGAAATTTGAGTTAGACAAGAAGTTAGGTTAGGAGATTTTAAAAATAATCCGCTTTATTAAGTTTAATGATATTAAAAAAAAAAATCCTTCCTCTAATATTACTATTTTACTTTTAAATTGTTTTTCATACAACCCCCATCTTATTGTGCGCTATTTATCTGAATAACCTCTATTTGTGAAAATTGGCCCAAAACTTATTTCTAAGAACAAAAAAAAAAAAGAGGTTATTCCCGTATTGTTATTTGTATAAGTGCTTTATAGAATGGGAGCAGTCGACCGGGGAGTATTTGATAATTTCAAGTTGAGAAGCAACGGAAAGAGGTGAAGGCCTGAAACCCAACAATAAGAAGTTAATTGGGTTAAGTCTAGACAAGACTGTTTCCTAAAGTTAATGAAGTGGGCTGATTGCATGAAGCCCAATATGAGAAATAAAAGATAGGCCCATTGTAGTGTCCATTTTCTGAATTTATTGTTGGACCAACAAAATATTCATCGTTTCGAAATATGGTTCCGCCCAACAAACCAACAGACCTAAGTATTTATTATACAGGCCCTGCAAAGAGTCCCACAAGGCATATTTAGTGTTCTTTTAATACACCCATATTTAGTGTTTTAATTACACCTTTTGATTTCAACCTGACCCGTGTTTTGCTGGGAGTTTGTATATTTTTTTCTATTAAAAATTTATCAAGAACATAGTGTATAAATAAATAATAAGTCATGAATGGTGAATAAAGATGAAACTTTTTTTTTAAAAAATAAATATAGATCAATATATTTGACCTCGCAATACAAGTATTTGACTCTATTATGTTTAATGACTTTGTTTACCAAAATTAAATTTTTATTTAATCGAATGATAATAGAAATAGACACATATTACATTAATTGAATAAAAAAAAGATTATGCAAGGTTGTACATTTTAAAAATATTATTCCAATATATATATATATATATATTAAATAAAGTTCATTTAATAAAACATAAAAAAATACTTATAGATGAATTAGAATAATCTATTTAAAAATTAAATGCATACAAAACTAAAAAAAACTAACAACCATTTCTAAGAGGCTTAAAAAAAAGACTAAGAGAAGGGGTATAAATTTAAACATAAATTAAAAAAACATTGAAAAAAATACATTTTAAAAAAAGCATCAATTAAAAAAAAAAAAAAGGCATTATTGAACCTAACAAGCTATGACCCCTGGTTTTTTTTATTGCAAATAGGAAATATGACATGTGGTCTGCCCTATATTATTATTATTATTAAAATTAATAAGACAATATCTTATTTGGTTTTGCTTAAATTCTGGCCACTATAGTGATTGAAAAATCAAGAGTGAAACTGTTTTTATTTAAAAATTTATTTTTAACCAAAAACAACTAGAAAACATTATAAATACATTAATAAACTTATCCATGACCTAAAAAAATCTTAAAACCCAAAATCAATTCAAAAAAAAAAAATCTTCTTGAGCTCATATTTATTTTTTAGGTAATTTTAAGATAAAAAAAAATATAAATTAAATTTCTCTTATCAAATAAAACTATATATCTATATGAGAATAATATTTCTACTGTGCCTTTTAGTATTTTACTTAATTATTATTAGATAGATTTTAATTATTATTTCAATATAAAAAAAATAGTGAAAATAAATACAGAAATATGTTTGTTTCGTAGCAAAACATTATACTCGACTCTTGTGTTATAGTCAGGCAACTCTCCTAGGTATTGTTAGGTACACCGTCAGTGACTTGGATCGAACTACTCCATTCATCTCCACACGTGAAAATCAGAGACTAGTAGGACCCAACTTAGTCATACGTGTCAGCCAATCACAGACCAGCTGGTCCCACCTGATAAAGGGTTGACTTTTGGAGAAAACGTCGAGGCAAATTATGTCAGCAAACCCCGCGCCCAGACCGCACCTCCCTTTTGAAACCAAGCAAACCTAACCCACTCTGACAGTCAACCACAGATTGTCGTTATGTGTGGCGTTTTTAGGACTCGTAAAAGTCAAAGCCAGATGCAGACGTAACTTCCCTCACTTTGAAGGAACCACACAAAAGGATAAATCTCTACCATATATACTTCAGTATTGCCCGCCATGGTGGTTGTATTTGTATCATTGAGATTATCGAGTAGGTATTTGCTCAATTATGAGAACAACATTTTGGGTCTCTTTCTGCTAATGCTTATCAACTATGCGTCTATGCATCATAGACTCAATTTGATAACATATTTCCCCCCTTTTTTCTTTCTAAATTCAGTTAAATGTAATATGAAATGCATTTGATCTATTATTATTATTATTGTAAAATATTGTCTTAAGCACTACTAGAAAATAGCAAAACTTATTGCATCAAAAAAACAATTATTGCATCAATTACATATTGGAAAAATATATAAACTTATTGGAAAAATATCATCGAAAAACATATTATTTGTGATTTTTATTCCATTACTAATATATTCACTGATAGATTTACAACAAAAAACTTATTGCATCAACAAAAAAATTATCAACAATAATTTTGTCAGTAAATCTATCAATGATTATATCAAATTATCAACGGATCTAATATGTTAAAGAATTACATTTATAAGTATGTTACTGTAAGAGAATTATATCTAATAGTGGTAAATCCTGTAAATTTTTTTTAACTCTCTAAAACTCTTCGAGAAACTTGGTCTATCGATAATTCCGTTGGTATCTCACTTTTTATCGGTAATCTCGTTGGTATTATATGTAAATTTTTTTAAACTAAAATAAAATAAAATAAACAATACAATTAAAAAAATTAAAATAGAATTAATTTTTTTAAAAGCAAATTTTTATTATTAATTTAAAAATATTATTAAATATAATTTATCTATAACTCTTTAGAACTCTTTGATAGACGTATTTTATCGATAATCTTGTATATAATTAACATTTTATTGGTAATTCAACTAGTATAAAACAATGAAAAAGTCCTATAATTTTTTTAACTTTCTGAAACTCACCGATAGACTTAGTCCATCAGTAGTAAATCCTTGTAAACAAGTGGAATAAGTGTTTATATAGACACACAACATTCATGACTCTTCATTCTATATAATTTATCATTTTCTTAATTCACAAATTTAGATATGTTCAAAGCATATCCATTAGAAAAATACAGACTTTTAAGTCATGGTTAGACAAGTAACTATGCATTTTTATTTAAGATAAAGATGGTTTTGGTCTTTGTAACCCATAGCCCATCATAAAACTAACTTCATATTATTATGGTGACAAAACAAATGTATATTCTTTCTAGCTATCATGTTGTTGTTTGTTTCACATCCATCACCTTGTTAAAAATATTTTTAAACATGTTTACACACACACACACACACACACACATAACATTTAGATTATACCAAGGAAGATTACTCTTTTAATAAGAAAATTTTTAAAATATATTTCGCTTTACCCAAATATAGAACACACTAAAATCAGAAAACTTCTGCTTATTGAATTGAAAACGAAACACAATGTCCTCATACTAAGAGACTACATCATATAGTTCTTCACCTGAAAGAATTGGCAGTACAACATTCCTTTTAACTTTACCTACAAAGAACTTTCAGTGGCAATCAAAACAAGATGTTTTATTACTATTTGTTAAGGTGAAGGCTTTTTTATTTTCCATACAGTATAGCCAAACTAATTTTCCATGTGTGATCTAACCAAAAATCATTTCATATGTAGAAAAATCATTAATAATCTACATCAAACCTCTCTTCATTTAAAAAATTTGTTTTCTTGAGACATTATACATCAAAGTCCTAGATAATTACAACTAATTCAACTCATCAATTAACGGTCGAAGATAAAAATATAAATTCCTACCTATACTATTAGGACCGGGTATGATAATAGATAATAATATAAACTCCAACCGTATACATATTCCCGATGACAACTTATAAACCATGAGTATCATTGGCCAATAAGAATGGGGTGTAGAAAATGACCAAAATAGATTGAACCCATTTATACATAACCCAAGATGTATGTTTCGTGGTTCTATTGAAAATTAAGAATGCACTCTATTAAACAGTTCTCAAGCTTTATCATCGAAACGGTGCAATATGACTTCATCCACAATGTCATATGAATGATGCAATGTCATGTGCTCAGCAGTCTTTGGAGACATAAATAACCTTTACAACCTATAAATAATTGGGAAGTACCTTAGTTTTACATATGCGAAGTGTCTTTCCCCTATTAGTGTTTGATTTATACCAATCATGCTCATATATTTTACACTCAATAACATTTGTATTTTCACATTAGTACAACACGCAGAAGTTTGGATATATATCAATTTTTTAGTATCCCAAGCCAAGAACATTATAGAAGTTCTCTTTAAGCTTATTCTCTTTAGATAAAATGCTTTTTGTTCATTCGATGATTTTGTCATAATTAGCCTCATATGAGCCTATGATATGACTTAATGGTGAACACTTGTTCAAAAGATGATGATTTACTATGATTTGTGCACCCATCTTATAATAGTTCGTCAAAATCTTTTAAAAGTTCAAAAAACATAGTTGCTTTTGCATTTAGTTCTTCATCTACAATTGAATATTTACATGCACAACATTGATTCATTCCTATAAGGATTACTATTATCATCTATAAGTCCATGCACGTTGCTAAAACTAAAAGTTGAGCCAACTATCTCTTTTACCATGGTTTCATAAGGAACATATGATTCCCCATGTGCAAACTAACATAAATATTTTTTGTAGAAAATGCATTGTAACAACATCTGAATTGAAAAACTTTTTTATTTTTACACATCTTTCATGAATATCTAATACTGACTTTACTAATATTCTTCATATTAGACAGTGCATATTTAATAAAACCCTCAAATGCATTACAATAATCCATCATGCATAGCTTTTTGGATGAAACTTGATATTTCCAAGAATAATCATCAATTACTTATATGAAAACTATATAGAATATTGATGAAAACATGTATTAATTAATAACGTGAACTAAAAAATTATCAGTACCCAACTAACTAGCTATTATTAGTTCAAGCTTATTCAAAATATTTTAATACCTTTTAATCATTATCAATTTTCACCAAAAATTTAAATTTCTCTAAAATTTGTGAAATTTTCAAATTAACAATAAAATTGATAAAACGTGAAACATACCCACTAAAAAACTCATTATTATTATTTTATTATTATAACTCACTTAAGTTATAAAATCAAACCCAATTTCATTAAATGACAAACAAATATATTTTTTAAAAATCTTAAACAAACCTTAACATGTACAAATAATACATTCATAACATATTTCTTTAGAAATAATCTATAAAACAAATAAACACACAAACAAACTACATATACTACACAAAAATACCAAAAAGTTAACATAAAAAAGGGATAAAACAAAAAAATAAATAGGCTTGCTTACTTGATGTGGTGAATCTTCAAAAGAAACTAAACCAAGATAGGGATACTGTCAAAATGAGTGTTGAGGTGGCCGGATTTATGATGATAAGAGCTAGATTTGTGACAAAATAGGAGTGGGGTGGGGAAGGGTGTTGTTTTCTGCAAAAAGAAAATGAAAAAAGAAAAAGAAATGGGAGAGGTGTAGAATGGGTTATGCATTTATTATTATCGACGGGTTCACTAATAAAAATTAGCAATGATAAATTATCATCTGTAAATTCGTCATAAATATTAAGACATCAGATTTGTCAAAGAAATTAACAAAGGAAAAACTATCTATTTTTTTCATTGAATTATGGTTTCCTCAGTAATTATGGATGGATATCAATAGAAACAATAATGTTATTTTACACTGCTAAATATCATTATAATTTATTTTATAAATTTTTTTTTATAGGTGTTTCTGTTGATATTTTTTAAATCTATAAAAGTGAAGGAATTGATTTGGGAATATCATTTCTGTCAGGCCACTTGTAATTCTGAAAGTAATAAAGTACAAACATATTTGACTCTCGAAACCTTATTTGTAACCTTTTATCTTCACTTTTTAGAGGTTGTAGTAACAACTACTTTAAACTATTTGTTTACCCTACTACTATCAAATTACGCCTCACTGCAATAACGTACGCACATGCCGAAACATCACCGTTATTTGTCAAAAAATTGCGTTTTCAAATATAAAAACATTTCTGCCATAAACGCACGCTTCCCTACTCATAATTAGCCATACAATTTAAATGACAAAATTGTGTGAAGAAGTGATGTCACTAGCTATATCATCACCACCCCCAGAAGCTTAACAAAATCATGGAGATAACTTGCAAATTTTGTCCTAAATTGAGAGACTTTGCAACCCTAGACTTTGAAGCTGTGTTATATGTAAATGTTTTCTGATCGATTAAAAAGCTGTCATCCTCGAATCTTCTTGTTAAATTTGGTTTGATTTCTATTTGGACAATAAAAGTGTATATGTCCATGACAAACATCGGATAGTTTGTTTTGGTAAAGTTTGGTTCTCTATCAGGATTGGTACTCACAGAAGTTCGTTTCTCTACTGAAACACAGGCTAGCTAGTTTCAGTAGTTGGATCTTTTTAGGGCTTCCAGAAAAGTACGTATATAAATTTGTATGATCTTTTTAGGGCTTCCAAAAAATTGAGATAATTCAAACTTATTTTCTATTTTTCATAATTTACTAAACTTTTATTGTTTAGAAAGTCAAAAAAAAAAAAAAAAAACGTTCCACTTCAAAAAAATCTTAAAATTATATTGTTAAATGGACTGAATTTACATTAGCATCTTTAAAACATTTCATTAGACAACATCAAAATAGGAATAGCCGGTACTAACAATCAAATCAAACAAAGAGATAATAATTATCTAAAACATGATAGTTTAAGGATAGAATTTATCAATGATAATAAAAGCCTCAATCTTGGTAGTTCATAGGAAAAAAAAAAACATTAAACTGTATGTAGTGTGTTTTTTTCCTTACAAACATCTACAGCAATTTCAGGTGAACCATTTCTCCACTATCAAAAGATAATTTGGGCGCATGCATGAATTGGCAATAATTAACTTGATCTACTAGTGTTATCCAACCAATAATTTATGCTCAACTGCCATTAAGGAATTTATGAGAGAATGATACCAACACTTAATCAGAATAATTAATAACTTAGATAATTGAATTTAATTTGTTTATGGGAGATGTATAATTTTTATTGATTCTTTAGGGGTTGACTCTTGCTTTGGTTGAACTGGGGTCATGGGTCAGGTAGCTTAGGCCCCCCTCAAGTCACCTATGTCATCAAAACTCTATAACAAGACAAAGAAGACACTAAATGAAATTTCAGAGAAACAAGTGTGCTAGCGATAAGTTGGAAAAAGAAAATTGTGAAGCTGTCTTATATAGAAGCTTGATCAATCGGCAACATCTAATGGAAGGACACTACTCTTCAATCAACCAACTTTCCACAACAATTTTTACTTGCTCAAAAGCATCGTAATATTTTTGGCTTTGTTATAAATCTAGACGGTAGATGCTGCCGATTGCCTTAGTGTGCAAAGCAGCCTCATAAAAAACAATGTGGTGGTGACCCAGTGCTGGAAATGTTACCTGTTTGACAGTATTGGAATTTTTGAGAGACTCAAAGTAGAAGACATACAAGATAGTAATGTAGTATAGCTCTTTCTTTTCTCTCCAACATAAACGAAGTAAAATCTTGCTTTAAAAGTCAAGAGGGCTCGTAGACGTCACAAATTCCTCCTCATCTACTCCGCTCTCTCCTCCTCCTCCTCCTCAACCTTTCTCTTACTCACATCTCTTATCACTAATTACTCTCGTTCTGTGAGACAGAGATAGATATCATTGCTGTAATGCACAGCTGATTAATTGAGTTCGTGTTAGAGAGAACAACATGGAAGAAGTAATAAAGAGTAGTACATGGTTTGATCATGAGAGTGAAGATGAGCTTGTCAGAGAGCTTCTTGACGATGATTCTCCTTTCTTTTTCTTGCCAAAGGAGAAAAACCAATCCAAACCAAGTCCTGCGAATGAACAAACTATTAACCAGCTCATATCCAAAGTCTATTCAGGCCCAACAATCCAAGATATTGAGAATGCTTTGTCGATGTCAAGCAGAGAAGACCAATCCCAACCAGTTTCACAAGCCAGGTTTGAAGTTTGAACTCCCCTCTCTAGATCACTCTTAAATAAACTTGAATTATTTGTATAAATTAATTAAGGTGCTCTTAAAATGATTTAATTAAACTTCTATATATATTCCCATCTCTTCTTTTTTTTCCAGAATTTCATTGTTGCAAAAGGATTTGAGTAAGATGGAGAACAACAAGTACACTCTAAAACTGAAGAGATGTGGCAATGGGATGGCTGATGATGGTTATAAATGGAGGAAATATGGGCAAAAATCTATCAAGAACAGCCCACATCCTAGGTAACTAACCATCTCCTTAGTTACCTTTTTTCCCGTATAGCTTATATATATTTTTTACGCCAACCATTTTCCTTATAGTTGATACGCTTATTTTTAAGCCCTTGTATTATAACAGATCAAATAAAGTTGTTAATGATTAATTTTATTTTCTGGAATCAAGAATATTTAGCTGCAATAGTTACTAGTGATTCTTTAAATAATTTTAATATGATGATCTTAAAAATAAAAAAAATATTTTAATACATTTTAATTCAAAAAACATTTTAAAAAAAATCATTTTAATTATATCATAATCCTAAATACACATTTACACACACTTATAGTTGATAATTTAAAAATCTTTTGTGGTCAATGCCAAGGAAATGCCCAAATTACCCTTTGAATCTTCTTTGGTATGTTTGTCTAACAAAAAAAAAACTTGTAAACATAAATTTTGTTGTGACTGGAACAGAAGCTATTATAGGTGCACGAACCCACGGTGCAGTGCAAAAAAGCAGGTGGAAAGGTGCAGCGAGGATCCAGACACGCTCGTCATCACTTACGAAGGACTCCATTTACACTTCACACACCCTTTCTTCTTATCGAACCAGACACAGCATGGTGATCCACCTTCCAAGAAGCCTAAAGGAACCATTTCAGAAGCCGGGTTCCAAGCCCATGAAGCCCAACAAACACCAGAACAAGCCCAAGAGTACTCGGCCCATGTCGCGAGTCCTGGTTCCCTGCCTAGCACCAGCACAGCTGATGATTACGTGCATGTATCGGGTTTGGAAGGAATAGGTCGTCAAGGGTTGCTTGAAGATGTGGTGCCTTTTATGGTTCGGAATCCATCAAACCACAACATGTCTTCAAATTCCTCCTCGTCATCTTACCGTTCTCCGCCTGCCTCACCACCTTCCTCCCTGTCTTGGTCTCCCAATCTTTCCCATTCATTTTTGGATATTGCCTTAGATACTAGCATCGCGTGAATCACCATTGAAAGTGCCCAAAAAGCCAGTAAACCTCTCTTGTTTTCTTGTTATGGCCCAATATATAAAGGTTTAATATTCAAAAAATTATATCAACTAAAATAGATTATATATATATTCCCAATACCTTAGTCTTCTCTTGAGAAATTGTTACTTCGTTTCGGAAGTACTTAAATTATCCTCTATTTATTTGCTTAAATTATTTATTTTGATTAGATACTTCGAGTAACCATTATTGTTAAATTTTTTGCCCAATGACCTTTATTGTTCTTACGTGAAGTGCTAAAAAAAGTTATAATTAACCATCCAAAGGTTTCAATTGTTTGCTAAAGATCAATTTTTTTTTGAAAAATAAATCAATTTTATGGAAAATGACTATGATTTTTTTTAATGTGAAGTTATATCTTGAAAAACTAGTAATAGATGTAATTTTTTGAATATGACTAGTTCTTGTGATACGACGCAAGTCTAATTTTTTTCAAACAAAAAAATTAAATATGTAAATTTTTTTGACGTGTTTTTTAACAAAACAAATCCTAAATGTAAACCAAAACAATTATACACTTATCTAATTAAATAAATCAAAATCCATCTATTAAAATAAATTTAAAAAATTCATTAATAATAACTAAAACAAAATTTGCAATACAAACCATTTATTTGGTAGCATTTAATGAATTTATTTTTTAAAATTATTTTTTATTAATTTAAATGACTACAGAAACAAACAACCATAAAATTCATTAAAGAAAAAAAAACAAATATCATGCCTACATGTATTAAAAATATTATCTAAAAATTAATACTTTTTTTTTTTTAAAAAAAAAAGCTCATTTATATAATAAAAAATAGATGAATCATAATATCCTCTTTAGAAATTAAATATATATAAAATAATTAGAAACAATTGCTATGTAAAAAAGATTAAATAAGCATAATAAAAAAAATCATAAAGAATAAGTATTAATTCAAATATAAACAAAAATATTTATATATATATATATATAAATATATAAACGAACATAAATTTAAATTAAATAAAAAAATAGATTAGACATTATTAGACCTATCCTATTAAGCAAGGACCAATGCATGGGCCTGCAAGGGAAGGACCAACCATGCGCCCCTTATGTTTTCTTAAATTTGATGGGCGAAAAATTCAGACAACAAGTCGTCGGTACTGGTGGCCAAAACATTAGGGTTTATAGTTTTTTTGGCCTATAAACTATATTGTCAGCCTAGAATAATAGTAGAGCAGCGAGTTGACACGTAAAATAACCAGGGCTCTCAATGGCGAAAAAGGAGGCACTCACTCGGTCTGGATAGGATTTCATGTTTGTTAGATTCTTTGCAATCAGACTGCATTATAATTAGAGAGTAGAATAGTAATTGGGGTCCCACCTTGATGGACTGCCTGCAAATCATGGGGGGCAGAGTTTGGATTTTCTTTTTCAGCACAAAATCCTGCCAAAATAAGGCCCTCTTTGTTGGAAAGCAAACAGAGATGCTCTTCCACGGCACTAATAATTTGCGGGTCCGTGGCTCTGCCAATTATTAGCACTTATTTATTTATGGTTTTTTTTTTCTTCTTCCATGTTGTTTGGTAATGTAATTATGTTTGTTTTTTAAATAATTTTTTATATTAAAATATATGTTAATGATATTTTTTTAATTTTTTAAAAATTATTTTTAACATTAGCATATGAAAATGATTTGAAAATACTAAAAATATATTAATTTGAAATTAATAAAAAAAATTTAAATATTTTTTAAAACATTTTGAAACATACAGTTTATTAAATAGTTGCATGAAGACAACGATGGCGTGGAAGGAATTTGCACGGCTTAGATGAGTGAGATCCCCTTGGAGCACATTATGCCATTTGCGGCTGGAAAATGCCATGCCATCAGCCTGGAAGTGCCTCTGAACGATGTTTAGGAATCAAACGAAATTAGCTTCTGTAACCAATTATTGGTTGATTGAATTATTGCCTTTTGTCCTCTTCTACTTACTTTGCTTTTTAAACTCTTTTGTTTAACCAATTATAGAGTTTCCAAGTATAGTGATGTACCATCCGATAACAAGTTATGACGACATAGTTTTAAGTTTGGTACAAGTAGACGCATGATTTATCTTATAAAAATTATATGAATGAATTAGTAGATATATTTATTAACCAACATGACAAGTCTAAACCTAAATGAAAGTCTTTTTATATCATATTTAAATAATAATTTAAAAAAACCATAACTATTAATCTAACTGTTGAATTATATATGAATTTTTATAAAAAATTTCAAATGTTGCTTTTCTTGTTTGAAATCATTGTGTCGCTATGCAGACCATTAAATCTTTAAATATAAAAAATATCGCTAAGGCCCTAGTTTTGGTAATTTTATGACTTTCCTTGTTATTTTTTTTTATTTCTTACTTATTTTAAATTTTATGTTTCTTTCCTTTGTAATTCTGATTTTTTATTTTTGTTTTCTAGTTGAGGTAAGATTTTTTACCTATATAAGGATGTGTAAACCTCCTAAAAAGAAGACTAGATTATTATTTAAAGAGAATAAACTTGTGAATTTATGGCTTGCATCTGGAGCTCCTTTCATCCATAAAAACATTATGTGTTTTTTGTTTAATTATTGTCTTTAACTTTCACCAATATTAGTTGATATCAAAGACCAACGATCTTAGGTTTATTGCGAGATGTGTGCTGCAATCCTATCATTGAAGATATGCAAAGACAGATTATAGTATTAATCTGTAAGATGGAGGAGAGGGACCCACGAGATCAAATTCCTATAGGATTGCGCTCAAATTCTTATAGGAGTTTCTAAAGGCTGTTTTTGTTATTATAGCCACTGCGGATATTTTTTCTATTACAATTTATGCCCTTGATTTTGGTAGTTTTTGTGATTTTTCTTGTTATTTTTAGATTTCCTACTTAATTTAGATTTTATGCTTCTTTCATTTGTAATTTTATATTTTTGTTTTTTAATTGAGATAAGGTTTCGAACTATTTAACATTTTATAAACCTTCTAAGGATGAGAATCGATTATTATTTTAAAAAAATAAATTTGTAAATTTGAAGCTCATATTTGCAACCCTTCTCACTCATAAATTTTTTTTTTCATGTTATTTGTTTAATTGTTGTCTTTAACTTCGGCATATATATATATATATATATATATATATATATATATATATATATATATATATATATAGAGAGAGAGAGAGAGAGAGAGAGAGAGAGAGAGAGAGAGAGAGAGAGCGCGCTAAAAGCCTAACATAACAAAGTCGAAAAATCAGTATAACATTTTTTTTTAATGTTAAGTTGAATACTAAATAACAGTTACATAAGGAAACAAGTGCAAATGGCGTACAATCTATGTACATAATGAAAAGATCTTCCTACCTTTTAAATTGATAAATGAAAAGACCTTCCCACCTTGTCCAAAAAATAAAAAATAGAAAGATTCTTACACACCGTCGACCACCAAAGAGAAAACAAATTGTCACATGCCCTCTGATTATTTTTCTCTGAGGAGGATTATTTTCTTGAAAAGTGAAGTATGCATGAATTATGGTTCGACAATCCTTGACGAATTTCAAAATTGCTCCATGATAGACTGCTGAATAAATTACGGTAATTTTTTTCAGTTATTCAATGAAATTTAGGTATACCCTAGAACATTTATGATAAGACCCAAATTCACTTTGGGATTAAAGAAACAACACACAAACGCCGACCCTCATTTATACAAAAAAAAAAAAAAAATCATACTAATTTTAAAATTCACTTTTTATAACACATTAAACTAGTTTAGTTATTTTGATGTTATGATTTCAGTTTAGTTAATAAAAAAAATATTTTTTTAAATCAAACAATCTATTAAGATAAAGTAAAATACCCAATGAATCCATTTATTACCAAAAAAAAAAATCATTTTTGTGGTGATTTAACTGTGGATTAAGAGACACTGGATTTCTACAATTCTCATTGTTTGCATGGCTTGGGATTCCTTCTCTATGATGGAGCTGCTGCGTGGCTTGGGACTGGGTGGTTTTCTAGGGCTGTGTTGGAGGCATCTTGGGCTCTATTGTCTCCGATGTGCGGTGAGCTTTGTGGTCGCGGCTTGGTGTCTGGGAGAGTTGGCGGGCGAGGGATCTTCTGCAGTGGTTTAGTGGCTTTTGAAAGTTGGGTGCTCGGTAATCACGTGCATTAAATGCAGCCTTCCACTACCGATTATTTTTTTCGTGTGTTACATCGGGGGAGCCATGAGTGATTGGCTTGATTTGATCTTTTATTGATTTTGGATGATGTGGCTCTTGGTTCATTTAGTCTGTCATCAATTCCCTTAGTCTCTCATTTCCTTGTTCCAATCCGATTGCTGTCGAACTAGGAAGGTTGCGGCTTTTGTTTATTTAATTTATTTTCTGCTTTGTTGGTTTGCATGTGTCTTTCTTTTGTTATAAACTCAAAATTAACATGTCTAAAATTCACGAGCACCATTCTCTCTTGGACAAGGCCAAGAAAATTATTCCTAAGTAAATGAGCTTTCTTTTATGGATGTGCTTAAAGGAATGATGTCATCTCCGTTTGACATGTATGAAAAAACAATCTTTCTCTTTGGTATGTAACCAAGGAAATAACTCTTTTCCCTTGGACTTGGTCAATGAAATGATCCTCTTTCTTTGAGCTTAATCAAGGAAATGATTTATCTTTTTTTGACTCAATCAAGGAAATGACTCATATCCCTTGGGCTCAACTAAGAGAATGACTTTTCTCCATTGAGCTCGTTAAAGGAAAAGACTCAATACACTTGTGTTCAGCTATTTGTTGAGCCCAAGATAACATTGATCTGGTAATTTGTCAGATCTAATATAGTTAAGTTTGGTCAAGGGATCTAATATAGTTAGATTTAGTCAAAGGAAAGACTCAATACACTTGGATTCAACAATGCACTTAACCCAATACAACATCGGTCTTGCAAGTTGCCATATCCAATATAGTTGGGTTCAATTTTAGCCCAATGGAGGGACCCACCTTTCTTGTGCTTAGCCAAGCAAAGGACCCTTTGGGTCCAATCTAAAGGAAGATTTGAAATACCCATTTGGACCAGGATACAGAACAAGTCTACTCGTTACTACAAACACTCCTTCCCAGCTAAAGCTTCAACTACTCTTTAATCGGTCCAACTCCTTATAGAGTTAATGTTAGCCCCTTAAGGTGATGCTTAAGGGCCTTTTCAACAATACACATTGGAAGGAATGAGTCTAAAGCCTCTTTAGTGCAATAACGCAATTATTCTAGGAATATGCAATTCTCATAGGAATGGATTAACTTGACCTTCCGAGTGCAATAGCACAATTCTCTTTGGAAATGATTGACTTGGTTTCCATATGGCAATAGTCCCACCACTCTTCAAATGATGAATTTGATCTCTCTAATGCTATATGCACCACTCTCTATAGGATAAACTTGTTTTTCCCGGTGTTATGTACACCACTCTTCATGGGATGGACTTGATCTCCCCAAGACAATAGCTTCACTTTCTAAGGGAATGGTATGAGATCTTCCCAGTGCTATTTGCACGGATGGACTTGGTCTTCTTAGGAGAACAACTCCTCTCTAAATGATGGATCAGAGATCTCCCTAGTATAATAATAACACCATCCAATCACCATTTTTTAGGGCGGCTCATGTCACAAAAAAAAAAAAAACCATCAATGAACTTGTCGTGGTAAATGAGCACTTTTACATGTCTTTGCATATAAATATCATAAAAACTTGAAGGATTATTGATAAATCTAAATTTAACTGAACTGAAAAACCCTAAAAATCAAGGAATGAGCTTTCTTCACTGGATACTGAGGGAATGACTCTTCTTCTTTAGACTTAGTCAAGGTAATTACTCATCTCCCTTGGTTCCATAGAACTCTTCTGTTTTTAAATGTTGACTAAAACGTGAATAGTTCTATAGGTGGGTTGATTATGCTCTGATTTGTTATGCTTCCCAGCTTGCATTCATTGTGGAGTCATTTTCTTTGGCTTCTTTGATCCCTGTACTAATCTACTAGGAACTGAAAAAATAAACTATTGATATTCCATGTGTTTTGACGATTGGTCTTTAGTGGTTAGAAGTTGTAGGTTGTTCCAGTGGGTACGTTTTGTAATTGATATAGCTATTTTAAAGAAGATTAGCTATTTAAAGGCATGTCCCATCTGTGTGAATTGTTAATATTATATTAAGGGTGTGTTTGGTATTGTGGTTGCTGTTGTGGTTGTGGTTTGAAAAAAGTTGTTTTATAAAAAGTACTTTTAATTGAGGTTGGTTTGAAAAAATATATGTTTGGTTAAAACTGTGGTTGAAATTGAGGTTGAACAAAAAGTAGTTTAATGTGTTTGGTTAAAAAAATGCTTTTCAAATTGAAGTTATAAAATAATTAAAAAAATACTTTTAATTTAAATATTGTAGTTTTAACTACTATTATTACATCATGAAATAAATAATATTGATATCAAATATTTTTTTATTATTCTATTAAACTATATACAATGTCATCACATACGAAATTTATCCAACAATAACTATATTTTTCATGGTTTCTTAAACACGCAACAACAAAAACTAAATTTTTTGTTACGTCATCAAGTGATCTCCTTCTAATTTTTTGAATAAAACACAATTAAAATACAAATAAAAATTGGATTTTTTTTAATTGGGTCAGACACGGCAAGAACATAATTGGAATTGTGATCAAATTTCACAAATGCTACGTCATCATGCTATATCCTTCTAATTTATGTAGTGTTATTAAATAATATTAAATACTAGTTTTTCAACTAAAACTCATTTAAGAAAAAAAATTTACAATTTCATTATGTACAAAATTCATTCAATAAAAACTATAATTTTCATGATTTAAAAAAAAAAATTATTCACTTTCATATGAATAATTCAAGTGAAATCATTTAATTTTTTCTGGTTTTTCAAAAAAAAAAAAAACTAAACTCAACTTTTTCTGGTTTTTCGAAATTAAAAAAAAAAAAAACTAAATTGATGCACTCGCACTGTACAGTGGAGCCATGCTCCACTGTTCCAACTTTCTTCCATCAGGAGAAGCAGCAAAATGCTGCTTCTCCTGAACCTCCGTTTTATTTTAACTTTTCGTGGACCCTACCAATAAAAAGCTGAATGTTTTACGTTACCAAACAAAATTATGTGTGACTGCGGGTGAACCTCACCCGCAGTCACGTTACCAAACGGCGCCTAAATGTTTGAAACTCCCCGCTGGTCCTTCCCTTTTGAAGTTTTTTAGAGTAGGAATTTGATATTATAACTTTAGTATCTCTAGCTAGCTAGCTGCAAATATCGATGTGTGGAGTGATTTGTCGGGTTTCAGGTCGATTTGATGTGTGGGTTTTGATTCATTTGAACTTTCGTCTAACAATTTAGGAGATTATATGCTTCAAGGCTACCATTTCAGCAAAGAAATTGAGAACGCTAGATGCTTTTATTATTTGATTTGATGAAGGAATGATTTACATTTTAGCCACTGTTTTCAAGATTCCCTATTTTGTTCACTGGAAATTCTCTTGGATTGAGTTTTGTAATGCACCTTTTATTCATTTCTTCTACATTATTATACAGTTGCAAGAATTCAACTTTCTGTTCTTTTGTTGGGTGTTCTAGACAAGTTCTAAGAGATTCATGAAGATTAAAAAATTAGGGAAATAAAAATGGGCTATGACCCGGGTAAAACAGTATATCCTTGCTAAAGCAAACATCAAGCACGTCGTTTGTGGAAGATGTTGAAGCTTATTTTATATCTTTACATCGACGAGAGGTTTTTTACAGAAAAAACCAGTTCATATGGATTGGTTGTGCTTTACAAAGGGTGATCTGGATCACCAGCTCCCAGAATGACAGACATAGACATGACAAGGGTCAGCCTTGCAACTATATCGTCGCTGTATCATCGTAGAATCCCATTTGAGTGTTTCACTTTGTAAATTATACAGTGGCTATTATTTTGTTCATGGCTGGCAAGATCAGGTGGCTTTATTTTAGGGGCAGGGAGATTTTTTCACAGGAGCCGTTGATCATTACGACAAAGGACAGGTTTAAATCATTACTTTATTGCCCAGCAAAAAACATTAAACTTTCATAAAGGGGCTTTCTCGTCTTTGGATTCAATTTTACAACAGTTAAATTACATTATTAATCTTGAAATTTAAAAAGCTTTGTTTTTGCTTTAGGGGTTATTTTATCTTTTGTATTTGGTTACTTTATAGTTATTAAATGTCATTATGGGTGGGTAGTAGAGTAATTTTGTAAATAAACATATAATAATAATAATAATAAAGTTGAAAGAGGAACAACGTTTATGGCTTTCTAACGGTGCATGTGTCTCTATCTAGTAGCCAAAACCTTGGTGCCGAGAAGGTGGTCGAAGTATCTCGACATCTTTTTTATGAATAAGCAGCACATGCAATATAATCATGGATTTTTTTTTCCTCTCTCATACTTATTTTTCATGTTGGCCTTCAAAGAAATCAAATGAGATTTGTTATCATTAAGATTTCATTTGTTTTCTCCTTACTATATTTTTTTTATTTAAAATAATTTATGAAATTAATTATTTCTTTCAAATTCATCCCTATTCACTTTATTATAATTTTTTTATTTAGAATAATTTATGAAATTAATGATATGTTTTTAATTTCATCCCTAATAAATATTTTTATTTGTTAGATTTAATTCTGGTCCTTTTTATCACTATTTGTTTTATTTTAAATGGTTTTTTTAATTTCACCATTCTTGAGTTTTTTTCCTATTAAATCTATTATTTTTTTGTATTTTTTTACTTGCAAGATTTTTTCATATTAAATCTAGTTTATGAAATTAAAAAAATTTTAAAATGTAAAAGTAAACATGTTTGAAATGCATCGCTAATTCCTAAATAAAAAATTATAATACCTTTTAAAAAAGAGGGCTAAAGAAGGATCCTGTGATACAAGAGAGTGATAGGCCCCATGAATTAACATATAAAAGACCCTTTAAATAAGAGGGCTAAAGAAAGAAGGATCCTATGATACAAGTAAGAGAGTGGTAGGCCCCATGAATTAACGTATAAAAGAAATGTGATAACATTGTATTAGCTGGTTTCATGCTTTTGCTGCGGGACCATTCATCACAAAAATATATACTCCATGAGAAAAGTTTTGTTGATTATTCAATTTTAAGGAAACCGCAAGGAATCAAGTGGTGAAGCGAAACGATCAAACAACAACAATTAACCCAGGGGGGAAGAATTTGTCAAAATCGAACTTATTAATGTTGGTTGGGTTCATGATTTAGTTCAGGATCTATATTAAAATCGAACAAGTTAACTTAGATTTATTGATTTTAAATTTTAAAAAATATATAAAAAAATATTTTAATTTTTTTATATCAAAACAAGTTTTAATTAGATTAACTGGATTGTAGATTAACCTAATTAAATAATTGAGTTAAATTAAATTAATTTTTAATTTAATTTGTTTTAAACCTGATTTAAATAAAGAGCTGGGTTAGTCAAATTTTAAATCTACCTATGCAGCCAGGCCAAATTTCATATCTATGAGTATGGTCAAAAGGCACCAAGCTGAGGAGGTGCAACGTGAAAACAAACAAAAAAAAATCCAAACACAAGTTAAGAAAGGAACAGAGAGAGCTAACCGTGTCAAATAAGGGTGTGAGCAAAACAGCTAAAAGTACCAAAAGAAAACAACGAGGAAATCATTCGAATAGCATAAAGGGAAGCTAAGTAAGGAATCAATTGAAGAGGCATCAGATCACAAAAAGGGAAGCAAGCCGCCAAATAGAATTTAACACTAGTTAGGCGATATTTTCCATATATAAAAATAATATATGCAGCGTCAACGCATTTTATAGTTTAAAAAATAAAAATAAAAATATTTATGCATATATATGTCCAAGTAAATCAAAAATTATATATGAATAAATAAATAAAAAGTCATTAACAATAACTAAAAATAAAATTAAAAAATTAAAAAATAATTATAAATCAAGATATTTAATCTCGAAAGATGGGTTGAATAAAATAAAAAGAGATAAAAACATCAAAAAGATTGCACATATTAGAAGTATTATTTGAAAATAATTTTTTTATTTTTAAAAATAAAATTCATCCATACAAAAAATTAAAAAAAATTATAGATGAATCAGAAAAACTCTTCAAATTTAAATACATAACTAAAAAAAAAAATCATTTAAAATAGCATTTTAAAACAAAATAACAGAGAGAAAAGGTTACTACTTTATAATATATATATATATATATATATATATATATAATCATTAATTAGAAATAAAAAATAAAAAAAAAAAACAAGAAAAAGAAAAAAAAAAAGCAATGATCAAGCGCTACCTAGCCTGACAAATTAGGTTAGCTTGTTTGATCTATTTTGTCAAAATTAGTGTACTAGGCCTTTAATTTTATTTTTTTAATTTACAACCCCAAAGTTTTTTTGAAAAACAAACATACAATGCATCATTTTTTATCCAAAACCCTATTTGTTAATGTATTTTTTAACCTAAACATTTATAAAATATTGTAAAAATCATGATAAGCGTATCTATCACCTCAAATAACTAAAAAAATACATCAAAAACCAAAATCAACCAGAGCTCAAATATGGTTTTTCAAAAACTTTAAAAGTTAAAAAAAAAAAATCTTATATGAACTCTTCTCGTCAAATGGAACCATTTGACACAAATATTATCCATTTTGGTGGCCTAAATTGATGTCGATGATATTTTCTCTATCTATCGCCTAAATCTGTGTGACATCTCTCTCTTTTCTTTCAACCAGGGACTAAAAATAACAAAAATAAATTTTTGTACCAAATTGAATTAAAAAAATATTGAGGTACTAAAATTGTATAATTTCTGTAATTTTTCAAGTTTAAGGATCAAAGTGCTTTTTTTAAGAAAAAACTTATGGCATGCCACCCATGTTTGGTGTCTTTTTCATTCTAGTTCTTCTTTCAATATCATCCTTTCATAAGAAATCAAAATCAATTGATCTTCAATTAGAATTATCATTGGAAAAAAAAAGGTTGAGGACCATGTTGAAAAAATAGAAAATTTTGCATAGCCTATCCACAATAGTGTGAGAGGATGAACAATGAAGTCTTTATACAATGAAAAACTCACGCGTTTTAAAGTTATACTAACTATTTAACCCATACTTTACTTTAGGTTATATTGTTTTTTTTCAAAAAAAATACCGGGAATGTAGGTTGTTTCAATGTGTTTTTTAACATAAGAAAATTTAAAGTGTAAATTAGAAAGCTTATGCAAGCATCTAATTAAATAAATACATAACTATTTATGTAAATAAATGAAAAAAATACAAATAATAACCAAAAGAGAAATTAAAAAAAAAAGAGAGATAAATGCAAATTAAGATATTTAATCATACAAAATGAGACAATCACCCGTTTGTGTTTACTAAATTTATTTACTTAAATCAGTAAAAGATAAATCTACACCTTAAAAAAACTTATGACTAAAAGATAAACACAAATGAAACTCACTATATAAACTCATGCTCTAAAAACAATTATGCAAGGTCAAATACATCAACGATATTGTTTAAAAACAAATATTTTTATTTTGAAAAATAAACTTCATTTGTATAAAACCAAAAGAAATGTATAAATGAATTAGAATAATATCTAGAAAAATCAAACACAAACAAAACAACTCTTGGAATGGAGCATGCAACGGAGCGCCTGATGCGTGCCTCGCTTTATCTTTTTTTTTTTTTACAAAATTAAAAATGTTCTTAGGACAAAATAATAATAATAATAAAAATTATGAAATTACAACCAAGCTTCTATAACCAAGGCTGAAAAAATTAGATGTTAACGGTAATAAAGTAGTTATATTATTCAATGAGAAACAACATTACTAGAAGGCCCTCAACCAAAGGTTATGACTATTTACCTTTTAAGGTTAATATTGTAATTTTACTATTAAAATCAATGTAAAATTACTATAACACCCTCATAACCCTTGAAAATAACAAATAAACCAATAAAAAAAAGATAACAATACTCTATCTCAAGCCTTTAAAGCTGCAAAATTCTACTATACAAGTTCAAAGTAGAATGTATCTTGATCTATAATGCATATACAATTAAAACTCCACACAATTTAGAGTTTTATATAATACATAGTTAGCTATACTTAATGGTTAATTAGATGTCGAGAGAATGAACCAAAAATAAATGAGGAGTAGATCATAACATAAAAATGGCAAAATAACCAGCCCAACAAGTTAATTTATTTATTATTAATATATATTTTTAAAAATTATACAAACAAATGATAGAATTTTTGTTTAAGAGTGCAACTCAAATATAATATCGACTAAAATTTAATGTTTTTAAATAATTTATATTTTTATATTATTCTAATATATTAATGTTAAAAATAAATTTTAAAAATAAAAAAATATTATTTAAATATATTTATAAATAAAAAATAATTATTTTTGTACCCTTAAATATCTCCAATAAAAAAAATGCAGTCAACAAAACAACAGGAAAGGAGCGGAATGGTCGTAACGTAGATGAAACACAAAGACAAAATAATAAATGGCTAAAAAAAATCCAACCGAGCTGAAGGTCAAACAGGAAGTGAGAACGCAGACGAAAGGAAAACGTGCTTGGAAAAAGACAACCATCGAAATCAATGCTTGAAAAAGCGCGTGTAAAACACACAAATCGAGATAAAAAATAATAATAATAATTGATGTTGCCCCATTTTAAAAAGGCAGAGAAGGGAGATCCATGGGATGGGGGGTTGAAAAAATAAAAGAAAACGACGACGGAGGGGATAGGGAAGACGTAAGGAAAAACATTAAGATAAGAGAAAATGACAAATTAACAGTCTGATTATAAAACTTGACAGAGTAAATAAAACGGTGATGCAAAAATAAAAATAAAAACACTTAGATTAAAAAACTCGAGCTAAGAATGTCATCAAGCCATCTTATTTATATAGAAGCATGCTTAGTACAGTGCATGCAATGATATTTCTTGTTACTATATTCTAAAATCTCAAATTAATAAATAGTGTTATTTACAGGCACATAACATTATTGGTCATCAGCTGGAACTTATAAATATCAAGGGAATATATATATATATATATATATATATATATATATATATATATATATATATTATGAAGCGGGGCATACTTTGCTCTACATATATATGCCAGAAACTATGGACAGATAAACCTTTCACTAGAATATAGATATTTCCTAGTCCATAGCATTAAATATAGATCACACTTTTGCTCCACAATACGTCTACCATCCGAAAAAGTTGTGGGAGAAACCAATCCTGTGAGGCCAGTCTCGCGCATGTTTGTACAGTTATTTTATCCATGTTTTTCCAAAATTCACAAATAAAATTAGACAGGAAAAATATTTTTAATTTATAAATATATAATATAATAAAAAAATAACAACTTTCAATCATAATAAAAAGACTAGCATGTCTAATATATATATATATATATATATATATATATATATATAAACTTAAACGTTTAGAACCTTAACCTTAAACTTTCAATCATAATAAAATAAAGTGAGTTTTAGCTAAAAACTCATTTTATTTAGAATCTCTTCTTTCTAAAAACTTAAACGTTTTTTAAATCTAATTTTAACTTATTAACTTTTAACGTTGCAAAAAAAAAAAAAAAAAACAATTACATGATTCATAACTTAGTGTCTGAATCTAATTTTAACACCTTAACTTTCCACGTTATAAACAAAGAAAAACAACCAGACAACTCGTAAGTTACTCCTTGACCTCTCTCATAGTTTGAATAAATGTATAGCATTATTCGCAATAAAAGTATGAAGTTTTAGGAGTTAATAAATGGCCCTGACACAATAGCTTGCTTTTAAAAAAACCGCACAAAATGGTTTGTCAGCAGTTGTCGAAGCACTCAAAACGTGAAAAACATAATTAAAATATGTTTAAAGTTTTATTATCTAATGTTCTTCTTATTGTTTGATTGCCTAAATCACAACATCGAGGATCTCTCTCCGTTGCTGTAGCTTTCTCCGTCAACCGCCCTCACCTAACAAAAGCTAACCCCATTAGGAGCCAAAATACGAATTTGACAAGGCACAGGATGTGGTCAGTTTAATTTAATTAATCAATATTATGAGAAAGATTAACAAAAGAATGGTCATAGTCATGGCCAGCCCAGGGGTTTGGAATTATTGAGGGAAAGAGTTGGAAATGGTTCCGTCAGAAGACCCCCCAGCCCACCACTCCTCCATATATAAATATGCTCCTTTCATATAACTATCTACTCTATAATTTAAGGATATATATATATATGCCAATATTGGGCAACATCACTGTAAGATCGCTCCAGCCTCTATGTATTTCCCACCTCTAAGCTATTTAATTTCATACCTCCAGCCCATTGAATAAATAAGAGTAGTTTGTCGTGTCATAATGCACACTAGGCGAGGCTGCAGGTTATATATATTACCGGCGGCACAGACTCCAATTATGCATTATTCATTGTATTTTATATATCAAATTACCTGGAAATTTTGAAACAAAGGCACTCCAGAACAATAAGTTTTCTACGATATTACAACCACCCAAACTTTAGGTGCTGTTGTCATGCATCAAGTATTATATAAACTTCTTTATGCCAGCCAGCCAGCCAGCCAGTCCCAGATAGCTGAATCTTGCATGCTTTGACATGCATCCAGCTAATATTAATTTAATTACCCTTTGATTTTTTTTATTTTTTTTGATTGAAGAGTTTACATTCCTGTTCAAGATTGTAACAATACGTGCCTTCTAAGAACTTCCCAGCTATGTTGCTCCAAAATTAACCTTCCTCTCGGAGATACCATAGCAGGTAATCATGCAATAATTGAGAAACAAATTGCGTGAGTGATTTCTTGTCTTTGCATTCATTCATAGGAGCCACCACCAGCTAGGATCATAATTATAAAGTCTTGGATGAAAGCCATACGAAGAGAGATGCAGACACGTCACCCGTTATTGCTTGAGGGATTAGTGTTGGAAATTTTGATTGAAAGATAAGCTCAATCACATGTCACTATCTAGTTTAATTATATGCATTAATTAGAGAATTAATGTCAAAGACACCAAAATTAAAGTTAATTAGACAAATCCTACATATATGCTTTAATTAAACTAGTCTTATCCATGATGTTTTTCTTTTTGAAAATTGATTGAGAAGTATTGATTGATCATGTATTGCGCCATAAAATGTTATTAATAAGGGAAGAAATGCTTAACACTTTAATAGTTTCATCAGAACATCCTTGTTAAAGAATATTTTATTTTGGAATAGTACTTAATGGGGAATCATTTTTATTCATGAATATAAATTATCAAGTTATAAATCCATATTCATCTAGTATTATTTTAATTTTTTTTTTGTTTATTTGTGACTGTTGATGTATCTAAAATTTGTTTTGAAAATGTAGTATAAGTTATTTTTGAGGTATTTTTTTAAAAAAATATTTTTAAAAATTTATTTTTAATATCAACATATTAAAACAATTAAAAACCTAAAAAATTCATTAAAAAATAGAGTTTAACACAATCACCACCACCCATGTATAACACAAAATCTCCTTTAGATGGAATCATTGATTGGGGGGGGTGATAAGGAGAATTCAACCAGCCACGTGTCACTCACCCAATGGAATCCTAAGCTCTTTTATCCTTTGGTGAAAGGAAAGAGTCATCTTGAGTGTACGCACAAGGGACACGACCTCCAATGAAGAAGCATTAGGATATATATATATATATATAGACCGCAACTTCCCAGTAGATGCATATGATTGTCGTGTCGTGTTTGGCGGTTGAACCAAGAAGTAGCGTTTTACGGGCTTTTAAGAGACAGACGAAAAATGGAACCACAGACTTTTGTTAAAAAAAAACAAAACACAGATGAGGATGGTCGTATTCACATCTCTTAACTGCTGTACAGCACTACACAAGTGTATAGCCTAATAAATACAGCACTCCTCAGACAAAAAAAAAAAACTAAAATTAAATAAAGCACCTCCCTATAAACAAAAATTAAGAACTGCTACTGATATTCTGTTTAGGTAAAAGTGTCTCCATGAGAATTATTCCCTTCCTTTCCTGCCCTTTTGTACAGCTGTGATCCCTAAAAAATAATCTACCATTTTGGCACGTGATAAATTACTTACAGCATTCGTAGTGAAATATTGGTTCGTTTCTTTTTTTAAAAAAATAAAGTTTTGGGAACTAGTATACCAAAAGAATAATATGAGAAAATAGCACGTTGTTAAGAATAGCGAAATCCAATAAATTACTATTGTTAATGCAACTCCAAAAAATGTTATTTTTCTTAAATATACATTTTTTTAATAGAAAAAACTAGGATTATTTTATTTTTAATACTAATATATTTAAATTTATTCTTTAATATATTAGATTAATTCATAAGTATCATAATTATCAATAAAATTACAATTATATATATATATATATTCCCATAATTTTATTGATAATTATTAATTAATTAAGAAATCATGGTCTTGGCAAGTTTGAACAATTTTATTTCGATCATTTTTTTAATTAATTTTTTTTAAAATTTTTATCATTCTATATTGAATTGTTTACGATGGGTTTCATATATTTTTTCTTGATTTGCTTTCTATTAGATTATACCGGTTTTACAAATCTGGTCACGACTTTGGTAGACTAACTTAAACTAATTTGAGATAGGGTTTTGTCATGTTTTTATTGATTATTTTTTTTCAAATTTGTCCTTTAACATTAAGTTGGTTAGGAATCAAACATCTTATTTTTTTAACTTTATTTTTATAAAATATCCTGATCTCATGATTTGAGTTGCATATTTAAAAGGTTAACTTGGATTTACTAATATTGTATTTTTTTTTTTAATGATTGAGTATTATTTTTTTAATTTTATTCTTCAATATTTTGTTTGAAGATTTATATATATATATATATATATATATTCTTAGATTAATTAAAAATGTATTTTTAGATGTTATTTTAGAAATTATTTTTGTGCATGCCATCATGATTAATTTTTATAGTTCAATTTATTTACCATGATTGTTTGTTCTTTTATCACATAATTGAATGAAATGAACTGAAACTAGTCAATTATATAATTATATAAGCAGAATTGTACATTTTATTTTTCCTTCTAAAAACATGCTAGTGGTGTCTAAATATTACATTTTTACATTAAGAACATTAATATTTTTCTTCTTTGTTTCTATGTTTTAAAAATATTTTTAAAAAAATTTAAATTTTTTTTATTTTTTTTTTATTTTTTTCAAATTAATATATTTTTAATATTTTTAAATTATTTTGATATGTTGATATCAAAAATAATTTTTTAAAAATAAAAAAATATTATTAACATATATTTTAATATAAAAATTTATTTAAAAAATAACTAATCATATTATTAAATAAAATCGAATGACAACATCTTATCTTGCAAGATTATTTATGCCCATTTGTGGAGGACGCCAGAAGTTTATAGTAGTACTTTTAAGATTTTTATTCTAGAAGCTTCTATTATAATGTATTAAGAATGAGGTAATGGCAAGGCAATCCCTTTCTTGATTTCCCGGTTACATTTTAGGATTAATATTTAAAAGAATAAATTTGTTTGAAATCAAATTTATTTTTCGATATCCTTGAAAAAAAAGAAAAAAAAAAAAGAAGAGAGGGTATAACTTGAAAAACCGAGAAAATGCTAGCCTGCACGCGGTATTACGTTTCTGTTCTTAAGTTTGTAACCAAAAGAACTACTATCTTCTAATGTCGGAGCCGTGAAGCCTTCTCCTTCTTTGAATTGCAGAAAGTACAACTACCTTTCAAATGATTACTCTATTTTTTTTTTTGGATTAAATTAATCAAAAATCAATTTAAAAATACAATCAAAGAGAGAGGAGGCAATGTGGTTTTCCTATATAAACCCGTCTCTGCTCCTCTTCTTCCTCCCCCTCTTCCTCCTCTCTTCTCTTGCTTCTCAATCTCTCTCTGCTCCATTTGCTCTTCTCATTACAACCAGAAATTTCATACAGAGGTATGATAATGACATTCCTCAGTCTTAGTCTTCCTTTCTTTGCTTCTCTTTAAGATTCTGACATCTCACTGATGGAATTTTAACTTTCATTTGACATGAGCCTCTTGTATTTCTTCTTGTTTAAGAACCCCAGAATTCTGGGTTGATGTTTGTTGATTTTAGGAAGAATTTTATTTTCATGATTTCGTAACAATCCACATTTTTGTTCCCTCCAAGACTGATAACATACCAAATATCAAAGAACTGGTTTTGGTTTCACAAAGTTCTGTGATCTTGAAAAGCTGTGAACCATCGTGAACTTTCTTGCGATGGATAAAAATGGATTTTTCAGTTCTTTTCCGGTTACCCTTTCTAATAGAGTCACTTTTTCTTATTTTCTAGCATTTGCTTTTAAACTCAATGGCTCTCTGTGAACCGCGTAGACTGTTAATTCAACTCTTAAGAAAGTAGTATGAGTTGCACGTTTTTATCAAGTGTGCTGATACTGAGGAAGGGTTACAGCATATGAAGTTGGCTATAGAATTTCTGATCAGGAGGACTTTATGCCTTTTCAATGTCAATGGTTTTATGCGGTTGCCACAGAACTTCTAGCCTAATTTACTAGTCCACTCACTTATCATTCATGTATATCCTGTTCTTGTGGTTGTGTAATGTCCACTCATGAACTTAACAAGGATTTATTATCTCATCTACTTGGGATTGGACATGGACTTGTCCACCCATCCAGAGTCTTGACTAGACCCTTCTTTCAATACGTGTGGTGCTCAAAGGAGTTGATAAGGACCTTAAAAAGTTTCCCCAGGCCATAACCAATGAGAATTTATAATTTGAGATTTAAATTGAATCTTCATCTTAGCTTGAGCAGGTTTAAGATATCGTGGAGGTTAGTACTCACAACTTTCTATTGTGTGTTTTAAAGGTTTCTTAGATAAAAATGGAGTACGACGAACGCTACTTGCAGGCACAAACGCCAAAATATAGCTGCCTTCTGTTTGGTAAGCCTTTCATTTCTGGACATTTGGTTTACAGAGTCTAACATGTCCTGAGAGCATGTAATTGACTAGCTTGCTTGGAATTGCAGATCTTGATGATACCCTTTATCCCCTTAGTTCCGGCATCGCAGCTGCATGTGGCAAGAATATTAAAGGTAAGTTTTCAGGATTGTTTATTCTGGATGCTACCGACTTTTCTTTAGTCAGGATATCTTAATTCTAACATCGGTGTCCTTCCGTAGATTATATGGTCGAAAGGCTGGGCATAGAGGAGAGCAAACTCACTGAGTTGGGTAACCTTCTGTACAAGAATTATGGGACAACAATGGCTGGCCTCAGGGTATGGGATTTGAACTTCTTATCTCCTCATTACATCCCTCTTAAATCTGAGAGGACCGTTTTAATGGAATGCTTTTGGGTGGTTCCTGTTTTGCAGGCAATTGGCTATGACTTTGACTATGACGAGTACCACAGGTAGCAGCATCCCTCTTTTTCTGTTTTTATTGACAACAGGTCTTATTGATTGAAATAGTTTCTGCCTAGCAAAAATGTGCATTCGATACGGTTGATTAACCGGTAATTTTCGTGTCTGCCAGTTACGTTCATGGAAGATTGCCTTATGAGAACCTAAAACCAGACCCTGTTCTAAGAGGTCTTTTGCTTAGCTTGCCAATTCGAAAAGTCGTAAGTATTTCATCGTCATCATCATCAGTTAATTAGCATTTCAGAGGCAAGCCATTTCCTTATGAGATCCCTCTCAATATTTTGTGCAAAACAGATCTTTACAAATGCAGACAAAGTACATGCTCTTAAAGTTCTTAGAAAGCTTGGCTTAGAAGACTGTTTTGAAGGGATCATTTGCTTTGAGACTCTGAATCCTACCCATAAGAACACTGTTTCTGATGATGAGGATGACATAGAATTTGTAGGATCAGTTGTTACTCCCTCTGCAACTAATGGCTCCTGCACAACTACAACTAGTGCGCCTGAGATTTTTGACATTGTTGGACATTTTGCTCAACCAAACCCCAATTCGGTATTACCGAAGACACCTATTGTCTGCAAACCATCTGAGGCTGCCATCGAACGCGCTCTCAAGATAGCCAATATTAATCCCCAGAGAACTGTAAGTAACAGTTTTCAAGAATCAAAAGTTTTGATCTTACGGGTTTATTATTGATGTGGTAATTTACTAATAATGTCATAAATCTCTGTTTTTTTTTGTTTTTTTTTTTGTCCCAGCTGTTCTTTGATGATAGTGTCCGGAATATACAGGCTGGAAAACGTGTGGGTCTCCAGACTGTTCTGGTAAGTCCTTGAAACTGATCATCAATACAGGTTATTCATTGCTCGAGTATCTGACACTGTAACTAAATTGTTTTTATTCACCTCTCTAACTTAATAATTGAGTTTGATTCATGTAATTTGGTTAAACGAATGCAGGTGGGCTCTTCGCAGAGAGTTAAAGGTGCAGATTTTGCATTAGAAAGCATTCACAACATCAGGCAAGCACTGCCAGAGCTTTGGGAAACTGACATTAAATCAGAAGTTGGCTATCCTGGCAAGGTTACAGTGGAGACACCTGTCACAGCTTAGATTAGATGTATGCTGTCCTTATTAGACTGAGAAAAGAAGGAAAACAATGATGTGGGATCATCTTACGAGCCTCATTTCTCTATCTCATGTTTAAATGATGTAGATGTTTCGTTCTTATCATAAATTTGTTAATAAAAGAAGTGGGAGGGTGGGGATGCCTCTTTTCTTGGCTGTCCTTCAGTGCCACACATGCCACTGTCAATCGTCTCTCCTCTCTTTTTGGACGCCTTCATCACAGAAGCCATATTTAATTTTCAACCATTAATTCAAGCTTGGAACTCTATGCTTATCGTGCAAAAATAATAAAATACAAAGGCCGTTAGGTGCAGTGTTATCCATACATGATCTGGTAACAGATACTATGCTCAAGATACCGCTGGAACATGACTTTGTTTAACTAGTTTAGTGCCAGTTAAGATACGGGTTTCTCGCATTATTCAAAGACTGCCGATAAGATAGATCAGAAGAAGCAAGAAACTTGTGAAGCTTTTAGGCGAAGCAAGCTTAAGGAGTTGAGTTTCTAATGACAGCAACTTGCATCCCTGCATGAGCGGATGGTCCACTGATTTTGTGAAGTTGCTACAGAACAAATTCAAGCCGGCAACGACCTTGATGCTGTAAAGATGCAACGAAACAGGATTCAAGTAGACATGGATATGCTGGATGGTCCTCCATTGATTGTGTAAAGTACCATATTTTGGTGTATCTGGTGTCAAAAAATTATTTCAACCTAATAATTTAAACTGTTAAGTAAATTCTCAAGATTTGACTTGGGTTATATTATGTTATACTTAATTTTTAATATATAAATAAAAATGGTGAGATTCGAATTCATGACCGTTTAATTATTAAAACTTTGATATTATAATAAAGAATTATCTCAACCCAATAACTTAAACTATTATATAAAATTTTAAGATATAATTTTTATTATTCTCTAATATATAAACTTTTTTTCAGTTTTATTTAATAGCTTGAAGTCTAACAAGTATAACCATATTCTGTCTAATACGTATATTTTTGCACTATATAGACATTAATTTGAAGACAACTAGAAAAAACATGTTGATAAACATTCACGAAAAGACTTGATTGAGAATATATATTGTTTTTAATATATAGGATCTAATTGATAACATTTATAGAATTTATACTAGATTCATAGTTATTTTTTATATGGATCTCATCTTTCTGCCCACTATTTTAATCTATATTTAACCTTTTTATTAATTTTCATTAAATCTTAACAATTAGATCCTTGATCATCACTCAAAATCCTATTTTCATTATATGAATCTTGTTTACTCATTGGCGAATGAAATTAAGTCTTAAAAAAATTTGTGAGAGCATAAAAAATTGCAAGGAAGGACTGGTCTCTTATGAACAAAGTCCAAATGCAAATCTTAACCTGAAAGAGCTATGAATTAAAAATATAAAAGAATCATTAATTATAAAACAGGATAGAAATATTGGAAAAAAAAAAATCAACAACTGAACTCAAAATTCAATAGAAGCACCAACAATAAACAACTGAAACAAATAGCTTTGAACTATCTCTCAAATTCTCATCAACCACTTTCAAATTTTTAAGTTATTTAGAGTCTAATTATTCTTACTGATACAATAAAAATATTGCATATTTTGAATAATAAAAAATTCAAGATTTTTTAAAATTACTAAGTTAGTCAAGTTACACATAAACTAATCTAGATATTCATATTAATTAAAAAAAAAACATTGCATACTAGAGAAGAGAAAAATGCCAATATTCCCATAATAATAATAAACTTAAATCAGATATAAAAATAATTTACACACACACACATAATATATATATACACACACACACAATGGATCTCTCATGCTAATGATGATAATTAATGCGACTAGACGGGTTGATAAAAAAAAAAAAAAAACCTCATAATCAGAACTTAATGATTGTAATGTAATGATTTTAGTTATGATAGCATTTACTTAATGATAAAAAAAAAAAAAGCAACAGTGAATTAAAATAGGTGTTGATGTGGCAGCAAGAAGACCACAAGTCACGTTGATTTTACGTCACCCCCCCCCCCCTCCAAAACCCCCGGTAATGATAAGATGAGTTAGTTGAAAAGAAAAGAGTAAATTATTCTTTAGTCCCTGTTTTTGAATGTAATTATCACTTAGTGATTAATGTTATTATTTATTCTTCTTAACTTGAGGTTCTTCTCTTATAATACAAGAAAGCAAGATATCAGATTTGGAAATAATTAGAAAAAACCAATGAATACCCTAACAAGATGAAAATCAACAAGAATGATGGGACTAATTTATGAGATTTATAAACAGAAGGAACTGAGTTATAATATCGTTAAGAAAGAGGGACTAAAGAATAATTGGCTCTAAAGTAAAGAAACGAATTGCTACCGAAGTAAAGGATAAGGAACAGGGTTTGGTCGGCAACAAGCACAAACAATTTAACGGCCCAAAATAATTAGTTGAGCTGTTCTCCGATGGAAACAAACTCAACGTCTCAAAGCCAGTACTAGTAATATAAAATCGTTATGACAACCACCGTCACCGTGACACGTGGTCCATTGATTTTCTCCGGTCATTTTCCTAATAATAAAAACGGTTGTGCTTCACAATCGACCGTAAACTTTTTAGGTAGCATTAGCAATAGCAATACTAGCAGTGCTAGTCGTAGCTCATTTTCTTCGTCACTAACAGCAACAACGCGCATAAGGAGAGCAGGGTTCGCTGTATTAGCTTCAAATTCAATGGCTCCAAGCGTTGTCCTTGTCACTGGAGCTGGTGGCAGAACTGGTACGATCTCTCTCGCTCTCTGTTTACTTCTATATGTTCTCTGTTTGGTTACTGGGATAGCTCTGGAAATGAAAAGGGATAAGGATAATCGTATTTAAAAGAAAAAAGAATCGGGTGCATTTTCTGGGAACTTTTGAAATTCAGGAGTTTCTAAGAGTTGGAAAATTTAGGAATTGTGTGTGGTGGGTGGTTTTGGGATCTGGGGTTTCCTAGGTTTTGTTTTGAAGGTTAATAAAATAAAGATTATGCTTTTCTTCACTGTTACATTATTATTATTATTATTATTATTATTATTATTATTATTATTATTATTTTCAGTTTGTGGCTTAGAGGTAAAGATATGTTTTGGGATAATGCAACCAGTGTTTTATATATTGAATGCTGTAATATTTTAAAGCAAATATTTTGCGTTCGAAATGAATGAGGTGATGCTTCTGTATAACATTTTAGGCGATTGAAGGTTTTTAGGTTTTATTATGGAGTGCGATCATCTACAAGGGCTCTTAAATTAATTTAGTTTTGTATGAAGATTTTACTCTGTTCTCCTTTTCCATGCTGTGTTGAATGACATTTGTGATTTTCGAATCTCCAAAGGCAATGTCTATGAAATATTTGCAAAGAAAGCAGAACCACAAATATTTTTCCCTAATGTTAAACAACATGAAATGCACAATGCCATTTGGGTTAGTGGAAATCTGGATTCCTGCAATTATGTTTTGGAAAACAGTTAACTGCTATCAATTGTTTGTCACTATATGAATGTGTAGTTCGCTTGATTTGATCTAGACACCTTTGGCAGGTTCCATAGTTTATAAGAAACTGAAGGAGAGGTCTGAACAATATGTTGCAAGGGGTTTGGTAAGAACTGAAGAGAGCAAGGAGAAAATTGGAGGAGCTGAGGATGTTTTTGTTGGGGATATAAGGGAATCCGAAAGCATCGTTCCTGCAATCCAAGGAATTGATTCTCTGATCATCCTCACAAGTGCAGTGCCAAAGATGAAACCTGGGTTTGATCCATCCAAAGGCAGGCCTGAGTTCTATTTTGAAGATGGAGCATTTCCTGAGCAGGTAATCCTCATTTCTTTCCTCATAATTGGATCTTGATACCTCACTGGTTTCTCCTTCTTGATGTTATTTGATGCTAGAATTTTTCATTTTAGGTTGACTGGATTGGTCAGAAAAATCAAATAGATGCTGGTGAGACCCTCGTCCCCTCTTGCATGTGATTCCATTTTCTTTCCTTGCATATCTAGTATGTTCTTGCTGAATTAGATTTGTGTGAACAGCTAAGGCCGCAGGAGTTAAGCAAATTGTGCTGGTTGGATCTATGGGTGGAACAAACCTAAATCATCCCTTGAACAGTTTGGGTAATGGGAATATACTGGTTCGTGATCCTTTTCTATATTATTTCTAAAATGAACAACTCAAATTTTAAGTCCATTGTGTGTGAGCCTTTCACTCTGCAGCTCAAGAGAGATAGTTCTCTTTCATTTTGTTAGAGGACTTATCTTTGTTTTATGTCTTCTCTCTTTCATTAATTTGTTTTTATTTTTGAGCCATCACAAGTCTAACTTAATTCATTCTATAATGTTTCAGGTTTGGAAGAGAAAGGCTGAGCAGTATTTGGCCGACTCTGGTGTTCCATACACAATTATAAGGTAGTAGATAAACTAGCTATCTCTGGTTGTTTAATATCAATCTATGTGGGTATATAGTATATTATGCTATATGTGAAAAAATTTCTGATGAATGAATGTGTTATGATGGAAGTAGGTGGTCTTTAAAAGGAAAAAAATGGAATCATCCTGTAGAGGAGCACGCCATCTAATAGTTTATGCTACATGTCTCATTTTGTTTTTTCAATGCAAGTCTGTAACCTTATGAGAGAGAACACCCGTATTATTCCATGACTATTTTCTTCATCCATTCAAAATATAGGATGCAAAACACAACTGCCATCTGTTCCCCAGGCAATCTACCGGTGTCCCAAATAAGTTGTTTATTACCCACTTCTCATCGGAATTCTAAACATGGTCAAGTTCATAATCACATTCATCCCATCCTAGCCAAAATGAATTTTATCATTGATCATAATTTTGTGCAAAGTTTAGATAGTTCATTAATGATTGATAGAAACTTTAGCAACTCCTTTGCCACGGTGTTATTTTGTTGTCCTTCTGGTTTTTCTCTTTGCTGTAGCTTGCCAATTGACATGAGCTTCCATAATTAGGGCTGGAGGCCTGCAAGACAAAGAAGGAGGTGTCCGAGAATTACTTGTTGGAAAAGATGACGAGCTTCTTCAGACAGAGACAAGAACCATTGCCAGAGCTGATGTTGCAGAAGTCTGCATTCAGGTACTAATAATAAGAAATTGTCTACTTTAACTATGATGTTGCCTCAAAATCAATCTGCCTTTTGATTTGGGTTTGTTATTTCAAAGTACTGAGTCACATATGTTTTCCCCCCTTCTACTTACAAACAGGCACTACAGTACGAAGAGGCTCAATTTAAGGCATTTGATCTGGCCTCAAAACCAGAGGGAACTGGCACCCCAGCCAATGATTTTAAGGCTCTCTTTTCTCAAGTCACTGCTCCTTTTTGATTTATGAAGGGCATTACTACATGAGATTTATGCGCCTAGTTTCCTTCAATGTTGTTCGTCAAGTATTTTGAATTATGGATAAGTGTGTTTCCAAGGATTTTAAATTGTAGATCTTTTCCTTTCCCTTTGCAATAACGTATGAAAAGACCAGTAAACGCAGGTAAGCATAAATTGATGTATGAAATACAAGATGTATAACGTTGGATTATAAAGTCAAATCTTAAATTAATACAACTTCTTTGCATGCTTGTGATGTTGTAACGTGGGATCTATGAAAGATGATTCGATAGCCCAACACATATCATGCTACTAATTTCTAAGGAAATAGCAAGCTCCAATAACTGAACCCAAACCACTTGGAGATTGATCTCACAACTTGAACTCCTTATCACCGAGATATCTATGAGGTAAGGCGTAGCCAAACGCAGATAAGGAGAAAGATGGTTGCTACTACTGCTGTTATCATTTCCACCACCACCGCAGATGGTTTCAACAAAGTTGGGAACCGGCGGACAAGTGTTTCAATGAGAGCAACTGGCAAGGTACCGCGGTCCAACTCTAAGAGGGTGTTTGGGAGTGTGGTAGCGGTTGCTTTTCAAATAGCTTTTCGTGCCGAAAAGCATGCCAATAATGTTTTTTTATTTTTTAAAAATCATTTTTGACATCAGCACATCAAAACGATCCAAAAAGTACAAACCGCACTTAATTTTAGCAACAAAAAAAAAATTTTGAATTTTTTCAAAAAGCCGGTTTGGCCGCAATGCCAAACAGGCTGTAAAATAAATTAGATTCAGAGTCGCACCAAAACAATCAACAAGGTATATTTCTTCTCTCTCTCTCTCTCTCTCTCTCTTCTAAAACACAAGACAAGTGGTGTGTTTTGGATTGAATTGAGTAATTTGTTTTATTTTAAGTTTTTTAGATATTAGATGGGACTAAGCTCATTTAAGATCTAAATCGTTTCGAGTTTAAGAAGAAATAGAGAAATAATTGATCTGATTTAATCTAATCAAAAACTCGAGTTAACTTGTAACCAGGTCTACTCAAAATAGAATATAGGTAAAAAAATTCATTGACTTGACTTTTAAAATATATTTTTTTTGGTCAAAATAAGGTTGCTTTGATTATTATTTTTTCAATTTGGGTTGACCTTGCTAAATCGTGACTTTAGCCTTACCCTAGATTGACCCCTAAGTCAGATTTTAAAACTATACTAATAACTATTTTTATTATTACACTACGTTGGATTAACTTGTGTTGACCATCCCGACTTATGACTTAGGCCTTACTTTAGGCCGACCTCTTAGTTAAGTTTTAAAACTATGATAATAATAATTTTTATCCTTATGTTGACTCAGGTCAATGGTCAACTCAATTCATGACTTGATTCTGGTCCTAAATCAACACCCGAGTAGGGTTTTAAAACTATGATAATAATAATTTTTATCCTTATATTGATTCGGGTCAATGGTCAAGTTGGTCCATAACCCGATCCTGGCCTCATGTCCACTCTTAAGTCAGGTTTTAAAATTATAATAATAATCAGTTTTTTTAAAAAAAAATTTGGTTGGAGACTCACCGTTTCTTTGTCATAGACATCACCCCACCACCAGAAAGAGTTCACTGAGATGGTTCTAATGCTATCGTAAAAGGCTACATGACAACAATAAAAAAGGTTGCATTCCTCGTTAGAATAATGATCTGGAAAGCAAACTAAATAAAATATCATAAAGTGAGCGTCTCATTCTTATATTTAATAAATTAATTTAGTTTTTTTTAAAGAGCAAAATGGTGATGATGTTGATATTGGCAATGTTGGCAGTGAAAGGGTAAATGTGGCATTGTTGAAAGTGAAAGAAGTGAGAGATTTTGAAAGTGTTGGAAATAAAAGGGTAAGTGTTAGTATTGTTGGAAGTGAAAGAATTAATGTTAATAATGTTGGAAATAAAAGGGTCAATGTTGGCATTTATATTGTAAATAAAGTGGGTGGCAATGGATATGAGAAAGATAAGAAAGATGATGAAGAGGAAAAAGATGGTGATTATATTCATTCAGATTGGAAGGATTTGGATTTTTTAATGAAGTTAAAGATGAGTGCATTGATAACTTAGAAAGTTATGTTTTTTTTAGTAGAACTTTGGATGGTACCTGAAACTTCGAGAATAAATAAAGGTGAGTATGATGTTGAAGATAAAAAAAAAATTAAGAGTAGTAATAAGGGTGATGAAGAGGAAAAAGATGGTGATTATATTCATTCAGATTGGAAGGATTTGGATTTTTTTAATGAAGTTGAAGATGAGTGCATTGATAACTTAGAAAATGATGTTTTTTTTAGTAGAACTTTGGATGGTACCTGAAACTTCAAGAATAAATAAGGGTGAGTATGATGTTGAAGATAGAGTAAAATTTAAGAGTAGTAATGAAGGTGATGAAGATAAAAGTGACAGGGTAAGGAAAAGGCAAAATAAAAAGAAAAGAAAAAAGAATATTGATCCAACATCTTATTTTAAATGCAAAACATTTGAGATGGAAGTTGATGGATCAGTTAAGTTTGAAGAATATCATACTTTCATTAATGTCAATCACTTCAGGGATGTTTTGAGAGAATATAAAATGAAAAATAAACATCATGTGAAAAGATATTTTAATCAAAAAGAGAATGTTTGAGTCATATATATGGGTGCTCACTTCTTCGATGTTTTCAAGATAATAAGAAGGGAAATATGAATATCATATGGAAAGATATATTAATAAAAAAGATAAGGTTAGGGTTACATGAATGGTGTTGGTTGTTAGTGGTCGATACATGTTTCTAGTAGCAAGACTAGCATAGTAGCATTAGGCATGCATATATAAAAGTTGTTAATTAAATTTTGATAGTAAAGAAGTTGCTTTAAATTATTAATGTTGACCCAAACATTTCAATTGAAGCATTAGATATGATTTGGAATGACAAGTTTGGAATTAAACCACATCAAATACAATTTTAGAGGGCTAGAACAAAGACGAAAAAGTTTGTAAAATAAAGTCATAATGAGCATTTTAAGAGACTTTCTAGGTATGTGCAATTATTGAAATAGTATAATTCAGGTTCTGTTATATATTTAGAATTTGACCCTAATTTTAATTCGGATGTTTATCCACCATGAAACTTTCAATGAGTTTATGTTTGTTTGAAAGCTATAAAGAAGGACTTTGTTAATGGAAATAGACCATTTATTGAAATTCATGGATACCATGTTAAATGTCCACGTGAAGGTGTCTTATTGTTGGCAATGGGGTTGGATGCCAATAATAAACTATTTCTTATTGTATATGTTATTGTTGATGTTGAAAACAATAACATATGGTGATGAATCTTGTATGCTTTATATGCATCCATTAAAATTAGAGTACATTAGAGGCCATTTTGTATCATAATAGGCAAGAGGTATATTATCCTTTATATTTTGTTATGTAAAAATCTTGTATTTATTTCTATGTTTTTTCTATAACTATGAATATTTTATTTTACTTTTTCTAGAGTCTACTACAAGTTATTGTCGAGATGTTTCCATGAGCAACACATAGGCACTATGCAAGGTATATTTATGACAATCTAGAGAATAAAGGGTTTTCGTGGTTTGAAATTGAAAATTGGATTTTGAAAAAGCTTATATGAATCTTTATTACAACAATTATTTAAAATATATCATAGATGTCGATAATAAAACTTTAATCGGTTGAATAACTTCCCTGCCGACACTTGGGCTAGGAATTTATTTAATGATGAAGTTAAGTTTAAAAATTTAACTAACAATTTAGTTGAGTCGTTCAACAATTGGGTTAAAGAAATATAAGAGTATGACAATTACAATATTACTAGAGAAGATTAAGTTAAAACTTATGTCTAGTTTTCATGATATATTTGCTCTGATTGCAATTTAGAAAACACATACCACACCTTACATTAAAAAGTTGTTGGATAAGTCTATTGATAATTCTAGACATATAAGAATGATTCTAGTAAGTTTTAATGAATATCAAGTTTGTGAGGGCCAAACTAAAGTTTTTATTGATTTGGAAATGAAAATAATACTCATGCAATGAATGGTTAAAGACAAGTATTTCATACAAATATATGATTCTTTGTGTGCATGATAAAAGAATTGATTTAGAAGATTTATGTCATGAATATTACACTTTTGAAACGTTTAGGAAGACATATAATAATACGGTGCGGTCATTACTAGAAGCTGACTAGGATCCTAAGAAAGGAGATGTCATTATTGTACCTTCAAACCTTAAAACAAGTGTGGGTAGGCTAAGAAAGAACAAATGAAAGGAACAATGACAAGACAAATCTGGTACCATAAAAAAAGGGCTTCCATACTTAGGTGCAACATATATAAGTAATATGGACATAGTTCTAGGACATGCCAAATAGATAGTTCTGAACAAATTAGAGGATCAAGTGCTATAAAAGAGTCTATTGGTGTTGGAAGGGGTTCAGTTGTGATGGTAGTTTAGCTGGTGTTGGAATGGGTTTTAGTGGTGCTGATAAAGAATCAAAGGTTCTATATGTGGAAGAGTTGGTTGAGGTGATGAGAGAGTTGAAAAGGACAGTTGGAGAGTTGTTGATCCATCCTTCTTTCAACCCTCAATACAAGCATAGGTGAGTCTCTTAAATATGCATGATGTTTCTCTTAGTTTAATGATTATTCAATTACTAATCGATGTTCTTTAAGATTGTAGACGGGTAATGGTACTTTCTCCTCTCAACACTCAAACCAAACCAATTATGTTAATTGAAGGATATAAAAGAATCGTTATATGGATTTTGTTTCAACTATTTAAAGTTAATAAGAATGAAAAATCAAAGGTTGTACTTCATTTTCTTCTTATTTAAGGTATGAGATGTTAGTTTTGATTGATATCATTTTTTTTTAAAAAAAAAATTTACATTTAATTTTTTAAAAATTTCAACCTTCGATACTGGATTTATTAAATATTGATTTTTTTAAAAAAAATTTATATATGCTTTTGGCTTTAAGATTAGAGTCACAAGTTTGTCATACTTGTTTAGATTAGTTTAGGGTTTTTTTTTATTATTTATCTATTTTTTATCGTTGTCATTTATTATTAAGGTCTGTAACTTATAACTTGAGTTACAAAATTTGCTTTTGTTTTAGAACATGGTGGCAACGCTTTAACATTCTATTTTTAGATTATGAAATAAATTGATTCGTCCACGGCGAATTGCAGAACACCTATACAGTATATAGTATGAACTGTGAGTAAGCTGTCCGAAATGAATTACGGTACAGTTGGCTCCACTGCTATGGAGTTTTGCCACTGCTTGTGCTATACAAAGTGATGGAATAGTCTATTCTTTTCTTTGATAACGACATGTAGCAATTTGAGCGGCCCCGTGATTGTGACTAAGGCATCGTATAATTTGAAATTAGGTGGGAAGGAAGAAGCCAAACAATGCAGCTGTAGTTCATGCCACCACTCCATGCTTAAACATTTGAGAAAGGGTACATCTTCTGTTTCAAGAATTCATTCTACAGACAACGAGGTTAAACCGTGAAAACACACACGGTAAAGTCTGTATTTTTAAACTTTGACCGCTAACCTTCATTGTGTAGTGTTTTCTGGGCATTTTAGACTGAAAATGGCAGGAGAAGGAGAAAAGATCCTCCAGACAAACCACTGAAGTTTCTAGTAGGAAGAAGATTGGGGTAAGGTGGAATGAACAGTGAAGATTGCACCGCGAGCTAGCTCCACCATGTGGACGGTCCAAACTCAACCAACCACCAGGCATTGACACATAAGAGGCAGCCCAACAAAATTCTCAAACGACAGTGTTTTTTATGAAAGAAACTAGTCAATCCAATTAGCCTAGTTCAAAATTTAAATTAATTTTTGTTATCCCATTTTTGTTATTTAAGAAAAACAAGGTAGAATAGAGAGTTATTTTAGGAGTTTTAAATTTCTATTTTAGTTCTCATAGGCTTGGACTACCTCGACAGAAAATTTTAATCTCCTTTCATTCTAGCTAGTTCTTGTAATTTTCGGTTTCTAATTCAATCAATAATAGCTTCTTTTCCTTAAATTTTAATTTCTGGGAATTGTTACATTTTGATTTTAAACCCTTCTGTAAGCTTGAACCCTGCTTGTGTTAATGAGCTTTGCCTTCGGATGTTTTGCAATTTCCCGCCATTTTAATTAAAGAATTAAAAAACACTCTTTGCCTTCGCCTTATCTCAGATCACTATATTCCTGAAATCCAAAGAATCCAACACATTTGCTTGAATTTCTTCACCACCAATGAACCATAATCTCGTTGTCTAGCTAGTACCTCTAAACTGCATGCTTTAGACTTTAGAGGTGGTGATGGTTCCATTTTTCGAGAGAAACAGAGGAGAGGAAGGGAATTGGCTTCTGCGAACGACAAGGTGAGTTTTTCTTGGGCTTGAATGATAAGGGAAGGAGTAGTTGGGCCAGGAGCAGGGGGCTAGGGTTAGCGTCCGCTTAGAGAGTGTTTCTAGGGTGTGAAAGAGTGGGAGGTTGTTATGAAGAAGAAAGAAACGATTTGAACTTGATATTTTCTAAACATTTTAACAGCAGATACTAATGGAATGATCATAAATTTTTAATTTGTAATGGTGCAAATAAAAAGTTGTACTTGAATTTTAGCCCTTGCACGAAAATTGAGAGCAGTGACTACGGAATTGATCTCAAAGTTCCCTAGCAATTCTGAACTACATCAAAATTCCAATTACGTAATCCTAACTTTGGAGCTGTCAGCTGAGTGAAGGTGCTTGGTTTGTGCTATGAGCGAGTCAACTCACTTTGAACTACGAGCATCATGTAATAAAGTTGTTCCACTGCTATATAGGTTTTGCCATTGGCAATGCTCGATCCATGCTTGCCAAAGCAAAGTAATGGTATCCTCAATTCTATTTCTCTGATGACGACATTAATTTAGCAACTTGTCAGGCATGAGGCATCTTATAAACGCCTGTTAAGCGATAACATAGCTCATGGACGAAGCCGAACACTGCAACCATGGATTGCTGATACTTACTCTAGTTATGAAGATTCTGCGAACTGGATTTGTGTGTTTGGTATTCTCGTCCAAGAACTCCAAAACCCAAAGCATCATTATTGATGATTAATTGTATTCTTTGCAAGTTGCTCTACCTCGTCCTGTTGGTTGTCTGAGAGGAAAAAACCAAATAAGGTGCTCTTGGAAGCATTAAGATTTTCTTTATTCACGTACCCTTTGTTTTTTAATTTCCAGAAATCCTGGTGCCAAGGGCTTTTAGGTCTCTTAAAAGCCAAAGACAGAAAACACGGTTTGAAGCAGAGCTTGAGAGGATCATAACGATATGAAAATGGGATAAGATGGGGATAGAAGATTCTGAACTCGTAGAACAAATTGTCTCTGATGATGATCATGACCTTCCTCATTAATATTCTGCTGTTCCATCGTGCGTGGCTCAAAGTTTGTAGTTTCTTCAAACGCAAATGGTCCGCATCAGATGTATTATGCTCGTCTAGTGAAATGCTAATTGACTGAGCACAAGAAATCGCAAACAAAACAACGAGAGTAAGAGTACAAAAGGAGGATCTGGAATGGAAAAGTGAAGAGGTTGCATGTGAATGGCTCAGTGTGCTTGACCAATCAACCATTTTAATTCTATGGTGGTGGGACTGCAAAGTCTTGTCTCTATCCCAATGATGCGTGTTCCACTAAAAGAGGTGTCAGTTAATTAGGACCACCACTATCAGCACTCAACCCTATTTCAGATGCCTCTGGAACCCTGGCTATATATATATATTAACCTAGTATGGTTTTGGAAGGACAACGTCTTGGTTTTGTTTTATATCACGTCGTACACCAAGTCAGGAGGTGCATTAGCATTATCGGGAGTTCTGTTGATATACTTGAAAAGCAAAAAGCTGGGGTTTGAGGCACACTAGCGCAGATAAAGAATTTGGTTGCGCGTTCTCCGATTTATAGTGTATGTATGAGTTGCGTGTCTGGTGCCCGTGAAAAACAGAGCATTAGTTTTCTTGTAGTTAACAAAAGCAGTCCGTTTTTTCTTTTCTTGTTGTATTTTTAATCGTCAGTCAGGTAAATAAAGCGAGGAAACATGAAACAAAGAAAAAGCAAAGCGAAAAAAAATAAAAAAGAAGAAAACAAAATCAAACTCCGAGGTCCCCATCAGCTCTTTCCGATATTAATATTCATTAATTTTATCTGGGTATCAAAGGTTCACACAAGATTTGTTTGTTGCTTATTATGATACTTCTTGGGACCATTTTGGACAGAAACTTGAACTGAAGAGACTTGTTTACATTTAAAATTAATCTCTCCAGATTTCCGCCACCAGTTCACCAAGATATCAGCAGACCCCATGAACTCAGCACCCAACTCAGCAACCAGCAAGAGAACATGATTTGTGGGAGTTATAAGTGGAGTGATAAGGCAACCTCAACCTATCGGAGGAATAAGTATTGCTATTCCCACAAATCTACCTATTCTAGTGGGGAGATGTTGGAGGATGAAGAAGATCCAGGAGCAACAGATTGTGGTTCAACAAGACAAGGAAACTGCAGTGAGAAATGAGCATATCTTGGATTTAAACTTATACCATATCCCTATAAATTATCACTTTAGACAAGATAGGATATTTACTATCACAGCTAAGATCTTTCCAGATACACTTGATTTTAATTTTACCATGTTTATCCATGAGCTTGAAATGACAAGTTACAGATTTATTTTTCGATGTTATTGAAGGGGTAAAATGCTGTATTTCTCCCCAGATGATCAGCTAAGGGAAAGAAACTCAAGAAATTAAGGCGTGATTTAATTAAATTAAACTAATGAAGACAATAATTACAGATTATTGGGCGATTTTGTCTCAGCTGTTAAATTTGTCTTTGTTGTTTCGCTCCTTTGCCTTCCTACATGGTTTACTCTTAGAAGACACATACATGGACCAACCTCCAAGAATGGTAGATGCCCAATATTTAACACGTATCTGCAAACATAAAAAGATCTTTTATGGGCTCAAACAAGCACCTTGTGCCCGGTTTGATCAATTTAATGCTTCTCTCTTGATATATGGCTTCTTTTGTTGTCCAGCAGATCCCTCTTTATTCATTTTTCACACTGATTTTGATATACTAACTCTTTTTTATAAAGATGATGTACTTCTTACTAGGTCTTCTATTGTTCTAGTCAATGATTTTATTCAGGTTCTGAGTTCAAAATTTGTAATGAAAGATTTGGGACCAATTCATCACTTTCTTAGAATTGAAATCACTGGAACCTCTAATGACATTCATTTGTCACAATCACATTAAGCTTTTACCATCCTTGAACAAGCTAGCATGGTTGATTGTAAACCAATGAGTACACCACTTGAAGCAAAGACCAAAAACATTTCCAATACGAGCTTATTAAAAAATCCAAGCTTCTTTCACGAACTTATTGGTGTTTTACAATATCTTACTCTCACACGGCTAAACATCTCTTAAAATGTTAACTTTGTACCTCAATACATGCATTCCCTTACTGTGACACACTTAAAAATGGTTCGTTGTATCTTACAATACGTTAAAGGAACAATTGATATAGGTTTACATTTTACTTCCAACACTACACTTGATTTCTATACTTTTGCTAATGCAGAATGAGCATTTTGCCCACCACACAGTCCTCCACTACAGGCTACTACACATTTCTTGGTTGAAACCTTATCTCCTGGTGTTTAAAAAACAACATACCATATCTCACTCCAACACTAAAATAGAATATCGAGCCATGGCAAGTATTGTAGCTGAGCTAACATGGATAACATTTATCTTAAAAGATCTTTGTGTTTCACTCAGCTTTACTCCAATGCTATATTGTGACAATCTTAGCGCCATTCATATGACTATTAATCTAGTATTTCATGCTCGTAGTGAACATATTGAGTTAAATTATCATTTTACACGTGAACGAGTTGCACTTGGACTTCTCACAACTCAAGGTATCTCCATCACTGATCAAGTAGCAGACCTATTCACTAAACCAATGTCAAAGGCAGCTCTCAAATATTTCCAGACCAAACTTTGCTTCCAGCCCCAGCACAATTCGCGAGGGAGTATCAACAGACCCCATAAGCTCAACACCCAGCTCAGCAACCCGCAAGATAACATGATTTGTGAGGATAAGTGGAGTGATAAGTCAACCTCAACCTATTAGAGGAATAAGGATTTTTATTCCCACAAATATGCCTATGTTAGTGGAGAGATGTTGGAGGATGAAGACGTTTCAGGAGCAACAAATTCTGTTCAAGAATTTGGTTCAACAAGATAAGGAAACTACAATGATAAATAAGCATATTCTGGATTTAAACTTGTATCAAATCCCTATAAATTAGCACTTTATGCAAGATAGGATATTTATTATCACATCTAAAATCTTTCCGGATACACTTGATTTGTTACCACGTTTATCCATGAGTTTGGTAACATGCTCTCCTATTTAAATTGGAGAATGCTGTATTAGATTGTTAGTTGTGCTTATAATAAAAGATAGTACTCTACTCAAAACACTTTTCTTCCTCTGCTTCTTACAAGACACCCACCTGAAAACTCTAGAAAGGTGTACTCTTTGAGAAAATCTATTGGCTACTTCCTCATTAACTTTTCCAAGTTTTGCATTGGTATCCTGTCCAAAGCAATAAAATAATATAAAGTAAAGACTAGATGCACTCGGATAGAGTATAACGGGTGAGCTATAGCATTTATCAAGGATAGGAGAGTTCACTAGCATTTTTGCTTATTTGGTGGGCTTAGAAAGCTGATAAGGATGCATATATAGAGCATTCCATGATGCCTTGTCCTTTTCCTTTCAAGGACCAAACTTATGAAACTGTAGTAAGAGAGGGAGTAGACAAATGGAGAAAAAGAGAGATGCGTCTTGAAATTCACAAGAAAAAATTCCAGCTTATAATGTACAAGTGATTGTGAATTGAATGCATTTGCACCAGTTCATTTTGTCAGATAGCCTACTGCTATGAGAACTCAGCCAAAAAGACAAAGCGCACCATTTCCCAATTAAACTAAGCTTTCAAGATTACTTTACCAGATGAAAAATGGCCCTGAGTTACCAATACAAAGAGCTCAGTCAAAATACAAAAATATCTGGTAAGTCTGCACCACGCGGCCTTCATTCTGCAAGCAATGATGTTCTTAGCATCCCGCATATCAGTCAACCATTCATATCATCTACCAGCAAACTGTAATCACATGTAAAACAACAACGGTAATAATAAACGGGGATGGAGAGAGTCAATTTTCAAGTATCACCTAAGATCATAAATTCTCACCAATTCTCCAATAGAAAACGCAAGAAGTGAGAAGCAAATCCCGAGTACCAATAAGGATGCACTCAAACTTTTTTAGCAGGTTTCCAAGCAGAAAGGGTATAGATGATTCGTCCCTTCCATCCTTGCAATAGCCACCGGCTATCTTCATCGATCAGAAAATCTTTGTGGTAACGCTGCCTCACTTTAACAGTTGCTTGCTTCACTATCTCCCGGTCAAAAGACAACTGCACAAACCCAGCCCTCAAGCAACGGACCTGCCATTGCTTGTATGTTTCTGGCCTCTCCACTCTCTCCCAGCCTTCACAAGCTATAACATTCAGAGCCTCCCAGCCAAAAATCTCTTTCTCAATCACCAACCTCTCTAATTCTTCACGGGGAACAATAGTTTCAAGCATATCAAACATTGCAGAAAAGTGAAACAGTGCCTCTCGAAATCGAGTAACATAGAAAGGAGCATTGTATCCCCCATTTGTAATCCCATGAATGAAAACTTCAGGATTTATCTTCCTTACCAGATCAAGAACAATGTTCCTCGGACTGTCCACTGCCACTGTTTCATCAAGTAAGTTCTCAGAACGATACAGACAGTTAACAACAACAACTTCATCCCGGTCAATCTTGAGTTCCTCTAGTTGTATGGTTTCCCATTTCTTTGCAATGGCATTGTACTCAAAGGGCACTTTGAACTCCTTAGCATAAGCTGCTAAGCGACGTCCAGTTTCCTCAACTCGCTCTGCTGGCCGAAATCCAGGTTGGGGAAATTCTATTCCAGTCATCCGAAGCTTTGGCGGTCCACCTGGTCTGCATGACAGCCGATGAATAAAGGTGGGCCATTGGAAACCATAAAGAATACCAAAATCGATAACATGAAGCCTCATTGAATTTTTTGCCGTAATACTTATTGTCTTGTTAGAGACAAAATTAGAGACCTTTCTAAAAGGGCATGCAGCAAGATAAAGACGGTATGCTTTCAAGAGATCAGCTGCAGATGTTCTCTTACTAACAAGGCCTTTGTAAATCTGACTTCCAGTACCTGCCAAGCGTGCCTCAAGACCATCAGCAAAGCAATGAGCCAATCTCCGATTTCCATCCCCAAAAGGAGAGGAATGCAGCCTAATCTGCTTTAGCAATTCATTTGCGCTCCTCCGGTCATCAGCTGCAATAGCTTGGGCACAATTTATTAAAAGGGTTCTCAAATCCACCACCTCCCTTTTCCCACTTTGTTTCTTACCACGACCCTTCCCACCACTGGATCCCTTTGCCTGTCCATTCTGCTCCTTTTTTATCGATGCACTCTTGAAGGCCTCGCGAAGAGCTGTCAAATCAGGCTGACCTTTTCCTGGCATACAAAGTAATACCTTATCAAACATTTCTGATCGCAAAGTGGATTCGGTATAAACAGCCAGTTGTTTGCTGCTCCTCCCTTCTTCAACATCCTCATCCTCCCTATGAGGATTCTTCTTTCCCCTAGGTCCACTAGGTGAGTGCTCCCCCCCATCTTGTTTCTCCACCTTGATAGCAACTTCACCGGTCCTCACCTTTGGCTCTTGAGATAAAAACTTATTGGCCTCAATATTAAGAAACAAGTCATTACCACAGGGAAGAAATCTGCTAGCCTCCTCAACACCCTTCCTGAAATGCAAAATAGATCGGCTCTCACCGCTCCAATCAGGGACTTTAAAATTACTGCTAGGAGAATCCACCAGCCCATCTACAGTAGTGATTACACTGTTTGAAGAGCTACATGATGATTGGGATATGCTAGAAACATGTGGAATCTGTAGTTGAAAGGGATGGTAATCGCTTGGATTGTGAATCCAAGCATTATCATCTACATAGCCACTATCACTACGACTACTACAAATGTAATTGCAGGGTAAACTATCAGGCAGGTTCCCACGATTTTGACTGATGAAAGTGGGGTTTGGTTCTGGTGAAGGAGGGTACTTCTTGCCAAGAACATCATAAAAGGATTTCTCGGCTTCTTGAAAATCTAAAGAGTCTTGAAGCATGCAAGTCTTATCTTCAGTATCTTCTTCCATAAGCATCTGGTTTATGTACCTCAAAGTTCCATCTGAAAAGTCGAAATCTTCGGGAGAGTCTTCTTTTTGAGTCGGATTTGAATATGGGGTTAAATCAGTTGGCTTTGGATAGGGCGGAATATAATGAAACTCCTTACAATTATGATCAACGAAAGCATTTTCGAATCTGGGTCTGGAAACAAGGTTCTGATTCGAAAACACAGATATAGGTTGGTTTCCCAATTGGGTTCCATTAATTGAAATTGAATAACCTCTTAACCGAGGATCCATTGAACTTACAAAAACAAAAATAAAAATCAAAGACCTCCCCCAACCCCAAAAGTTATATCAAAAAAAAAAAAAAAGAGTTCCCTTCTTGTTGTTATTCAAAGAATTTAAAGTGAAGTCGCAAAACCATAAAGAGACAATAAGACAGACAAAGAAACCTCCTAAAAACAAGAATCACGAACAAGTACAGTGCATTTATTAATATGCAGACACATAACAAGATTATCAGATAAATTTCGGTAGTGAAATTCTTTTTCCTCAAAAACAAAAGGAAGGAAGAATGACTATTATTAAGCTTATAGCTATTTAAAACTATATCGAAATCAGGAGTTGTTAATTTAATTAAAGGTGGAAGTCAACTGATAAACGACGATTGATTAAGTTCAAGAAAGACAGCTTGAAAATGATCAAATTTCAACTGTCAAGAAAAAGGGATAGGCTTAAGAAGAAAAGGAAAAAAAAACAAAAAAAAGCATACCTCATAAGAACCCAGAGAGAGGGAGGGAGGGAGGGGAGAGGGGGAGAGCGTTCACTGTTTAAGTTGTTTGAAAGAGTTTAAAGTTCAGATAGCAGTTGCCAATGCAACGACGAGAAAGTAAAGTCATCTTTGTGTGTCCTAAAAAGTAACCGGTTAGCGTCTGTTTGCTTTCACGGTTTTTTTCCAATTACTAAACTACCCTTTAAAAAATAAAAAGCTAATGGAATGGACCGCGGACTTTTTTTTCACTTCTTTTATCTTATATTATTTTTCTATTTGGATACTTATTTTTTTATTTTTTATTTTTTATTTTTTTCTGTGTTTTTTTATAAATTTTATTGGTTTTTAATTTTATCCTTTAATTTAAATTTATAGTTTATTATTTTTAACAATTTCATATTAACTCTTGATTTTTTTCCAAATTTTTTCCTATCAAGTTATCTTTATCTTATGACTTAGAACACAAATTTAAAGAATTAGCATGGACTAGCTCACCCCTTATCCCAAAATTACATATTTGTAATGCTACTTGGGTTAACTCACATCAGGTTTTTTTTTGTTTTTTTATCATATTTTGTCCTTCCATATTGTTTGTGGGTAAAGTTTTTTATTCGTGGTTATTGTAGTCGTGTTTTTTATTCATTTGCTAGCGTTGTTTTTTTTTATATTATTCAAATAAAACCAAATTATTTAAACCTAGATTATTGGATTTGTTTTTAAAATATATTTGTGGCACCTAAATATGTTTCTAAAAAAATAACTCAAAACTATGACGTAACGCGGCCCTATCTAGTTAAACATCTATTCAAACTTGAAATTGATACAAATAAAGTCCTAACATGCATACAACTAATAAAAATAAATATGTTTAAATGAAAACAAAGAACGGTACTTGTTGAAACACTTTAAAGTGATGAAATTTTTATTATTGTCAATGATAAATCATTTATTTTTAAGGTTTTATTACTTTTTACGTGTGCAACTATGATGTTTGCAATATACCTTCAAAGATTTCACAACACCACCTAGGTTTAGGTTTAGATGCATTTTTAAATAAGATCTCTGAACCAAAAATTATGTAACTTAAATATCTCTTAACAAGATAAAACTAAGCTTTATATTTAAGAGGAAAATAGAAGCATAAAAGAAAAAGAAAACACTAAATATGAGATAACGAAAAGTGCATAAAAATTTAAAAAATATTGTTAGAAACTCTTTCTTCACCCCCCCTCCCCTCTAGATTTTGAAAGTTAAAAGTTGAAAAAATAATTTTGATAATAAGCATAATTAATTCTTATATTATCAATATTTGATTAGTCACCATAAATCAAGAATTAAATCTAAACATAGTAACCATAAATCTATATATTTTTTAACTAAAAAAATTGTTCAGATTTGGAACAAAAACTTGTAGAAGATCCTGTTAACTTTTATATGTTAGACTAGACAAACAATGCACGAGAAGAAATAGTTCTTCATAGACTAAACTCAAGTCTAAATTTCAATTAGCAGAAATTAATCTTTTGTGACCCAAAATATTATTTTACAATAAACTCAACCACAGACCCGATCCAAAGTCCGAGCACAAGTCGGGCCAACGCGCATCTAAAGCCCACTTTGCCTAGGATCTAACTTTAAAAGTTTAGGTGTTCTTTAAGGCTGGATTTAACTTTTCAACTTTCCACTTTATAAACACCAATAAAGTTTAGTTCTTTTTCTATGTGAAATAGAGTTTTTTTAAAAGGATTTTGGGTTTCACCAATATATATCAATCAATGGTTTTTTTAGATCAATTTCTTATTTATTTAAAACATGTTAATATTCCATGTTAAAAAACTTTTGTTAGGGATTAAATTTTAATAAAGTTTAACCTAAAAAGGAAGTAGACTCTACTTTTAATTTGGCATAAAATATGTTCATTGACCATATTTTAACAAATTTTCCAACAAATGATCACAACAACTTTTTTGATATTGTTGCTTGTTTTCAAGATAAATTCTTTGTGTTTGTGTGTAAACATTTCTCGATTTAGAAAGAAAAAAATATATCCACTTTCGTATTTCAATTTATAAAAGGCTAATAAATGGTTGGCTTTTTTTAGCAGTCCTATTCGTCTTTGAGCAAACCTTATAACTACATTCCTTGATGATATTATCAATATTTTTTCAATTATTTTTTATTGGCCCGAGCTTTTTTTTACAACGATCTAGCCTTTGGAGAGGATCCATAAGCATTTTTTACCCCAGCATCAAGCCTACTAACCTGACGCATATAAGCTCAGATGTCACAACTGGGCCCAACGCCAGCCACCTGCCTTGCTGCCTCTTAGGCTTAGGATCACTATATGGCACCCCTTAGGCTCAAACGTGCAGTATAAGCCCATCGTCAGGTCCACATCTTAGCACCTATAGAACTTAGTGCTCGCTGCCTAAACCTAGTTTCGGGCATTGTTTAGGCCTAATGCTTGGCCCTCTAGGATTTTTTATTAGATTTGGGCTTTTTAGCCTAAATCCCAAATGTTAGGGGACTCTATGCATCCTATCCTTGGGAAGTTGGGTATTCTTTGACTTATTGCATAAAATACAAGTAACTTACTTATCAAGTCTATACTCCACCTATACCACTAGATGTACAAGAGTCTCTAATGAAATACCACATTTTCATTTCATCAATACATGTGTAAGAAATATTTGTTTCTCATTAATGCATATATAAGATATTTAACCCTCATTAATGTTACAATGATGGAATGACTCTTCAGCTCCTTTATCCAAGCACAAGAACAAGATTCATAAGATATAAACATCTCCTAAACTATCTAGATAAATGGTTCATAATTTCTCTATTTTCAAAATATTGTTAAAACAAAACATCATTTTCCTTAAAAAAAAAAAAATTAATACATACCAAAACAAGAACAAACAACCTAGTTCTTGAGATTTAATGTTATTTTGTACATTTATTGTGATCTCTTTATAAAAATATCAACTTAAGCATTTGAGGGTTCTCAAATTCACCCAAAATAGATTGTTTTGTAGTTATTTAACTTTTTACATCAAGCTATCACCTTTTTTAATTATGAAAAATGAATCAAATAACAAGAACACTTGATTAAATACATTATTCAACCATCCAAAAAATTTTATTTCCGGGCATTTTAGATTTTAGAATATCATCCCTAAATTATGTTTATTAAGCAAAATTTAAGAAGATTTTGAAGTTGGAATCCCCACAAGAATACGTCAAACCTATAATACAAAATGTTGTGTGTTAAATCATTAAAACCACAAGAACAATTTAAAACAACAGTAAAATTAACTTTCAATCTCATATTGCTGCTACTTGTAGTTTCTTTTACATGATAAAGAGAAAATAAATTGATGAAACTATTTTTTACATTGTATAAAAGTTGGGTGATAATTTTTTTTTATTTGAAGATGGGTTGGGTTGAATTTATTTTTTCATAGTGTTGGGTCCTGCTTCCAGCCATATCCAATAGCGTTGGATCTTGCTTCCCAACAAGACTTAGTAATTTTTAAATTTCTTAACCGTCAAACCCAATGCTTTTGAGTCTAACTTGACCACCAGACCTAAGGATATTGGGTATGTCTTTGTAGCAAAACCCAAGGTTATTTTAGATCTATCTTGGCTGTCAAACCCAAGACATTTAACATATTCTTTATATTTTTCATATATTTTCTTATATTTGAAAAAATATTATTATTGACCCGCTGCTATTTGTCAATAAATTGAAACCATCCATTAAACCTTTTTTTCAATCTGCCTACCTTCCATCTCTCTCTTTGGTTCACACCTAACTTAGAAGATGGGATAAATTGAAATTTGTTAGCGTCATCTGGATATGTGTATGTGTATAATATAATATTACTCTTTAAGGTTTTATGTTCGTAAATTTCCAGCAGCATTTTGGTGGCATTCTCCATTTGGAGTTCTCGAGTTACGTACTTGCATTTTTTAATATTTTTTAATTTAGTCCTTACATCTCAAAATGTTGTTCGTAATTGAAGTTCTTTACTTGAGAAAACGATTATTTTTGGAAAAACAACTCAATTCTGGACAACTCGTCACTTCAATAACGAAAAAACAAAAGAAAAAATAATTTATTAACGAACAGGAAATTATAAAAATTATTAAATTATTTCTCATACTAAAGGCATTGATTGATTCATTTCGATAAATCAACGGGACTAATCTATAATTAACTCTCAAAATTGAGAAGAAAAAAAAAGATAAAATAAAGAATAATGGTAGATAAGTAATGATTAGGATTGTCAAAAAAAAATATTGATAAAACCTAAGATTTTAAAAATAGTGTTTAAAAGAGAGGGGGGGGGGGGGGGGGGTTAGAAGAACAGAGGGACATTAAATCAAATGGAGCTCTCTGTCCTTTAAGGGTAGCAAATCCATTTTTAAATCAAAAAAGAATTAAGCTTGCCTATATTAGATATCTCTTTATCCATTTCCACTGAGCATGCAGCCCCTGAAAAACATCAACGCGTGTGCACATTTGCTTGGTGAACTAGCAAATTAACAAAACTAGCTGCAGTCCTGCCAAGGATTTTTTTATCTCTGTATTTTGAGTTAAAGTTTTAGTATGTATATCTGTCACTCTCACGATGCTTTACATATCTACTGGGATTACAAGATATTCAGTGAATCCAAAAATATCCAAGAATTAATTATAGTATACGTAAACTGATCCAAACACTCCGAGTTATAAAAAAAAAAAAAACAACAACAACAACTAATGCATGAACCACAAGTCGAAATGCCCAGCAACATTATCATACAGAGCCCACAAGGTCACATTTTGATGATCTATCATACGATGCGATTATTTTTACATGGATTGCATATTTCAGCTAATCATATTGTTAAAACATTGCCCCCAAGCACGACGCCTTCTATCCTATGGAAACAGCCATGTACTAATCACCAAGCTCCTTGCAAGCCAATGCAACCCAATTACAGATCAGTGTCGAATTGACTTAATTTACATCAGATTTACTTTCTATCATTAATCTGTACACCATTAGAACCACCACAACAACTCTCTTTCTAACCAAATTTGTCCTATCTAAGTCTTACTGGTGTTCTTCAGGAAACATGGTAAAGCATCAAACTTCAGCTTTGACCAGTTGCCTCCGATATGACCAGTAGGCTTGGGCAGCTAGGACCCTGTCTAGAACCTCTTGTGGCACCCAGGGGTGGAGCAGGAAAGAAAAATTAAGAGGGGCTAAATTAAAAGAAATTGTTTAAAAATATTAAAATTTCTATTATTTTATATAAGAGAGGGGCTTGGGAAAATTTTCCTTGCAAGGGCTGGGGCCCCTACCAGTCCCCCCGCCTCCACCACTGGTGGCACCGGTTCTCCCCTCCTTTGCTGAGGGGAGATTCTTGTCGTGTGCACCAATGTCTTCCACTTATCCTACATCATCCCAAGACCAACAAATGATTAGAAGAATAAGAACTATTTTATCAATGTCTTCAATCTTCTTACTGTTAATATAGGGGTCATTAAGAGGGGAAAAAACGCTTAAGGCTTCAGCAATCAAAGAAGAAAACACTAATCTTTTGCATTCATCCATATTGAAGCAGGATTCCCCGGCCTTCTTAAGTTCTTATATAGCAATTGAAAGAAAATTAAAAACGCCTTCTTATTTAGTAGTGGAATCCAAATTAAAAAGATCCTAATAATTAAAAATGCTTTCTCAGAATGTGGACTACAAGGCATATAGTAATGAATCACTAACCTTCAAATCAACATAAGTTTGATGGTTTGCTTTGTCAAAAGCATGCAATTTAACATCACGCCACCTGCAAATCAACAATAAAATCAAACAATCCAAATGGGTCAACTACGTGTTCAACAATATTCAGGGATAAAAAGGATGATCATGGAGCAAACCTTCCAGTTCCAATTCTCTCAACTGCTTGAACTAGAGCTTCTACATCTGCAACTGTAAATGGCCTCCTGATCCGGCGCTGTCCAAACTCAGAATGCATAGATTTGCAGTTAAAGGGAACTGCAGATAACTCACCCCGGCCAATTGCAGGAACTGGAACCAGAGCTCGTGAATCTGACATCTTATCAGCAGTCGAAGCCTTGGCAAGAGAGCAAACTGCACCAAGATCACTTCCAACAGAGCTGCTAAAATTAGTCTCTGCAGGAACTGAGGAAGCATGGGAAGTCCCTGCCTGTAGCATCAAAGAAGTTGTATGCCTGCAAATAATCAAAAGGAAACAAACTTAATAAGACACAAATAATAACAATTTGAGAAGCTTGTAAAGAACACAAAGCAAATGCACAAAGATACACCAGCTATTTGCTTACCTGGTTATCCCACCAGGTGCACTGAAAGGTAAATTTGAAGGGTTTTTAGTGTGGGGAGGTAACATCATTTTTGCATGTCTGGACTCCAACATGAAACCCAAATTACTATGTTTATCATCTTCAGAGATTCCAGTCTGGAGCAAAGTTTTGTTGTCATCTCTAACCTTCTTTCCTTGGAGAAGATACCAACATGTAGTCCATCTCCTAGTATAGCAGTTATTGCTTCCATGACTGTCCTCTACAGAATGTACAGTATTAGATGTCACCAATAGACAATAACAGATGTGGCACCCTACCAGATTGAAGTCTCGTACCATGTATTTAACATGAAAGACGCCTTTCTTGGATAGGATTATGTATTACATTGACAGTAATAAACATAAGAAAGAAAACAAAAGCCCCATTTGTTTCACAATAACTAGAAGGGCATTGACACAGGCTGTATAACTTGATTTAGTTCTACTAAATTGTCTACACAGAAATTATAAAACTGCATCTTATTTTCTCCCGTATGTAAGATTTCCTCACCTACATGTTGTTTTCTTCTTCCAAAAGGAGAAGGCATGAAACTAATTTACGTTGTTAATAAAACAATATCCAAAAGGCATTATTGGATACCTTTAATGAGCCAACAGTTGCTGTTGCAGGGATCTCAATAAAGAGTTCCGGAACCTTAAATGATTTAATACTTAGCTTCACTGGATGATAAAAAAGAAGTAAACATAAGAACGACCTCAATTAAAATGGTCCACCAGTAGATCAGATACCAACAACAATCATCCATTATAGGCTTTCATACCATTACAGTCTCTTGAATCCAGAGATGCATGTTGGCCTGTTACTGAGGATGATGCTTCGGTTGCTGCATAAACGAGCTAGGATTATTCACCTAAACCTAAATGCAACTGCAAAGCTGAAACATAAACAAAGAATAAAACAAATTAAATAATAGCTAGTAACCAGACAATTTTTCACCTGAGACCATGTTATTTCCATCGGTCCTCTTATTTGAAGAATTAAAAATGTCTTCACAATGAAATGCTCCATCAGATGTAGGTAATGTACTTTGATCAAAGAATTTCCTTTTCTAGAAAGGAAAAATCTTCTGAGATCTTTGACAGCTATAGCTGGTTCTTCCATTGCGAAAAGGTGGTTTTGTTCTCAAGTCTGGAAACATATCAAAAGCCATGACTAGTTATACTGACATGGAACGAAAGATTATGGATTCATGAGCTAACACAGCATGAGCTGAAAAGACCATTCCAGAACCAGAGAGACACTATGAGAAATGACATAAAAAGAATGTAATTTCCACTTGAGGCTAAATCATAAAGAAGGCATTTACCGGTTCTGAAGTAACCACCACTCTTCGAATTTGGAGCAACTCGCCAGTGTCTGGAAGCAGTTAGATTACTCATTCGTCGAGTTTCAGTATATAACAGTCGCTTAGAAGTCTTTGGCATGGCACCATATTGAGAACACCCAGAAGGGTTTCCGTCATCATCTCCACTCACTACTTCTACATCAGCGCAAGGCCTAGAAAAAGGACAAGGGCCTGTGCAATCCTTGAATGAAGATGCCTTTACATTGCTTTTTACACTAGCATGTCCAATAGAACTTGCGTCAAGATCCATCGCATCTTCTGAACCATCTTTGACAAAGAGAGTTCCACTTTCAATACTGCTACTTTTTACTAATTCAGCTTCTGGCTTTCTCTCAATTAAATCTTCTACCTTGCCTTTAAAAATTTTCCTTGCATGAGAGGATTCTCCATTCATTTCACAAGAAGAGCTTCCACCAGCATTTTTGCTATTGACAACAACCAACTTTTCAACAACATATATTGTTTCTGGGTAATCAAAACGCTCTAAAGCAAAGCTTCCCTGAGAGTTGAAACTTTCCTCGTTATGTAAGAATTTATTCAATGCATTGCCATGCCAATGGCCTTGCAACTCAAGAATGCAAGCAAAGGCTTTCTCATTACAAGGTTCTCCCAGCAAAGGTTCCATTATAAGAAACTTCCCTCTATCAACTTGCTCCTGTTGAATGGTATTTTTAACATTACAAAGATCTTTACCGCAAGCAGTATTAGTTGGAGCAGAAGTTTCCTCCTCCTGCAAGATTTCTCCACCTACATTAGCCAGAATTTCAAATGCATGTTTCTAATTATTCTCACTTTTCTTCCTGATCGGTCCCCTCCCCTAAAACAAGTAATAAAGACTTTATTAGGTCACTGACCATTTACAAAAATATAGACAACGGGCAACCTTGGAATGGTAGCATTTGATTACCCTGACTGATCTAGATGCTCGAGGAACCACGGGAACCTGGTAGCCATCAAAACCATAGTCCAACCTTCTTTGGAATACCATATCTCAGACATTCATTACAAAAAGTGGTCATTAAATTAAACTAGCCAGCTAGCTTGAACCTGCTCACCTCAAGAGAAGAACATGTCAGCAAACTAAATTTAGTTGTGGTCAGGATAAAAGACAATACACATTCTAGAATCAATTACGACAATGAAAAAACAGTAACTATGAGTAGATCAGTGATTTGGGATATAGCAATTATCCCAAATCAGGTAGTGGAGATTGAAAAATCAGCATTTACTCTATTCCTTGTCTATTTATTTCCAGGGGAAGGATGATCACTTTTAAGTGATCAAATAGCTTGAACATCCAAAGAATATTAAAATAAAAAATGCATCTGCACCTGTATGTTAGCGTATTTATCTACATATATATTCTCACTTATCATTGCTGGCCAATCAAAACATAGTTGAAAATTCAGTTGATGCCATGAAAGTTATGTTTTCCCCATTTCTCCAATAAATGCATCCATGGTCTTAAAAAAATAAGAGAAAAGAAAGGAAAGGAAAAGAAGACGATCTAGAACAAAAACTTTTTTTATGTCGTTGTGTAAAAGATAAAGATTCTTACATTTAAAGGGACATTTAAGATACCTCCATTTTACTCCATGACAAGTAGTCTGATCCTAAAACATGCAGCCTTCAATCCCTGTAAGCTCAAAAACTAAAAGAAAAGAACAGCCTTTTCATTTTAACCCAAGATAAAAATGTAAAAACGAAAGAAAATAAAAATAACAATATAAAATTAAACCCTGACTGGCAGAAACTAAAACTACAGCTTTAGATATTCATGTTGTGTCCTCATAAGAATCATCCAATAAAATATGGTAGGCCAATTGGATTTCAAATCACAAAAACAGAATAATTATAAAAACCAGTCTTTAACAAGCCTAAAACACTACAAGGTCCCTTGGACCAAACATAAAAACAACGTAAATGGAGTCAACATAAGAGAGAGAAGCTTTAAAAAATTTTGTGGAAAGAAGAAAGCTTTCCAACGTAAATAAAATCAAATTAGATCAAAACAAAATGGAATCAACAATATATATATCTTAGATTTCAGGCACCCTTTCTAATTACCTGTCAAATTCATGCAAATTCCTCAAAAAAAAATTGGAAAACTGCATTGGCAAAATGAATAGTAAATTGAGGAACAAACTAACCTTTTAAGATTGTCTGATCATCAAAACCTCCTAAAAACCACCACACTTTATATCCTTTTAGTCTTTGACCCATTTCAAAAAAGTGAAGGGTTACCTGTCCGGTGTTGTTCACCGGTTATAGCAGGTCATAAGCAGAACCACTGAGGACTAGTTCTTCATCCACTCAAACTTGTAACGAGTTCTGTAGTTGACACGTGGAAACCTCTCCCTTCACGTGGGTTTAATCTTATCTCGTCCGCTTAAGAACTAAAAACTCATTGATTAATTCTCTTATATTTTGTTCTTACTGTGAGTTTAACACATTGGTTAATTAATTAATTAGCTTTGGAAGAATTGTTTTTGAACAATTTGGTTTTTTCGTGCAATAAGTTTTGCTGTGAATTTACGAAGTCTGATGGCTTAAACTATTGATGGGTGATGTAAAGTGAAGACGAATGATCAAATTCAAGATGGGTTTAGCTTCATCCATCGTAACTATTGATGGTAGACATATTTGGGTGCAGATGTCAGTGATGGACTACTAATTTCTCGTCTAAAACTATAGTGGGAGAGACGAGAAAGAAAAATTTTGGTGAGATTGAATCCAAATATGTTGTTGATGATGGATGGTCAAATGAGAAGGCAGATTTCGGACTATTACTATTTTAATAGAAATTAATTTGTGAATGATTGTTTAAAGAGAGAGAAACTTGACAATGTTAATGTGAAAGATGGTGTTGGGGAAAATTGCAAGCTTAGATTTCATACATGTGCATTGCGACTAACTTAGGTGCTTAGTCATATGGCTAGCCTAATCGATGGAAGATTTGGTGTGTGGCTATTCAATCTTGGTGGAGGTAGAATCTAAGAATTTTGTGCATCTTGACGATGAACTGTTTAAGGTGATGGAAGCAAAGATTCTGTGGCTTGGTCAAAAGACTTGGTCATGTGGCCAAACTACTATTTAAGAAGGATTTGCTTAGCCAAATTGCCTAGGATAAAGGCAAAATTGATGTCTTTGAAAGGAACCTTGACAATGGACAGTACGATGTAAAGAAGACAGAACTAAGAACTATATTGCATAATATTTGGTAAAAAAAGACGAGCCTTGTGGTGGTGGAGGTGGAGGTGGCTTAGCCGATTGCCTTGGGTAAGGCTGATTTGGGAACTGTTTTGTACACTTTGTGGATGGACAGATCATGGTGATTGAAGCAAAATAGTTATACTAAAATTGTAGCTAACGGACAAGTCATACAATAATGAATAATCAAAAATTCAAGACATATTGACAATGTAGACTGATTAGGGTAAAGAGTTCGGCAACCAAGTTGTGCAAATATTTAGTTTAGGAACCATACTAGATGGATTTGATTTAGTGTATTGCCTTGGTAGGGAGGTAGTCCAGTGGTGGTATGGTATTGGGAGTCTACACTTTGACAATGTACAGTTTAGGTGAGAGATTCAGCAGCCAAGTCAATGGGTTTTGTTGAGGAGTTAAAATCATCAACAAAGATTATTTGGTATGTTGTCTTTGAGATGAGGTAGTATGAGTGGCTATTATGTGCATTATAATGACAGATGGTTCATAGTGATGGAAGTAGAATGGTATATACCTTTGTTGGGTTAGCATGTTAGGAATTCTCGGTAGCCAAAACATGTGACAAAGGTTGGACAGTAAAGTTGTTGTGTCAACAAAATTTTATGGCCAATAAAGAAGTGTCTTAGTTGCAACTGTGGCGTATGAAAGATTAGGTCAGATAGATTTAATGTTAGGATGTTATGTGTGTGCTTGGGTAGGATTGGGACTTGCTAAAAGAACTTTATTTGACTTGTGGGAGTTGCATACAAAATTCAAAAGACATGGCAGCTTGTGACAGTGTGATGTTGCAACTTTATCATTGTCTAAACTAGATTGATGGGATTGTTCTCAATAGTTTTTTATGGGACTCAAAGTTTATTTGACTATGTTGGGAAACAAGTAAGATCTTAGAGAAGAGCATAGTTATGGCTTAGTTTGGAAATTAGTTGATGATGGGACTATTAAGGCTTCCTAAGCATCGAAGATTCGATGGACGTCAACTTTTTATGGTGGGGGAGATTTGTAACGGGGTTAAATTTATCAAGGGTACATTGATGAAAACAGTGATGGAACGACATAGTGGGAAAGGGGCAAAATCAACAGCACTAATTTGATTGGCAGCGTCGATAAAATCAAAAGTAAGGGATAATGATAAGTCTAAATAATGGATAGTTCAAAACTTGACAAAAAGATTATTGGCATGAATGACAGCATGCATCGGCAGTGGCAATGGCAATGGCAATGTGCATCGGCATTGACAGATTCAAAAGCAGTATATATCTAGTGATTCGGTTAAATCAACTTATTGGCAAAGCGGGCTGACAAGAGTGGGGACTTGAACGACAGATAGTTTAAGGCATAATGAGACAATATTTGCTTATTGGTAGAGTGGGCTGACAGGAGTGGGGACTTGGATGACAGACAATTCAAGGCATGATGAGACATAATAGGACTGGCAACAAAGGTGTTGGTTGTAGGAGTTGGTTTGTAGGACGCAAGCCAAGGGAGTTACGACAGTTTGGGACAATTAGTGGTAGTTTTCTGTAATTTCTTGTATGAGGAGAAATGATCAGAACAGAGAAACATGTGTCTTGAATTGTGCTGGAACTTTGGGACAGTTTCCTATTGTAACTTCTAATATGTTTTTGTAATATATAGGTTGTAAATTTATTGTGTTAAAATGCAATGCATTGTAGGCTATGCAAGTTCTATAGGTAGGCAAAATCATTGTGCATAGCGCGCATACAAACAAACTTGTGTATATTTTGAGTCAATGTAAGGTTCTGTTCCTGTAATAACTTGTGTGTTTGTACATATTGCATCATTTTTACTTGTGTGCTCTGCTTGTCTCATAACAGGAGAAAGAGTGGGGAAACCTCTTGGTGAGGGGAAACACTTGGTTGTTAGACAAATACGAGTGAATCGATGAAGAGAAGGTTAAGTCTGGCAGAGGGTTAGGTTGTCGCATAGGGGCTAGGAAATTTTAACGAGAAAATATATATATATATATATATATATATAAAGGGTGTTGCTCTTTTATTGTATCAATTATTGTAGATGTAGAGACATTACACTATGAATTGTGGTGAAGTAGTGACAATTTTGTCCTTTAAAGAGAATTTTGGTTACCCAAGTTTTGAGAGTAATTTTATCTTTTTTAAAAAATTAATTGGTCATTAAAGGATTACTAAGAGTTACTTTCATCTTTTCAATTTTCTCAAAATAGTATAATTATTTATTTGCCTTCAAACTCAAAAAACCAATTGTTGGGAAAGGGTGTTTATGCCTTTATATTTTTTGTGAGGTTGTAAAAGGACCTTTCTACCCTTATGAAAAATAAGAAAAGGGTTTAGGGGTGACTTTGTCTTTTCATGTTGGTGTTTTTTATGAATGTCAAAAATCACAAGGGATGCTTTGGACTTTTCTCTTTGATTAATTAATTTTTAAATCAAAGAACAATTGTTTTGTATTAAAAAAAATAACATTCAAAAAAAAATTATTGGTTTATCCCAGTATTTTAAAAAAAAAAATTTGTATTTAATTTTTGAATTTTATTTAATTTTTTTTGTTGATGAGCTTTATTTTATAAAAAAATTAATTATTTTAAAATAATATTTCTAAGATGTCTAGCCTTGTATTTTTTTTTCTTTTATTTTATTCACTCAATTTCATGTGTTAGTATTTCTATTATCTTTTATTGATTTTAATAAAAAAGTTTTGTTGGCACAAATTGAGAAATGTCTTATTTTATGAGATTAAATATCTTAATTTACATCTATTTTATTTTGTTTAATTTTTTTTTGTTGTTATTAATAATTTTTTTATTTATTTACATTGATGATTATCAATTTATTTTATTAAATATTTAGATAAGCTTTTCAATTCACACTTTAATTTTTATATGTAAAAAACCATATCAAAATAGTATGTTTATCTAGAGTTTTTTTATAAAAGACAATATCAAATATCTAGCGTGCGTGCGTGCAAGGGCGTTGTTGTTTTGATGTACACTTAAAATCAAAAGTTCTTCTACCTAGATGTTTGGGAGAAAAAAGCTTATGGTGCTGTAAAAGAAAAAATTATTGTGGTCTGCAAAATAAATAAATAAGTTTATAAAGAAAATATGTATTAAGTATGTTGTATAGAAAGAAAAATGAGAATGGGTACTGGATAAAAAGGGGGGAAATATAGAAAACATGGTATAAACAAGTTAAAACTCCGATATTGTTAACCATTGCGTGTATCACGGCCATGATTTACCAACATGTGTTGCTAGAATCACTGACTTTACATGAACAACCACAACTATCCTTGGGAAAATTCAGTAGATTATAATGCTAGATGAGCGGTCCTTGAAGGCAATGATGCTACATATCATGATCACATCCTAAATATTTCTTCAAAGCTGTCATGGAAATCCCCCCCTCCCCCCCAAAAAAAAAAAAAATATATATATATATATATAATAATAATAATAAATAAATACTCCGATCCTTCATATCTTGAGAAAAAAGATACTTCAAACTTGTCTCGGAAAAAAGAACAAATAGTACGATATCAAAAGTGAAAACTGCAAGTCAAATTTGAAATATTGTCAAGAACATTAAAAACTACAATACCGAACAACGAAATAATTGAAAAAAATATGATACAGGTAACTTTATCTCAACAAAGCTCATTCAGCTGCCAAATTTTCAAATTGCCATGGGTTGAATTCCATAGATCGAATGTCAGTCTCTTCAATGCTACCTGAACTATCTATAGCAGCCCGGTGTTCAGAATACTTGCCATTGTACTGGTACACTTCTAAGTCCCCCCAGGGTGTAGGGTGAATCTCATCAGTTCGGTCAAACCATCTTGGAGTAAACTGGTGACCCTTAACCTCTCGGTTTCGCTTCTCGGCCCTCTGTCTCTCCTCCAGACTAAAAACAAGGTAAAACACAATAATAGTATTAATTCCCTTTTCAGCGACCAGAATGAACTCAATAACAAGCATGGTCCATGTAACCATGAATTTTCCTGGGGAGGAGCCTTTCCACATTCAATTTACCATGCAAAACTGTTGGCATGGACTAACCCTATTTTTCTAGTGTTTAAGACGCATGCATGCATGCATGCATAAAAGGGTGAGATGGTACCTGCTCTTCTCATAGCCAGCCTTGGATATATCACCTTGTTCAAGAGCATATCTATCAGGGCGTAAACGGGAATCTGATCCTAGTAACTTCTTTGGAGCAGTGTCAAAGCTGTTGATCTTGTGAGCAAAATGTGTATACTGGAATTTATCGTTCTTTGGAGCTTCTGCGACCCTCCATACCTGAAGAATGGCAATAATAGAATGATGAGCTATGGGCCCAGTTAACAAATAAGTCTTGCCATCACTCAACCCAGAAATAGTGAAACCCTATAATTACAATTCAATAACCATATAGCATATTCAAGTGATTTAAATATTTAAATAGAAGTCACAAATCCTTTCAGCTCTGAAAAAATTACAAATTAATTAATAAGCAATTTCTTGGAGAAAACAAATACACGAACTATTGTCCAAGAAAATCCAGGTTATCAACAAGTACAAAAACTTGAACAAGGATCGATGAAAATCTTCCCCTGTCAATAGCTTCCCTTGTCCTTAAATATGGTACTAAGAGAACACAGGTAGCTGCTAACTTCCAAAAAAAGGTTTTTTGGGCAAAGCAAGCAACATGTCAGTTTTTCATCAAAAAATTCCCTTACACTACTATCTTTGGATTTATTTTTTTATAAATAAAATACGTGAACTTTATGTCTTCGATCAATTCTCTTGTTTCATAAGAGAAAAATCCGTCTTTTCTTTTGCCCAGAACAAAAAATAAAAAGGCAAGATCAATTGATTCCACAGTATTAAAGTCGTTCAGAAATGGATGAGGCGTTTAGATAGTCTAAACAAATTGCTCCTTTTTATTACTTGCAGGAAGTCCAAAAAAGAAGAAAAGGGAAGCATTATGAGAGATGTAAAAGAGGGAGTAGAATAGGACCATGTTCTACCTAAATCAAGCAGATTCAAGACTCAAGAGTACCTATAATAAAATCTGAAATTCAAAATTCTCAAATTATTACAGCAATTAACTACCACTTAACTACAAAACTAACTCCTTAATGAGTGCCCTAAAAGCACCCACTACCTATTCCCTTTTAATATTAGAATCAAGTGGTTTGACATGTACATCCTCAATTTTTTTTATAACACGTGACAACAAATGTTTAAAATAGGCATAACGCTAACTTGGCTGAAGGTGGGTAACCTTGCGCCAAAATATACTAGTTAAGGACCCTTGCATTCTTCATGGCACTATAATTTTGCTTTTTTTCTCAATTGAGTACTTTTCTATTCCTTAAACTGGCAGAACTCAATTCTTTGTATAAATTACAGCAGACTTTGATAATTAGAGTAAATGGACCTTTTTTTGTGATATTCTTTTTACTTTTCATGATATTTTTTTGTTGTTAATATCGCAGAGGCTGCATATTAAATTTGAGAAAAAAACCATTTTTTAAAACTATAATCGTGAAATAATTTTTACAACCATAATCATGAAATAATTTTTAAAACTATAATCATGTAATAATTTTGTTAGCAAACACTAATTAAACAACTCTGAGAACTCGGTGAGAAATCCAACAAGAAAACATTATTAATCAAAGCATAATTTAATATTGATATGAAGAGTCAAGAATAGCTAAAAATTTGCTTCATTTGTCCCTCTTAAACCCAAATGACATACTATTTGATAAAAAAATTCGTATTCCTAACTATAAAACTTTAAGCCAATAATAGACTAGGTCAACTATGTGATTGTATACTCTTAAATAAAAATTAACAAAATTTAACATGGTGTTGTGTTTGAAATGTGCAAGTCTTTTTTTCTTTTATTATGAAATGTAGATCTATATGGATTAATTTGTCAAAATGATAATGAGATTTCATGAACACTTAATATGTTAAAAATAAAAGTTGAAGAGGCAGGTAATTTAAGCATTTGAAGTGTTAGCATAGAGCAACTACATGAAAGGTCAATAACTTGAGGAATAAAACACCTATAGGATATCATAAATTGGTAGGAACCTAACTAATTGAAGAAGATAACTTTCAATGAGGAAAAACAATTGCAATTTGCAGACACCTTAACCGAATTGACACATCCAGTGATTTACTAGAATCTCCATTGGATTTAATTATTAACTTTTATGTGTTGATGATGTCCTATTTTATCCAGATCTTTGTAAGATAAATAGTAAAATCTCATTCTTTTTTATTTTGATAATAAACTCAATTACTGTTTGATAATAAAAAGAGGGAGGGAGAGATCATTAAAATTTGCAGACAGGCTGTAAGACTTGAAAGATTCAATTTTGTAAACAAGAATACATATCAAACCAAAGACAATTTTGGATTTGCCTAAGCAAAGATAAACCATTTCCATAAGAACTAAAAACATTCTGTATATTAAATAGTCAACCACCAAGAAACATTAGACACCTTTAAGCAAACCTAACTACGAGATAACAATAAAGAAAAATATGGTCTAAAGACAATCAATCAGTTACTCATGGTCTTACACCAAATATAAACAGGACCTGAGTAAAAAGGTTGTCATACATGGGAACAGCAAGGGTGTACAATAACCAATAGAAATTTCTAATTAGAAAAAGACAAAAACAACACTAACCTCCTTCAGTTCAGTGCCTGCACGTGGCTCTCCTTCCATGTCACAGGGTTGATAACTCATTGATCCATTCCATTTCCCTGTCATCAGTATCTGGGGCTCCTCAGCAGCATTGTATACATATCCATCCACCTCATAGCGACCAGCTCTGCAAAAGTCTCTTAAGAGTTAAAAATAATTTATAGAAAGATTGAGATTATTAAAATATGCAAGTGATAATCTCATTGAATGTGAAATTGAACTTTTAGACAAGATTCATCAACCTAAAACTACACTGTACAATTTAAAGGTCTTTTAGTTTGTTGATACATGATCATGTAATAAAATAATGAATTTCCATGGTAGCATTTACACACAATATTCAACAATGGAATACCATAACCAGATGAAGATTTCAACCATACTAAATGGACTTAATAAGAACCATATATAAATGCTGCCTCAAAAAGGCACCTGCACCCATGGTGGAGGTAAACTAAGTGGGGGACATAGGATTTGTTAGATGGATCAGCAACCTTATATGAAAAGAGCTTTCCCCAGTCTAGCATGCAAACAAATCATAAATGTTCCAGCAGAAGCATCCAACACTATCTAAAAGGTGAAGTAACCATACCCAAACCAGCCACATGGTTGAAAATACAGTACAACTTTGTCCCCTGTTGTCATGTTTGTCACGACCATCTCCCCTGGTGAATCAATCCAAGTTCGTCCAAAGATTAAGTTACTCACTTTTGTTGGAGGAGGCACCAAATCAAGAACCACACCATCTCTTTTGAGCGTCACACGTGTTCTGCATGCACATTGCAATGTTAGTCATACATTTGTATATTTTTCTACAGAAGTAAATTCTTGGTAAAACTAGTTGTAGACAATAATCACTCTGAAAGCATCTCAAAAGGACTGTCCCAAATGAAAAAAAGGTAAGGAAAAATACACAGCTTTACTAGGAAAATATCTTATGTGGCATTATGATACATGGATAGAGTTCCAAGCCAAGTGATATTTGATGTAGAGTTCTACAGAACTAAATTCTTGGTAAAACTAGTTATAGACAATAATCGCACTGAAAGCATCTCAAAAGGACTGTCCCAAATGAAAAAAGGTAAGGAAAAATGCACAGCTTTACTAGGAAAACATGACATTATGATACATGGTTAGAGTTCCAAGCCAAGTTATAGTTGAGGTTCGAGTCCCAGCCCACTTTCTGTGAAAAGGTGGTTCAAAAGAAAACAAAAGGAATCATCTAGTATAAGTTTCCTTAGGAAAATATTTATAATTAAAAAAAAATCAAGGAGAAATATTATTTAAAAGAAATTCAAGGGGAGAAACCAGAAAAGATAGTTACTGGTTGGTACACTAGTTCGTACTATTGTTATGTAATTTGAATTAAAGCTATTGTTAGGAGGAGGAGGAGGAGCCATTGTTTTCTAGTTTGAAAAAGTTGATAGTACAGTTTTATAACCAAAAACTAAATATAATAAAGCCATTGTTTTTTATTTAAGAAAACTAATGGAGCCGTTCTTTTTTATTTAGAAAGATTAATAATACATAAGCAAAATTTTTATTTTTTTATGAAACACACGAATAAAAAGAGAAGAAGAATGAAATTTATTTCCAGAAGAGGAAACACATCCCTGGACATCACCATCAACCAAATGATTTTCCAACAATCCAATGATATTAAATGTCGCCCTCATGCCAGAACACAGCAAGAAGAGGACACAAGGGGGAAAGTTCATCAGTTCAGTATACCTCCGATCAAAGGAGGTTAAATACACAGGTAACTGTATTACTTTAAAAAAAAAAATTGTGATACAGATTTCTGCATGTTGCCCCTTCACCCTTCAGCTTACATTCGAAATCGCAACAAATAAATAAAAATAAAGATATCCACTAAACTGATTCCAAAGTTCTAGAATAGCATATCAAAGGAGACTACAAAACCACGGATGTTTTTTACCTCCCAAGAGGATAGATATCGATTGAGTTCCCTAAAAATTTAGTTTTGACCTTGGAAGTGATATCATAAGTAAAATGCTCATTTTCAGCATGTGCGGCGCTTATTGGCGGATGATGACTAACCTGTGAGAAAAGATGTATTACAATGAGTTGAAAATTTGCTACCATATACATAAATTCAACTTAAAGACCAAAGAAATGAAGGACAGGAAAGCAGTAGAGTTTGACAACTATCATTCAAAGAAAAGGTTAAAAGATAAATCTCTAACTGCTAACATTTCACATGTATCTCACCTGTTCTGATATAAAAGTAAGGTCTCCATGATTTGTCAATTCATAAGTCTCACCAAGAATCGGATTAAATGGCTTCCATGTGCGTTGAAAGGCGTAGTATACAGATATGAAAAATGACGCTGCAATCACTACATCATCAGCCTCATACCACAAATGCATGAACAGAGTAAGTGAGTGAGAGAGGGAGTGGGAGAGGGAGAGGGAGAGGGAGAGGGAGAGGGAGAGGGAGAGAGTGATCATACCACCATACACCAAACGCATGTAGGGATCCTCGCATTCATCTGCAAGATCCAACAGGTGCGAGTACTCCATCAGCTGTGACCATACAGTGCCATCAGTCTCTTCATAAAATTACAGAGGATGAACGTTATAACAAGTAATAGCCTAATGAAGCAAACCTCTGCCATTTTCTGCAGCATTGACATTGGCTCGAAAATAAGTACAGGAAGTGTAACCATAGATGTAACATCAGATCCTACATACTTTTGCATCATCTTCCAATAACTGTCCCGATCCTGGAGAAAAGCAAGAAAACAACAAATGAATATAATCACATGCACATGTTTCTCTGATTTATTGTATGAGAATACTAAAGCATTTTATTCCACCAAATACAAAAGGCATCTTCTTGCTACAGGAGGGTTCATTTAAGCATCAATGAAACTAGATATTGAGTTTCTAAAAGAATATCATTTCTATCTTACTATGTCAGACACGCACTGCATATAACTTTGCATGAGGAGCCATAGGATATAGCCAGTAGAGCTTTGACTACATGCAAGCTAAACTGATCTAATATATTGTAGGCGGACTACAGTTCAAAATTATATTCAATTTTAAAACATCAAAGCCTTGCCCCTGATAGAAGCATGTAGAGTTTCAGTTGGTGCAGCTGATATTTAAGATAATATTTAACATGAACATGCGCCCCTGTAAAGCTAATCAAGAATTGTAAACTATGCTAAACAGGTCTTGAGCTGTTGTGTCTTTTATTCTTTCCTTGCCAGCATCATGCTGTCCCAAACTAATTTGAAGTCACAACTCATCCTACAGATGCACAGAATTGCATGAACATATGCACTACAAAGCTGATTAGATGCACTGCTTTCCAGAACATGTTCCGGAAAGACCCAGTATCGTGTTTCAAATCCATCAACCGTATTCATTCGATTGAACCAGCTTCCTGCACTAACTTTAGCTCGACACCACACACAAAACACAGAAGAACAGCAGTGTACCTCTTGTTTCCATCTTCCTTTACTTGCTTCCTCTTCAGCATCTTCTGTGCCTCCTTCAGGATTGACAACTTCCAGTCCTTCATATGGCACTAAACTGCAGAAAAGAAAGCCGACGCAGCTTGTCAACAACCAATCAAAACCACGAAACTGTTAAAATTGTCAGAAATATCCTCCGCCTGGCTTACCAAACATATTGACAAATGCAAAAAAGTGTGATTCCCAGAACCTATTCAATATTAATCCTGCCAGCTTGAGCATGACAGGTTCTTAACACAACTAAAATTAACCCAAGCCCGCTCATCATTTCACGATCAAAATTCGAAACGCATCTCAAAGATATAAATCACGCTGATATGGATCATTCATAAAGCTATATTATAATAAAATCATTGATAAATACTAGTAAAAAAATTGATTTCAATTCGAGCAAAACAAATAAGGAAACAAACAGATCCTCAATAAATCCTGTTTACATCCAAGGAACTAAACTAGAACATAATTACATCGGGCGACGAATCGTTTGTGACCAAATCCAAATCCATGAGCAACATATATCAAGAACTGGAGGAAAAAAAAAGAGAGAAGAAGAAACGGATCTGGATACCCGTTGACTGATCTGGTCATGGCGGTACCAAAATTGGACAAACTGGAAGCGATCGAAGCGAAGAAGCCACCACCGCTACCGCTACCGCTACCGCTTTCGCTTTGTTTGGGATCATTAGGAGGAGCCATTTCTTTGGAAACCCTAGGAAACAGATGTCGAGCGACAACTAGAGAAAGAGAGAATTGATGATGATGACGGTGTTCGTTTGAGATTTGTTTTTATAAATTAAGAAATGATAAAGGAGGGGTGATAATAATTATAATAATAATAATAATAATGCACTACGGCTATTTGAATATTATTTATTATTAATACTGGAAGGGAACAGCGATAAAGAGCACAGATGGAAAAGGATGCTTTGGGTGGCTAGTTGGCGCTTAATTGGTTTCAAGTCTAAGGAGATGAGAGATTTTTCCGAGCTGGAACGGAAAAAATATCTTTCATCATTTATAATTGGAATCCTCTTGGTAACACACTCGTTTATTCAGCGCGTGGGTTCTATGACACCAACTGATAACCGAAACCCCAAAAAAGTCCCCTGCTAGTTATCTAGATTAAGCTACAAAACCAACTTTTATCTCAATTAGATCCCTATTAAACCTTATTTAATATAAAAGCAGCTATATCGAATAGATCCTTAATACTTTAGGGTCCAATGGATATAAAAACATATATTAAGGACTTAATCGAGATAAGGTTCATGGTTGGAGGACTCTCTTGAGGTTTTCCCTAGGATTAGAAAATCCAATTTCCAAATAGGCGGCTTTAACGGTGGACTTAAAAATGAACAGGTTGCGTGCCGGCTTGCCAGCATGGTTCCCTGGTCCCAGCACCCTTCACCGCGTTTAAAAACTTTTCATGAGTACGTGGGCCTCACTTTTCCCTCAGCTTTTGGTGGTGTTGTGGACACGTAAATGCACATGGTAGGCACGTGGACAGATTTTTTCACGTCCAGCATATGTACTCTTGATTGGAATGCATGATTGCTGCGGGAATATTCATTTCGCGTGATTCAAAAATACAGTTATGGTGTCCATAATCCGTAAATTAATATCTTAGGGCTGTTTCTTTGATTTTTTAATTTTTTTTCTTGAAATAAATGCCCTTGATATTTTATATAATTACATCCGCGCTATTGTATTTTATTTGTGAAAAAAAATCATGATATTTATTATTTTTCACGTTTGAGACCCATGATAAGTGGGTTTAAATCAATAACATATAACAAGACTTGATCCGGTGGGGGATTGGATCGGGCATTAATAATAAGCCCAAAAGGGTTATATTGGTCTTTTCTCACATGCAATAACATTAATGATCCAGCCTAAGTGGATTGCCTGTCATGCAAGGCTTTAAGTTAGGTAAAATGACATGAGAGTAACCATCTAGGTGGTGGCCCAGCAGTAAAAACTTGGGACCAAGAGATTTGTTTTATCTGTGGTCTCAGGTTCAATCTATAGGTTGCTCATATAATGGCCACTGGAGGTTTACATGGTCGTTAATTTTAGGGCCCGTGAGATTAGTCGAGGTGCGCGCAAGCTGGCCCGGACACCCACATTAATAATAAAAAAAAAATGACGATGAGAGTGTATTTGTCTACAGAGAAGCGACTCTAGATCAAACGGCAAATATAGAATATTTCCATTTTCGTCATGCTTGGATTCTACGTGTCAAATCCAATTTGTCGTTATGGTAGTATTATTCCACAAATTCAACACATATATTTGACCATGACTTGGTTTGCTAAATTTTGAATTGTCTAACTAATGGTTAAAGGTTGCCCCCAGTAACGGTCATTTAAAATGGATGGGCATTAAGCTTAGCACTTGTACCTAATAGTTTGAAAGATGAGACGAGAATATTAAGATTAGAAAAGATATTTCAATTGGAATTTCATGATATCAAATCTACTTAACTCGAAAAGGTGATATTTTTTAGACCTAATAAATAATAAATAAAATATAAATATTATAAAACTTGATATAAAACTCGCCTGAACTAAACTTGCAATATATATTTATAAATTATTTAATTTTTTTAATATACTAGGATATACACATAACTTACACGATTTGGAATTGATTAATCATTTAAAGTTTGCCCTCAATAATAGTCCCTTGAAATAGTTACATCTGAAATATATCAGCTAAATATGTTTACAGGTACATTTCACTTTTTTTGGTTATTTTTCCTCTAAGGAAAAAAGGTGAATGATGAGAAACTTGGTTTACGAAAAAAAATACCTAAACAAAAACATTTTTTCGTATACAAATTCTTTTGACAAATTGGTTTCAATTTCCGAAGGTTTGCACATAAACCTTTCTAGGAAAAAAAAATTTCTCTAAGAAAAAAAAACCCCTCGTATTCTTGAAAGGTGTCAATTAAAATATATATTTTTTACTAGGAGGTGAATTGTGCGTTGAAATATATGTCCAAGAATTTTTGTCCAATTTTTATGGATTTTTTTAGTATTTATTTTATATTCTTTTAGATTTTTAAATTTAAAAAACATGGGCTTGTGAAGAAGGCTTGGGTTTGACGTGTGTGTATACGTGTCATGAGATATCTAGAGTATAAACTACAAAGAGATACCTCTGCATGTTAGGATTAAAGGACTACGAGATAGGTTCACGGGAACAGGCCTTGATGAAAACCATAGAGAAATAAAAACTTCAAAGGCAATGTAAATAAAAGGAGCCAGACAATAATTTAAAGAAATTATAGATAGAGAATCGAGTACAATAATTTATCCTATTTCAATCATATCCTGGTCTATATTTGATCCACAAGCTCTATTTCAGATTTAGAATCCACTATCAATCAAAATTCATGAGTATTTTCTATCTAATTATTTTGTTTTTTTATTAAGACAATGCATCGTCCATCTACAATCTTCCAGGGTTATTGGAGATAGCTCTATTAATTAAGAAATCGAAACTCAAGCCCTTTGACTCTAACAACCTAAATTTTCACTCTTCCTAAACTTTTAAAACCTTGTTTCTAACAATAAAACATATTCTAATCAATTTAAAATTTCAAAATCAAATTAAAATAAAAAAAGTATTGAATTCTTTTTTTTTTTACATCATTAAATGTGAAAAACCACCTCCATTGAGTCCTTTTTAAAAAACAAATATACAAAACATCAAAATTAAAGTTATTGGCAATCAAAATTAGGTCATCCAAGAGCTTTTTCTCTCTTTAATTCTTACAATGATTTTCTCTAATGACTTAAAAGTAAAAAAATGATATTTTATGTGAAAATAAAAAATCTAAAAACAAAAAGAACCAAATATAAAAACTAAAAATGTTGGGACTAAAGTATGGTTTATGTATCCCTTGAGCAATATTTATGAGAAAAAGGTTTTAAATTTTTACTAATATCAATTTTAATTCTTGTTCTCTTGATTTTATTTTTTTACAATAATTAGAAAACAGGTTATATGAAATTGACCTGTCGTTTAGCTCCTGCACGATCTTCAGTCCAAGAACAATGAAAACATAACACATGGGGAACAGATTGAAAAGCAAAGTTTGACGAATAAATTGAAACAGATCGAAAATGACTTGTCATTTAAATCTAGCATGGTCTTTGACACACCGGACTCAAGGGAAAAAACATTCGAGTGTAGTGAAAATAAAACTTGTGAGGACTAAATTGAAAGAAAAAAGTTAGATGATCAAATTGGAACATATAAAAAAATATGAGGGGCCTGGGATGGAAATCTGCCTAGCGAGCATTGCTATTATCATGCAATCCGCGGAGAATAAAAAATCCAAGAATAACAAAAACACACTAAGGAGTTAGATGACCAAATAACAAATTTGAAGGACTTAAGGATAAAATCTGCCTAGTAAACAACGCCGTGAATTTAAACGTGAAAGTATGAAATATGAATAGAGAGAGCACAGTAAACAACCAATCCCTTTTTAGTTTATTTGTTAATGTTAATGTTAATGTTAATAATTAATTAATTTTAATGTTAATGTTAATGTAGGGTTCTTACAACTTAATTAGGAGTGGATTGGGTAATTGATGGATTTTAAATACTAACTTGTTGCAATGAGGTGGGCAAAAAAATGATATGTTGACACGCAAGGTGTCGTCTCGTTCAAAATAAAGGAGCTGGTGAAACCGCTGACTAAGCGCCCTCATTACATGACCGTAATCGCTCCCTCCCTTTTCAATCCACACCCTCTTGAATCCTGCTTGCATTCTTATTAGCTAGTCATTTAGGCTGATTATCATCTCTTGTTTCTTCTACGACTTTTTCTTCTTCTTCTTCTTTCAATGGAGAAAGAGCAATATCCAGTTCCTCCATCAGAGATCCAAACCAGGGTGAATTCAAGAAGAGGAGGAAACAACTCTATTATACACCCAATAGAGATAGAAACACCTAATCATCAAGTGTCGCTGGCAATGGCATCATCATCATCTCCAAGTCCAGTGCCGTATGGAAAAGATAGGCCTTCCAAGAAATGGTGGCCTTGGTTAATACCTGCTTTTGTGATTGCCAATGTTGTTATGTTTATTATCACCATGTATGTCAACAACTGTCCCAAGAACTATGTCTATTGTATTGCTCGGTTCTTGGGTAGGTTCTCTTTTCAGCCCTTCAAGGAGAACCCTCTTCTTGGTCCTTCATCCATTTCGTAAGTTCCTGTTTTTTTTTTTTTGCGTGTGTGATAAGACTGCTCGCAGTCTATACGACTCATGGACTGGTAAGTTTAAAAATCGTTGAGATATAATAAAGTACTGGTTCTGATTGTACTTAATAAATATTGTTTCAGGCTACAGAAGATGGGGGCTCTAGATGTACAGAAAGTGGTTGACGGACATCAGGGGTGGCGGCTCATCACCTGCAATTGGTTACATGGAGGGGTTTTTCATTTGTTGGCGAATATGCTATCTCTTCTGGTTATTGGCATTCGGCTCGAGCAGGAATTTGGGTTTGGTGTGTTCTTCGAACTTGATTTTTCATCATCATCATTATTATTAACATTTGCATTACTACTGCATTACTGTGCATAAATAGCATAAATAGCAATTACAAATCTGAAAAATTACTGATTATTAAGTTTCAGCACCTGCTAAATTCTTTCAATATGATGTCGTGGACATTAAAAAAGATTGTAGTAGAATTAATTTTAAATCACCGTAAACTCTCTCAAGGAAACGATGTTGCTTATATGAGTAAAATGATTTAAGAGTAAAAAACTTTCTGTAGTAATATTTGTGCTTGACAATTCCAAAGAGGGAAATTTGTCTTATTGGTGAGGATTATTAAAAACTTAAAATTTCAAATTATCTGAGTGAATAATTATTTTGAACAAGCACAGGATATTGGAAAATATGCAGAGTTTACAGCAATAAAAGACTATGGTTACTCTGGGAAGCATCATGATGCACATAGCTAGGCACACGCACAGTTCTCTTGACAATTTTGCTTTTCTCCTTCTTGATTAAAAAATGGATTTAGTGTACTAAAAAGAATAGAACCAAAAAGGGTAGAGGGAGAAGTGAAAGGAGAGGGAACTATTAGCATATTTTGTTACATATTAAGTATTTTAATACTAAAGCAGTGATTTGAAGAAGAGTGATTTTTGTTATTCTGTTCAATGCCTAGAGCCTAAAACTCGTGGAATGTTCAAATTGCTTTGTTGTTCATACCAGTATCATCTTTTTGAAATGATCGTCTGGTCTGGAGGTGTCTGATCCCCAAATTAGTTTCAAGATGTTTTTCATTTTGGACTTTAAGCTGGCAAATATTCTGTTTTCTGCATTATTGAGAGGTAACACTTGCAGCCCTGTACATGATGGCGTGCATCACCACTAAGTTTTAACTCCCTTTTTTAAGCTGTTCCTCCTTAATACCATTTTTATTTGTCTGCATAGGAGTGTCCATATCTGAAACCATGCCTTTTTTCTTCCCCCTCCATTAGTCTTTTTTTCTTGTCGATATTGTTCTTCAATTGGGAAATATGTAAGTGGAAACTTTGATCTGTAGGTATAAGTCTGATGTAGTCTAGGTTAACTGCCATGGACGTTGGCAAATGCATATATGATACTTTTTGAGTGCATCACGATGTTTTCTGCTAGCTGAGAACCCTCAATATATGAAAAACAAGCTGTTCACAACAAACTTTTTTTCCATTATTATAGGTTAATATTGGCTCATTTCTGTTTAATTGGTGGTTTACAGTAAAGGTTGGTTTGCTATATGTCATTTCTGGATTTGGTGGGAGTTTGCTATCGGCTCTTTTTATCCAATCGAATATCTCTGTTGGTGCTTCTGGTGCGCTTTTTGGTTTACTTGGGGGCATGCTCTCTGAACTCATCACAAATTGGACTATATATGCTAATAAGGTACCCTTTGCACCACCTTTAGTTGAAGCATGGTTTGTAAAATGGTAGCAGAATTCTACTAATTTATATTGTTGGGCTCATTATCTTAAAATTCTCGGCACAAGCTCAGGTGGCAGCTTTCATTACTCTCGTGGTGATCATCGCTGTCAATCTAGCATTGGGAATTCTACCACATGTTGACAACTTCGCCCATATTGGAGGATTTCTTTCTGGTTTTCTCCTCGGGTTTGTGTTCCTGATCCGCCCACAGTTTGGATGGTTTAGTCAAAGACATGCTCCTCTTGGGTATATTCCAGCCTCAGTAAAATCTAAGTTCAAGACCTATCAGTGTGCATTGTGGATCATATCTCTAATCCTTTTAATTGCTGGGTAAGCATTTCAAAGTCTGTTGTCTATTTTTAAGCAAATTTGGTTCCTTTGATTAAATTATTCTTAAACAAATTCAAAAAGGAAAAAGTATTTCTGACCTCGACACCCCAAAACTATAGGAGACGTCAAGTAATTTGTTTGGCAACTTAGTATGCGCATGAGATTGATATCCCATGGTCTACATTACAACATCCTTTGTTGCTATCTCTTCCCCATCCAGCTATCCCCTTTATCCTGATTCTCAGTATTCATTAGTAATGCATACAGTTACATATAGCATGCTTTACCTTACGCTAATCTAACTGTAATTTGCAGGCTTACCATTGGCATGGTTCTGCTCCTCCGGGGAGTTGATGCAAATGAACACTGTTCATGGTGTCATTATTTGTCTTGCGTCCCTACTGGAAAATGGAGTTGCAAAACCGAGCCTGCATACTGTTTGGTAACAAAACTAATCCCCCCTTCCCAACACACACCCGCTCTCCTGCATGTAATATGTATATATACACACACATCAGAAAGTATTGTCCATTTAAAGGTGGACCATTTCCTTTCACAAATCTGGATAACTTTGTCAAATGGATTCAATGGCCTAATTTATTTGTTTATTTACCGAATGCTGGATGGGTTTTAAAAATCTGGATGGAAACATTGATGTTACGTTTTTTGCCAATGCATCCTTTTAGATCAGGTGGTAATGATTATGCAAGTTGCGGACATGTTGACAATGCTTTGTTGAAAAGCAAGAGTCACAATGTGCAGACAGAGTGTAGGGTCTAAATGCATGTTCGCCGTGCATAGGATTAGCCATTGAAAATAGTTTGTGATTTGCATTTTAATTTGTGTTTTGTGAAATATACTATAAGCTTAAGCCTGATGCTGCAAATATCTCAATATTGCAGTCCACCCAAATAGGCAACCAGCTGAACTTAACGTGCTCAAGCAATGGAAAATCCAGCGTGTACATATTGCCTGGCGCAACGAGTTCCGAGATTCAGGGGTTGTGCAATGGGCTCTGCCGTTGAATTATGCAAGTTGTGTGGATGGAAGTGGACACTAGCCAGATACATGTACAAATCATATAATTGGTCCCAGCTTTTCGAAAGCAATTCCGTTCATATTTTTGGACATTTACTATCCCCTCCTCGTCCCATGTTCCCACTTCCCGACACTCCTTTGTATTGAATCATTGTGTAAATTTCCCTGTTACCTTTGTAACTAGCAGGTGATGTTTTTAAAGACTATAAACAGCTGCAGGGCTATTATTTCGTGAGAATATTATAATAATTTTATTTTATAGTGAATATTTTACGCGGCTTTGGTGGCCAGGCAGGAGCGCATACAGTTTATGTCCGAGCATATAGGGGTGCAGCTTGTATTTGATTGTTGAGAATTATCAGGCCCAGGCCCAACAAGAGGTTTTGAACGCAGCGTTTCAGCAACTCTGAAAGAGTAGACAGTAGGCTCAGCTTATCTAAAGAAAAATTAAAAATAGAAAAAATCTGTAACCGAGAAGAGAGGCTTCTTCTTCTTCTCTTACAAAAAATGATTTCGGTTCGAGCCGTTAACTCTTGCTCTATATTTCGCTCATCACCCCCCGTCTCTTCCTTCCGCTGCCGTCTCAATAACCATTTGAGGACCACCTCCTCCTCGCACCATGACCGCTACTCCAAATCAGGCTTTGGCTTCCCTATGTTCCGGTTCGACCTTCCAATTCTCGGTCATGGCGATGTACGAAGCTACTCCCTTCAAAGTTTCGTTGACACGGTGTTGGAAGAGCTGTCTTCTTATCGCAAACGCAAACGCCAAGGCATTTGCTCTGCTATCAAGTTCCGTCTCATCTTGACCTTCCCAATCTATTATTAAGAAGAAATATCTGTAATTATTGTTATGTGATTTTGATGTGTGTAATTGAAAAGGAAAATGATAATGACTGGGCAGATTAACGACGGGTGGAGAGGCTTTAGATGATAAACTGGTGAACCAAGCGGTGGAGAAAGGATTATTAGTGGAGTTCAAGAAGGATTCAGAGAGAGTATTGCTGGCAGTGGTGCAGAGACGTGATGGAAAGAAGAATTGGATGGTGTACGATCAGGTTCAAGTAGAAACACAACTAAGGTTTTGTTTTTGTTAGACGCTTGAGATTAAATGACTGATTATTGTGCTTTCTCTGTGTAGTTTAGAATGGTGTTACTTCCTCTATTAAACCCCAACAAATTACTTATATTGTTCCCGGTGTTGATAATTTTGACCAAACCCAAATCTCAAGCTTTATTCAGAAAGCTCAGCAAAACTTGGTTAGTTCATGTCTTTATGGGCCACCGTTTCAAATAAGTGTGAGTGTACATAAACCTAGCATGGTTTAATATGGTGCAGGACTCCTCGTTGCTTGAGTTTGCTTGGATTGAGCTTCTTGAAAAGAATAAGTCAGTTACACCAGAAGAATTAGCCGAGGTACTCTACTTTAGAATTTCCAATTTTTGTTACAGCTTCATGTCTCACTTCTCCACTAATGATGTTCCTGCCCTAATTTGCAGATGATTTTTGGCAGCGTGGAGCCTCTTGAAAGTTATTGTGCCCATCTTTTGCTATCAAAGGATGATCTATATTTCACTGTGCTGGAGACAAAAGGTTCTCGCTCTCTTTATGGGCCTCGGCCTCCTATGCAGGTGGATGCTTTTTATTTTTGTATTTCATTAAATTTTTTCCATAGAGGCATAAAATTCTTGCTAGCCTTGATTTATGGATTTTGTATGTTATGTTTCATTTGATGTTACTGTGGTTTGAGAAAAGCCAACAGCTATGAATGATTTAAAACTGCTACCATCTGAGCAGTTGCATTATCTGGTTTTTGCTGTTGTAGTGCATAATTTATAATGAATCCTGGTAAAACCATATCTTGTTTCCATTGCTTTCATAGTAGGAAATCCATAGCAACTATAACATAAGAAATCAAGGAGCTATATCTTATTACCTTTTTCTTTAATTGTATATATAATTAATTTGATCGTATATTACTAAGGCACTTGTCCCAAAAGGATTGTGATGATTTACTCCTGGTCTGAAGCTTTTTCTATCTTTCCCACCTCAAAACGATTTTAAACTTGCAGAGGCATTTGTGTGGACTTGGACTAGGTTTCTTACTATACTGGCTTGATATGCCTTTAAGGATGAGATCAGGCTTTTCTATGTTTGTCTTGTTTAACTGAAACCTGGTTAATTTTCGTCTTCTTCTTTGTTAACTCCTGCTTCTTGCTGGCGGTCTTAATATTGGTAGTTAATAAGTTGTTTACACTTTAAAGTGGATCTATTACTAATGCATGGTTTTTAGCAGATCACTTTTTGCAAATTCAATGTTTTTAGTTTTCTTCTATTTAATGGTAAGCAAAATTCCATTTATTTGAAAAGCTAGGTAGAAGAACTTATGCGTAGGAAGCTTGCAAAGGAAGCTGCTGAGAAAGAACTTCAGGAGTTTGTGCAACTACTAAAATCTGCCAAGGCAATGCCTTCAAATGCAAAACCCCCCAAAACTTCATGGGTGGTTGAAGAGAAAATCCGATGCAAAATTGAGTCTCTTGAAGCATATGCAATTGATGCATGCAAAAGCAATGACCAAAAGAAAATTGCAGGGATGGTAATCTTTCTTAACTTCACCAAGTTTGCTAGGCTGAACAAGATGAAACCTCCTACAAAATATTTCAGGAAGCATTAGTTTCATGAAAAAAATAAAAGAAAACATGATATCTTTTTGTTGCTGCTTGTTTTTTGTCTTAAGTATTCAACGTCTGCTATTCTGCATATGATTTTCTTTTCCCTTTTATTTGGTGGGTCAGATCCTCACAGCAATGGGAATAGGGAAAACAGCATCCTCTGCATTAAACCTCCTCATAGATATTGGATACTTTCCTGTCCATGTCAATCTTGATATGTTGAAGCTCAACATTCATACTGATCATCCGGATGAGATCATATCAGCTGCTGAAGATCTTCTATCAGAGCCGGTTGACCCTGACAAGGCAGGTTTGCTTCCCTTTTGGTTTTAATCTTGTGTATGCCAAGTTTCGAACAAGGGATACAATCATTTTCCTGGCTAATTTCAAGAAAACAATATATGAATTGTTCTCTTATACTATTTTTTTTTGGGTCTGATACTCTTCTTGCTCATTTTGTGTTCTTTGTGTTTAGATTAACAGAAAAGATCTCACTCACTTGAAGGTCTATGCCATTGATGTTGACGAGGCTGATGAGGTAACTTCCACTGCATGTTTATGGATTACATCTTTTGTGAGACTTCTAAATTGCCCTTGATCTTTTCCTAATGTATGGATATTTAATCTCGAATAGTGTTGGTTTTCCTATAGCTTGATGACGCACTGAGTGCAACGAGGTTACAGGATGGGCGAATTAAAGTTTGGATACATGTTGCAGATCCAGCGCGGTACGTACAGCCAGGGAGTAAAGTAGACAGGTATTGTTTGGGATTTTGTTCCATAGATGAAGAGCTACCTTTTGTTTATATTAGTCATGTTCAAAATGTTGAGGCATTTCCTAATGTGTAGAGAGGCAATGAGAAGAGGGACTTCTGTTTTCTTGCCCACCGCTACTTATCCCATGTTTCCAGAGAAACTTGCGATGGAAGGAATGAGTTTGAAACAGGGAGAGGTTTGCAATGCTGTTACTGTATCTGTTATTCTGCATTCTGATGGCTGGTAAGTGGTGAAATAGATTTCTTGGATGTGCTTTCTGTGAGATTTGATTTGCAATGCTCTAGTTTGTACAAGTATAAATGGAACTTCAGGAATGCTGTGCAGATTAGGATCTCATAAATAATATAGGTACTTTAGATATCTTGAGACTTATCTCCTATGCTAGCTCTGAAATGGCTTTTGATTTTACTCAACTAAGGTTTTACCTACAAATTTACAATAGAGAATTTTAAATAAGTGCGTTGTAGGAAGCCATCAGAGACATTATCCCGTACTTTGTTGGCTATTTGGAAGTCACTGTAGTGTAAGCCCACATCTATCGAAGTTCTCTAGATTATTGACCTGGCCTCTGGGCCTGTAAAAAATTGGTAATAATTGCTTGCCAATTTCATTCCATATTTTGAACTTTGGTGTTGATAGGAGAATATTCTCTTAGGTACCACTGTCTTTGATTCATCAACATATTGATCAACAGTACTTTTATTTTAGACTGGTTGTAAAAATGCTTATGAACTGAAGTTTCAAGACTTGTAAAAGATGTTATTTTATTAATGAAGACCATTTTATGCCCTATGCTGGATAGCATTGCAGAATACTCTGTGGATAACTCAATCATTAAACCAACCTATATGCTGACATACGAGAGTGCATCTGAGCTGCTTCATATGAACCTGGATGAGGAAGCTGAATTAAAACTTCTTTCTGAGGCTGCATCTCTTCGGTTACAGTGGCGTTGTGAACAGGTTGGTTTGAATATACAATCAAATTATATTCTAAATATGTACAAAACTGTTAAGATTGGATTTGATCAATTTTTTCCCTCATCCTTTCTGTACCTTTTATTTTTAGAATCTTTCTTGGATAATTTTCATTTTATCATTGAAAGTTATTCTCACTGATTATGCTAAAAGGACTAGCTGCTTTGCAATATGTATTCATGGCTTTAGGCTTTCCACAAATTGATAGTTGTGAAGATATTATTGATATCTGATGGATACATTGATGATTAGGGATAACAATAAAAACAAATGCATTTTTACATGCGCTTGTTTCTTAGAAAAAGGTATACCTATCCTTGTCACTTTTATAGTGTCTCTGCATGGAGGGTTGTGCTGACTCAATAAGGTTGCAAACTCTTTTCTTTTTAAGAATGATAATCTACTCTCAAATCACTGATTATGCTTACAGTTACACAGTAATGTGCTTGAGTTCATGATTAGGTTTTGAACTCTGTCACTTTAGTGCAGAAGGATAAGGCTGTCAAGGCCAATATATTTAAGACTTTCTTGAGATAATCTATGACCTTGTAGCAAGATTCTTGGGCTCTTATTTCTGTGACATTTAAGTGCCCATGCATTTTTCAGGGTGCAGTTGACACAGCCACATTCGAAACTCGCATCAAGGTCCCTAATCCAGAAGATCCAGAGCCTTCAATTAACCTTTATGTTGAAAACCAGGCTGACCCTGCGATGCGACTTGTCTCTGAGATGATGTTACTTTGTGGGGAAGTTATAGCCACTTATGGCTCTTGCAACAATATTTCTTTACCCTATAGGGGGCAGCCTCAGTCAAATATTGATGTATCTGCATTCGCACATCTTCCTGAAGGACCTGTCAGGAGCGCAGCTATTGTTCGAATAATGCGCAGTGCTGAAATCGATTTCAGGAAACCTGTACGCCATGGAGTCTTGGGACTTCCTGGTTATGTTCAGTTTACTTCTCCCATCCGTAGATACTTGGATCTTCTTGCTCATTATCAGGTGAGTTTCTTAAATTCATGTCAATGCATTAGCTTGTTTTAGTTTATTTGAATATCCCTTTTACTTTCTCATATAAGTCTATGTATTTTTTAATGATATTGACATTGTCGCCGGAACATGGACCGTACAAGCTATATAAACTAATAAACATTTGTGAATGCATGTAGGTCAAAGCAGTTCTTAGAGGCGACTCCCCTCCTCTCTCTGCTGGTCAGCTGGAGGGTATGGCATCACTAATTAACATGCAAACTAGGGTAATAAGGAGGCTCTGCAGCAGCAGTCTTCAATATTGGATGATAGAATTCTTGAAAAGGCAACCAAAGGAGAAAAAATATCGTGCATTGATCCTCAGGTTCATTAAAGATCGGGTTGCAGCTCTGCTACTAGTTGAGGTAAGGATAGTTTATTACAGTAACAAGTAAAGCCTGTTCCCCAATCCACTTTAACCACTTTCTGTTCTTCTCCCCCAATCCCTCACCCTCCAATCTAAAAAGGAGAAAAAAGAACAGCAAAAAAAGGGAAGATCCAAACGCCCTAAACTCTTTGGATTCTCAGGTTGTTTTAATGCCATGGTGGTTGAGCATGTTTATTAGTTGAACATTAGTGCATTCCTTAAGTATGCACTCTTTATTCCTCGTCTTTCCATATAATATGAAACTCTGAGCTGTTGGCATTTCCATTCCTTGCACATTGTTGTGTGCTTCTCTCCTGTAATATTTGATAGGAGTAACAAGTCGAACATTTAATGCTGTAGGTGGGCCTTCAAGCAACTGCCTGGGTGTCTCTGGGAACACAGATAGGAGATGAAGTGCAAGTTAGGGTAGAAGAAGCTCATCCACGTGATGATATTATTTCCCTTAAGGAGGTTGTAGTATAAGTGAAATGAGGTGGTTGTTTTGAAAGAATTTTTATCACTAGAACCACCAATCCCAAATGATCCCAAGGCATCTTGTTCTTGACTATATCCTCTCTGATGATATTGTTATGCGACAGGATGGTCATTTATGCTAAATTGTTCATGCAACCTCTGAAGTCTTCGGAGTGCAGATTTTGGAACAGATCAATTGCACTGTCAACCGGCTATCCGTAAAGACATCACCATTGCAGAAGTTGCTCTCTGTGCAATAACTTTCAGTTGCCATATATCTGTTCAGTTATGCTCATGGAAGTATATAATCTGACAAGCAGAAATTGCCTCGAACTTGTTGCTTATGTAGCGGTCTATACAGTTCTGGAGATTTTGAGCAACCGGTTTGACATGCATAATTGGCGCATTACTTGGGGCCAGCCTGCTCATATCTTTGTTTAGTTTTCTGAACAGAAAGAAGTTTGTAGTGGTGAGTTTTAAATTTCCAGTTACCATTCATGATAGTCTTGGTAAATATCCTTAATGTAGCAAGATTTTGAGCCATTCCCCATAATCCATATCTACCATTTGTGTTGATCCCTATTGTTTCGTCTCCAAACACGACTTGTAGTCGCATGGTGACTGTTGGTGAAATATTGGATTTGCATGGACATGTGTCACTGTTAAATTAGATTGAAGTCCATCCTCCTAATAAACATTGGTTTGGCGATTTCCCTATTATTGTAATTTTGGGAAAACTGCAAAAAACTACGCGTGATTATAATTGATAAAAACCGAGAGAATTATTAGGAAAATGAGTTCTCTTTATCATATTTTGTTGCCAAGTTCACGTTGGAGGCGAGGGGATGCTTTGTAAGTTGCAAATGTGTGATCCTTGCTATGCAACCCTAGATCACACGTACTTGCCTAAAAATGTTGAGACAAAGATACTCTTATTTAGATTACAAGGATAGCTACATTGAGAATGAGTGGTTGATTGGGCAACTGCCAAATTAACATTGACAAAACACTAAAGATGTGGTTAAATCATTGTAGTTATACTCATTGATAAGGTGTTTTGTGTTTTTCTTTCCTTTAATTTTGTTTTAATTTCACAATTTGATATTAGTTTATTTTGAGAATTTTGTATTTCACACTTTTTAATTTCTTTTTAGTTAGGTTACATACTAGCCTCATAAATTTAGTGTTTTTTTTTTTTTATAACCTTTAATATTATATCTATTGAAAATGGAGTTTTTTTTTTATTGTTTTATGTGAATTTATCATGATCTCATTACTTACGTTGCGAGTTAAACAGATTAACACAAGTATATTTGAGTTATTTTTTGTGTTGTTTTTGTAATTGATTTATTTTTTTTTTATTTTTTAACATTGAGTTAGTTGAAAATTGAGTTTTATAATTTTTTTCTTACGAGGTTATCCTAAAATCATTACCGGGTCGTGAGTTTAACAAGTTAACCCAATTTATTTTTTGGTCCTTTTTTAATTGAATGTTTCTTTAATTAGGATTCATAATTTTTTTTATTTGTTTTTTATAGGGTTACAATAATTTTATAACCCAAGTCATGGATTTGAAAGGTTAATCAAGTTCACTAGGTTCTTTTTTAATTGATTTTTTTTTTAATTTCACCATTTAACAACAAAAATGGTGTTTGAAATTGTGATGGATGTTACTTTTTAAAGTGTTTTTTTATTTGAAAATATATTAAAATAATACTTTTTTATTTTCAAAGTTAGTATATTAAAACAAATAAAAAAATACAAAAAAATAATTTTAAAAAAAATCAAAATTCTTTAAAAACACAGTTGAATTGCAAAGACAAACACATCTAAAGGGGCTACCCAATAATGGTTAGAACAGTTGTTAATGCTCAAGCATCGTTCGGTTCATTACATATTAATTCATGGTGGTTTCGGGAGTGAGTTTGATATATAAGGAAATTGCAAACAGTACTGGATGATATCCTCATGATTTTGATTAAAACAAACATCAGCTATTAGTCTTTTATGGGTTTCGGGCATGGTGGGGTAATTTCATGGTTTGTCTTCATGTGCATGTGGTCTGTCTTCTCCCAGTCACAATAGCAATATTTAATGCTCACCGTGATCTTAACGGCCACCATACGCATTACTCTCTGCTTACCAGTTTGCATGGCTACCTCCTTAGGCCAGACTGTGAATGGTGTTGTGGGAGCTGCTTCTCAAGCAGCCAGGACCCTACCAGATAAGGAACTAAGGCAAGGGAGAAGGACGCCATTTGTGTCTGGGCTTTCTATTTCTCAGTAATAGACTTATAGCAGGAAATGAAAGGCCATGAGCCCACTTTCAGTCTTTTGTGTTGCTTGCTCACTTCTTGCAATGCTCCAACGGCCACATAAATCTATGAATAATACAGCATTCTAGGGTTTCTTTTTAGAAGACCTTTACCACCTTTCGAATTCTATGAATGAAACCCAGTTTTTAGGATTAACTGCTCTTTTTATTCTTTTATTTCTTAACCTTTAGCCATTAAAAAAAAAAAAGCATTGACGTTTTTGGAAGGAAAACTTTGTTTTCCTTCTACATTTCTACCTAGCTAATAAATATCTATAATGTGCGTTTACATGCTTCAAATATTCTGTATCTACAACCTCTCGGATTCAACAAACTATCAAGTGTCTGAATTTTGGAATGGTGTGAGCTGACGGAGTTTCCAGATCCTGACGGATCAAAAGATGTTTTTGGTGTAAACATGTTGAGTGAGGAAATGGCCACCGAAACTGGACAGAAAATCAAGTGGAAGCGGAGAAGACGGCGATCACATGGCTTAGGTCACGTTTGTTTTTGTGGCTGGTCTTGTCCCTTACAATAATTAAGGCGGCCACACCCACATGCTTGTGTTCATAATTTGTGCCTGCCCCATGCACCCGCCTTGATCCTGCTTTCCATAAAACTTCTCTCTCATGTGCTATGCCATGTTCGTGTGGCGTAGTTTTTCAAGCTTTACCAAAGCTCATCTCCGAGATGAGTCGAACACTATCTATGTTTTAGCAGATTTTACGACAAATTGCTGCGCTATTTAACCTCTTTTTTTATTATTATTAAGGTATTTCATCCTGGTTGCATGTATTTTAAATAGTTTTTGGATCTTGAATTTAATAATTATGTAAGTGTTCACTTATCATGAGAGAATTTAAATTATATTGAAAAATAAATTTAAAATCTAATTAATTGAATTACTCATCTTGATTACTTGCTATTTAATCTTAGTTTTTAATTATTGAACTTCTAAGATTAATAAATTCTCCATATCATAAAATAGATAAAAACGTCGTATGTTTTTAGAGATTGGGTGATATGTCACCTCAACTCTGACCTTTTAAATTTTAATAGATGGATAGAATTATTTCTTTAAAATTCCTTCTTTAAATCATACTCATTATGGATGTCAAGAAAGATTTCGAATTTATATAATCCCTCGTAAATCATAGCAACTGTTGCTATTCTTCTTCTTGAACAAAAACAATATTTATTGCTAAACTTTTTTTTTTTGGTGGATGGGAAAATTATAACTAATCACTTTCTTCTAGATTTATCGCTAAAGAAAAGACACCTTGAAATAATTCACAAGAGCTCAAAGATTTTTTATTTGATGATAAAATATATCCTCAAACTAGTTTGTGTGTTAATCGAGATTAAATTATAAATATGAAGATTATAGTGGATTAATTAGACAAATCCTCGATGAAACAATATTATAATTTGGAGGGGGGACAAAATTATAAAAAATCAAGATGAGATAAAAATTACTTCTAGTCTAGACCCAATGCTATATTATAAATTATTTTCCTTTCTTTTCTCAAGGGAATATGTCAGGAAAAACTCTACCCTAGCTTTGGGAGAACAGATATATATATCCAAGATCCTTTAATAAATAAAAAATATAATAAAAAAATATGAAGTTTGTGAATTTTTTCCAATTAAGTACATCCAATTTTTGTTGTTTTAAATGAAGTATTTTAATTTTTTATGGTTAATTGAATAATTTATTTTTTTAAAGTGAAACTTTTTTAGAAATGTTTTTTTATTTTCACTTTAGGATTGTTGGAGATAGATTTAATTGAAAATTTCAATTTAAGTTACTTGTAAGGGTCGCGATCCTTTCTTTGACTTTCCTTTTCTTATGGCTTACAAGCTTAGAATCAAAGGCTGAAGAGAGAATATCAAGATGGATTGTGTGTGTGTGTTTTTGTGTTATATTTAGAGTTGTAGATAGAACTAGATTAGAAGGATTTTTATAGACTTTTCTATCAATTTCTCAATAAAATAGGCACATTAAAAAAATCATATTATTTATGATGAAAAATAATGGATTTTATTTTGTTTAGTGGGGTATTTATTTTTTCATTTAATTACAGTTATTAATTTCACCAGATTTAATAAATTAATCCAAAAAACCTATAATCTAGAAAATAACCCGAGTTAACTTTGAATTTGAACTCAATTAATCTGACCAAACTCAATCCAAACCCATCTAGTCAACGTCAAGGATTTTTTAATAAAATAAAATAAAATATTATTGTTTTGATGATAATAATAATAAAAGAAATTGGGATTGACTTGATGACTTGTGAGTTGACTCAATAATCAAGTAACCTAAGTTTTTTTCTAGATTAGACCCTGCAATTATATATTTAAGTTCAGGAGAGATTTTTAGAATTTGATCAAAAATAAAATAGAAATTATAAATTTATTGAAAATTGGAATATTGAAAGTTTGCTGGTAGAAGAATGAAGAAGGAAAATATAGTAAAAGTCTCAAAGATTTGGAGGCAATCTTTGTTAGGTCCCAACCAATTTTTCATCTCAGAATTTAATCTTTGACGTATCAATAAATTCTCAATAAGATTTTTTTAATCAGTTTAATTAACAAAATTATAGGTAGTCAGGTGAAACTCACATATTTTTTATTTTTTTTCATGAAAAATCATCAAATAAATATTAAAAGATAGAATAGACATATATAAAAAAGATAAAAATATATATAGCTAAAAAGATAAAAACAAGAACATAAAATAAATTTATCTTTATGATAATTTTAAGATAAGTTTTTATATTTTTAAAACTTGAAGTGTATAAAAACATATCCCTTCTATCTCTAATGTTTTGGAATATCCCTCCAAGAGCCAGCAAGATAAGCCAATCATCAATTAAGAACAATGCATGTTGAAAAAAAAATAAAAAAATCATGTTACTATATTCCATTGACCATTAAGAAAATTATATAATTATTATTATTAAGAGAAAAATAAAAAGAACTCGCAATTAAATACATGCTATCTGATCTAAGCCACCGATCTGTCCTCATTTCTTCAATTAAAAATACAAGCCAGCTAAGCTACTACATGGTGATGCCTCAACTGAACTCTTCCCGTGAAGAGGTACGCACGGAAAATTGTTTTTTGAAGTTCGTCCTCTGTACTGCAAACAGATTCATTTATAATTACATTAAAGAAACAAGATAATAGAGTACTTAAAAAAAATACATGTTATAGTATTATCAACAGTCCATTCGAACATGTTATGTAGCGAGTCACACCATATTTTTTTAAAATATAAAAAAAAAATATTAAGAGTGGGAGATTCTTTGAAAATTTTATTAAACTCATTTAAGAGGGTTAGTTTTGAAATTTTCCTACTAAAATTTTTATTCAACTTGAATTTCTAATTAAATTATATAAGAGTTAACTAGATATGAATCAATTTATTTTATAAGTCTAAATATAGCCTAAATAACTTGTGAAAACATAACTTAAGTTTTTTAAAAAAACTTCTAGATGATAATTTTTTTTTTGTATATTGAAACGACGTCAAATTGAATTGATATTGATCTCGGTCATTTTATGACTTGAATCATGGATTCCACTTGATTTACTAATTTTTTTGTTTTTGTAAACTATGTTTATTTCATTATATGATAAAAAAATAGATACTTATAAAATCAAGCGTCAACCTTAAAATAAATGTTTATTTAAGATCGTGATAACCCTATAATAACCAAATAAAAATAAGTCATGAAGTGTATTTCCCAATCAATTCAATATTGAATGATGAAATAAAAAAATTAATTAAAAAAAATTTAGAGATCAAAAACTAAAAAGAAAACCATATCGGGTTAGGTGGGTAAACCCGTCAACCTATGAATCAAGTAACTTGGGTTAACATGTCAAACTTGCGAACCGGCTCATGGACTCCACTAGGATTAATAACTTTTTTTAAAAGTATTTTTATTTAATAATATGATAACAAAAATAAACGATCGCAAAATTAAGCACCAACCCGATACCAGGATATTTTTCTAAAAATGTAATAACCTCTTAAAAAGCAAAATAAAACAAATTATAAAACTCAATTCTCAATCAACCCAATATCAAATGATAAAATCAGGTAGAAAAAAGAATTTAACAAAAAGAAAAGGAAAGTTAAACCCGTCTTCATTGGGATTAATAACTTGTTTTTTATAATTATTTTTTATTTAACCATATGATGATAAAAATACAAGATTATAAAATTGAGCACCAATCTCATATCAGATAAATTTAAAAAATAAACATGTTAAACCTGCGAATAAGTCTATGGACTTTCTAAAGTTTAATAATATGTGTTTTTTTTCAAAGTTATTTTTTTAACTATGTGATAAAAAAATAAATAATCACAAAATCAATTTCTATTAAAAAAAAGGTATCCCGCTAAATCCGTTAGTCAGGATAACTCGAGTTACCTCACTAAACTTACAAACTAGATCTTGACTCTATGAAGTTTAATAAGTCCTTTTATTTAACTAAATGTTTTTAAAAAATAAACGATACTATAATGCTGAGATAATTTTTTGATACCAATACAATTCTATGATGTTTTTTGGGTATCGCGACAACTACATATAAAAAAAATTAAAGTAAAATAATTACATTTCTTAATATTCAGTGCTAAATTTTTACATTGTATTCATAAAATGTATGATAATAAACATTTAATTTAAAGAAATCTAAAAAAAATCTTTAGAAAAAAAAAGTATAAATTAAATAAATTTACGTTGCAAAACTTGCTGTGAAGTATTTCAAAAAGGAAGAAGATAAACAACACATTTTTAAATATATTATAAGAAACCTGTAGAAAATATAATAAAACATAATTTTATTTGGAGCAAGATTTTAAATTGAAATTCTAACAAAAATATCATAAAAGTTATTTATTTATTTATTTATACTATTTGAAACGAAATGAGAAATGAACTTATTCGTATCTCTCACTTAATATTATCATATGTTATAAATATCAATGACAAATACCCTTGGAGGGGGCTCCAAAGAAACCTCGTATAAAAAACCAAGTATAAAAATACATTTGTAATTACAAAACCAAAGCCAATGGTATTTGTTTAAGGAAGTAGCAAAAGTGATTTGCCTTCCTCGAGTTATGCAAATGATTAGTAGACTAGCTGCCAAGAAAATCTAGCCATACCATCAACGCCAAAAGTACATGCGGTGGCGCGCAGAACGGCACAAAAGCATGGTGCATTGTCCTAAATCATGCCCTAAAACATTATATTAACCACAAAAAACAATAATAATCATGGAACTCCATGTGATTGTGTATCCCTAAAATACGTTTTCACCGTACACATGCAAAAGTCAAACGCAGAGAGAATATTAAATGGTGTTTAAAAATACAGAAATAATTATTTTTTAAAGTATATTTTATTTAAAAATATATTAAAATATATTTTTTAAAAAAATTATTTTTGATATTTGTACGTCAAAATAATCTTTAAATCTAAAAAATTATTAATTTAAAATAAATAATTTTTTTTAATTATTTTTAAAAATATTTTTAAAATATAAAATTAAATTGGTCATTAAATCGTGTTTGGATTATTTGATTCTACCCTTGCATACATGTTATTTTTGTTATTTTTTTTTTAAAAAAAAGCAATTGATTGTACCCTTGCGTACATGCTGTTCTTGTTAGTTTAATCTAAAAAAAAAAAATTGATTGTACCCTTATGTACATGCTGTTCTTGTTAGTTTAATCTAAAAAAAAAATTGATTGTACCCTTGCGTACAAACTGTTCTTGTTAGTTTAATCTCTAAAAAATGGCAAATTGAAATTGAATCTCAACCATACATTCTTCTCTAGATTGGAAGGTATGGAGATAGTCGTTGATATTTGATATATTTTCTCAACATGTTCAAACCATGTTCTTTCACCGTTATAAAATAATATAGTTTGCATTCCTTAGTCTTTAATTTTAATGTCGCCTTCTACCTAAAATAATATTGGACTTAATGTGCTTATTACATAAAACTCTCACAATGAATTTTTTTTCTCTTCCCATCGAGATATTATTAGATCAAGTCAAATTAGCATGCAAAAATATAAAATAATTACCTGGTTTTCGTTTGTTTTGAAAAATATTTTTTCAAAGAATTTTTTCTATAAAATAAGTTGTTTTTTTATCAATAGTTTTTGAATAATAGTTATAAAATAAGAAAAATTACATAAAAAGTGTTGATGATAAAAGTATTGACAATAGTTATAATAATGATTACATTATAATGACGATGGTAAAAATGGTTTGTTGTTATAGTGGTGATAGTGAATGTTGGAAATTTCTAGTTATAGCGGGGATTATAATAATATGGATAATGATTATAATTGTAATGACATTGCTAATAATAGCTAGCAATGGAGGATTGTTGGTGGTTATGGAGGTGGTTTGTTGTTATAGTGGTGATAGTGAATGTTGGAAATTTCTGATTATAGCGGGGATTATAATAATGTGGATAATGATTATAATTGTAATGACATCGCTAATAATGGCTAGCAATGGAGGATTGTCGGTGGTTATGGAGGCGGTTTGTTGTTATAATGGTGGTTGTATTAGTGTTGAAATGGTTAAGTTATGGTATTGATCAATAACGTGTATTGGTAGTACTAATAAGTACGTTTTTTGGGAATTAAACTCGTTTTTTTATTCTTATAGGAATATAACAGTATCTTAACCGCTAGACCAACACTTCATTGATTAATTATTATAACATTTAATCACCCCTAATTAGCACCTTTAATGAATATTCAGAAGCTATCAATTAGCTTTCCTCATTGATTATATATGTTTTGCATTTAAGTAATATGATAGTCTAACTTTTAGGGTTTTTGACCAAAAGGGAAAAAAAAAGATTTAGCTAATGAGTGGATTTTTTTTTCATTGCTGATTATTTTTAAAAAAGTTAGCGATTCTTAAAATGTTAAATGAAAGATTACATATCTATAAAAATATAAATATTAAAGATAGAGGGACATTAAATCCGAGGAGGGATAAGTCGAGTAGTCAAGAAAACCATCAATCTTATAAATTTAAATTCTAAGATCATTTCCCTTAATGCATTAATCTAATATAAGATGTGAGTTGTAAGAAATTATTATTATTGTTATTTTAGAGTGAAGAATTTAGTCTTAATCAAAGTATAAAATATATAACACAAAAATATCATTTTTTTTTCTCAAAACAGCTGGATGTGCATATAAGATGTAATTAAAAAACAAATTGAGAATTCCTATCAAAATGAAAGGGGAGGGGGGCAATGAGTGAAGGCCCATGGCGTCACGAATTATAGAAGGAGAAGCCAAAAACAATACTTATTCACATGCATTACCTCCTCCACAAGGCAACCTTGATTCGGTGGCGGATGAGGGCATATGTCGTTGATGTGACACTAGCAGTGCCTTCCTCCCCAATTTATTTATATTTACATTTAAATTATTTACCATCATTCTCCGGAATCTGGATTGAATGAAGCGTCGGCTGCCGGGATCAGAGGGGACTCTTTTATGAGATGCAGATTATGGCCAAGGTAAAACCCATTTGGCACGGAAACGCAGAGGATGCTAAGATCATTTACACGGGTAAATAAAATGCACATAAAATTTGTAGACCGTAGACTAAAAATTGTACTCTTTTTTACCTAAAAATATTAATATCAAGGCCTTAGTATATGTTAATGAACAGTGAAATGCAAGCCTTTACTCACTTTGGTTCTCAAGATTTTCAAGGATTTCTTTTAAAATTTCTCATTTAGTTTTTAATTTTTTTTTTAATTTTATCTTTCGGTATTAGATTTATTGGGTATTAGATTTTATGATTTTTTTTTAATTTACTTTTTAAAGAGTTATCTCGGTCTCATTATCCAAGTAGCGAGCTGACTCGATCGTTTTTTATTTATTTTTTTCTCGATTTCATTCTTCAATATTGGAATGAATATTGATAATTGAGTTTCATAATTATTTTTTAATTTTTTTTCTATGAGGTTATCACATTCTCACAACTCAAGATATGAATTTTACAAGTTAGTCAAGTTGCCTTGGGTGTTTTTTTTAAAAAAATTTCAATTTGATCCTCAAATTTTTCCTTTGCACAACTAAGCTTTTTTTGGCCAAATTAGCATCCAATTACATTTTTTTTTTAAGGATTGAATTGAAAGTTAGATGACTTAAGTGAAAAACACAAGTAAATTAGGTGGTGGCTTTTCAATTTTTTGAAAAGTACATTTAAATCCCTCATTTTTTTTAGCTATTAGGTAAACGATCCCTCTAATTTTGAAAATTTTAATTTTGATATCATACTTTATTTTCATAAATTTTCAGTTCTTTTTTTATGGGAAAAGAGAGGGGAGATCAACAGATTTCAGCCTAGAAGGAAAAAGGTTATTGTTGCAACGATTCCAGCCACAAAACAATAGATTTTTGTTCTAGAAAGAGAAATTTATTTTAAAAAATAAAAAATATTTAGTTTTTATAATCTTGTAATATATCTAGCCTTACATGATATGTTTTTTTTTATTTAATAAATTTTTTGCGTGTCAATTTCTAATATAAATTAATTTTAATAAATAAATTCCTTAAACATAATCAGATAAAATTAAATGAGGGATAGGAGGAGCGCATTTTGTATATTTTGGAGTAAAGGATAGGAGGAGCGCATTTTGTATAAATTTAGACGGCTTTTAATGGATAAAAGATCAAGCAGTTGGGATTTGGTGCAGAGGGGGTTTGTGCTTCGGCCATGTAGAGACCCGACAGAAGAGTAAAACCGGTGGTCTGTGCACACTTAATTAACTCCTGACATTGACGAAATAATACCACTATGTAAGAATACTCTTCCCTTTTTATTTTATAAATTTAAATATATAATTGGTGTTCAATTTTATAAATGCTTGCTTGTCTTATCATTTTATTAGGTAAAAATTAATTAAAATAAATAAAAAATTTGATATTTTTTAAGCTAAAAACCACCACTTTGAGATTATTATTATTATTATTTTATTAAATGAAACCCTTTAACACTAAACTTAGCTATTTTAGTTGTCATAAATGTGACAACCAACAACTTTTTTTTTATTTTTTTATTTTTGTTGTTCTTCAAAATTCTTCTCTTTCCTTTTTCTAACCTTAAAACAAAAAAAATATGCAAAATAAATTTCTATACTAAAATAAAATTGGTTGTCAATATGGGATTAGCCATAAATTTTCTGCACTTTATAGTTTTTAGTTATCCATCTTTTAATTTGATGTGTTTATCATAATTCCAAAACTAATTTCATCTCATTAGGCTATAGGATGATGCAATAGAAAGGGAAGAAGATTGAAAATGAGAGAAGAAAGTCAAATTATTATAATTCTCACTTTATAAACACATCTTTTAATTTGATGTGTTTGTTATAATTCCAAAGCTAATTTCATCTCATTAGGCTATAGGATGATGCAATAGAAAGGGAAGAAGATTGTAAATGAGAGAAAAAAGTCAAATTAGGTAATGGGTATCTAGAATATATTTGGAAACGCGGTTTCTTTTAAATTTTAATTTTTTTGTTAAATTTTTTTATATATTTTTAGATTATTTTAATGTATTAATTTAAAAATATTTTTTAAAAAATAAATAAATATATATATATATATATATATCATTTTAATATTTTTTAAATAAAAATATTTTAAATTATAACCATTATCACAATCCTAAACATATCAAATTTCAAGAAAAAGATAAGCGCGTGTATAAAAATTAACAAAATAAGAAGCTGCAGGCATAATTTCACAAACATACAAAATAAAAGTCAAAATGAACAACGCCTATTTTGTTTGTTAGATGAGATCCTCGTGTAAATATGATTGTTTTATTCGTTAAATTTAAATAAAATAGATTTGATTTAAGTACATGATAAAAATGGCATAACTTAATTTCTTATTATTTTATTTATCTTCCTCAATTCAGATAATTGAATCTAAAATCAACAATTATATTTATAATATCATTCCGGATGAATATACATTAAATTAGTAGTTAAATTATCAAATTGGAGTTGAGAGCAGTTAGTAGTTAAATTATCAAATTGGAGTTGAGAGCAGTGAATAAGAACTAGAGTTATGTATAGGTAAAGTTTGGTATTATTGTAATGGTTGTTTTAAAAGTATTTTGAATTCGAAAAAGTATTAAAAATATATTTTTTAAAAAATTAATTTAATATTAACAATATAGTTATTAAATTTGGACCGGTCCGATGGGTCGAATCGGGGGATGGACCGGTCCGGGTTTATAAAAAGATCAGCCGGTGCAACGACCCGATTGGGTCAACCCACAACCTGAGCGACCCGGGCCAAACCCAGTGTTGTTTTTTTTTTTTTTTAATATGGAATTTGAAACCTATTAGTATAAATACTCTATGTTCCAAAAAAAAGTTATATTTTTTTAATATGGAGTAAAAAACCTTTTGGTTTAAATATTTTAACTTAAAAAAATAACATTATATCCTTTTAATATGAGATTTGAAACCCATTAGTATATATACTCTGTATTCATAAGAAAAAAAAAAAATTTCAATGTGGAATAAATTTCTTTTTAATTTAAATACTTCAACTTAAAAGCTTAACATAATATCTTTTTAATGTGAAATTTGAAACTCATTAGTATATATACTATATATTCACAAGAAAAAAGCTATGTTTTTTTAATATGAGATAAAAAAAAATTTGATTTAAATACTTCAACTTAAAATCTTAATATAATATTTTTTTAATAAGAAATATAAAATTTTTTAAAATATTTTTTTAAACTTTATTATTTATAATATATATAACTTATATTTATATGGATTTTTTTTTTAATTTTTTTATATAAAATATTAAAATTTTAATTTTTTTCAGGTTAACTTATGAAACTCAGATTCAATCTCATGACTGAGAGAACCCCGGCTGAGTTTAATAATAATAATTTATATATTAAAATAATTTAAAAATATTAACAACATAATTTAAAACGGTTGTGCTGAAAAACAAACTGCCACTAGCATGTAACGTGGCAGCGAGTGAGGGTGAGTACGCGCGCAGCTTGAGATGGGACGGGATCCCTTTACGGTTATAGGGCCGTCGTCACCATGCAATAGGGCTAGCTTATATACGGACGAGTGTCCCCACATTTTACGCGTTTGGGTTTATTGTTTTTTTTGTTTTTTTTTTTTTATCTCTTACGTGTAATGGAATGCATTGGCGTTGTAAACGCGGCCTCCAGTCTTCCGCATTTTTCTTTGATCAACAAATTCAATCTCCGCTTGCTACGTGTCCTGAAGGAAAGTGAGAGTTTTTATTAGTAATTAAATCAGAGCCATTGGTTAGGCACTGCTTGAAACACAAGCAAAGTCTATCCTGGTGGGGTTTCTCCATGAACTGGCTGGCTAGTATATGGAGATGCATGATTTGTCCACGTGTATTATACGGAACTTCTGAAGGCTAAATATGATCATTAAGTGGATTTCAAGATATAATACTATTTAAAAATTAAATTTTATGTGGGATTCATTTTTGGTGTATGGAAGTTGATTGGATGATATATAATATATATCGTAAAAAACCTCCAATATATTAAATTACATAAAGCCTTTTCTAATTTGATTGTTTTTTTCTTTGATTTCGTACTTTACATCCTATAATTTATAAATTATTTAACACTTTACATCCACTGATCCACACCAAAAAAAATACAACGAAAGAGTTGGGTTTATTTACAAATTATCACTCATCCTCTCTTTAACAAACATAAACCCTAGCCGCCATTTTACTCCAACCTTTTATCAAACACCTTGCGTAATTTTCCATCTAAAAGGATAAAAAAAGGACCATCAAACACCTTGTGGAATCGGTGGCAGGGAAAACCCCCATGGATTGAGTTTTTCAGGAGATGAACTACAATAACACGAAGGGCGATCGACTTTCCGGTGATTGAAGACCTGCAGGCCAATCAGACTCGGGTTCATAAGAGCTGAGCACAAATAATAAAGCATCTGCCTTGAAACCATGTTGAATTCAATGATAATAATTTCAAAAAAAAAAAAAACTAATTTGGTTAAATATTGATTTAGGGATTTTCAGTTCTGTGAACTGAGGATATATATATATATATATATATATAGAGAGAGAGAGAGAGAGAGAGAGAGAGAGAGAGAGAGGATGCATGCAAGAATGAGAGTGAGTGCTCTGTCATTTTTTCCTGTTTGCAATATATTATATATGAAGATATTATCATCATTTTTGCAAATTGAAGGTGTTAAAAAACATGCTATTAATAAAAAAGATATTTTAGAAAAGAAGATTCACCAGCAAAGAAATAGATTTTCTAATAAAATAAATACTTTTTTTTAAATAAAATAAAAATTTTAAAATTACTTCTTCTTTTTCCCCCCTCAATTTCTTATATTGAAGATGGTTCAAGTTGCCCCGGCTCTGACCAAACAAAACTAACATGAAGTGATCACGTGGAGTGCACATGGATTCCTATTGGTGGGGGCAATTGATTCTTAAAAATAAAGGGGAAAAAAATTAATGAGGAAGACTTTAATTGCACAACATGGATCCAGGGAGAGAGAGAGTGGGGGACGAGACCGTAACAAAATAAGCAAAGAATCATTAATTACACAGCGCTGTAGTCCTAGCTGCACCGCAGTAAATTCTAGAGTCGATTCCCTTACCTCACACCACCCACACTCCATCCATAAATACCCCCACCTTCTTCCCGCTTTCCCTCATATCGCACACCCTGAAAAAGACTCTACCTTTCTCTCAATGGCTTATCATCGGTCAGGTTTGCTCTGCATTGTCTTCCTGGTCTCGGTCTTTGTGTTGGCTCATGCGAGGATCCCTGGAGTTTTCACCGGCGGGCCTTGGGAGAGTGCTCATGCTACTTTCTATGGCGGGAGTGACGCCTCCGGAACTATGGGTAACCCTCCCTTTCTTTTTTATTTCTTCCTCTTGCCTTTCTAAAAGTTTGCCTCTTTGAAAAAAAATAAAAAAATAGTAGCGGGTCATATATACTAAAGAAATGTCATAGCCAGGCTTGTAATAGACCAAGCATGTGAAATGTTGTTCGATTGATTTTGTTTGTTTTATAGATCTTGTGCGTTTATTTGTGTTCAGGAGGTGCATGTGGGTATGGCAATCTGTATAGCCAAGGATATGGAGTGAACACAGCAGCATTAAGCACAGCGTTATTCAACAATGGGTTGAGCTGTGGGGCTTGCTTCGAGATTAAGTGCGCAGATGATCCTAGATGGTGCAACCCAGGAAACCCATCCATCGTTGTAACCGCCACTAATTTCTGCCCTCCTAACTTTGCTCAACCCAGCGATAATGGTGGTTGGTGTAACCCACCTCGTCCTCACTTTGACCTTGCCATGCCAATGTTCCTTAAGATCGCGCAGTACCGCGCTGGTATTGTCCCTGTCGCTCATCGCCGGTGAGTAATCTGCTTTTCTGTCCTTTATTTCTTTTCTTAATGGTTTGCGTGGCCCAGATTCTGTTCTTTTCTTGATGTGTCATTTTCCTGTTTTTACTTTGAAGCGGGAGGAGTAAAGTTACTTTTGCTTTTGGATTATTATTATTTGATTTAATGGTCTGTTTGGAAGATACGAATTATATGGAATTTTGAAATGCCGCTTCTTCATTTTTGCTTTTTCCAATTTCTTTTTCTAGACAAATCGTTCTGCTCTCTGTATTTGTATTTCCTAGAGAGTTTTAGGCCCTTCACTAAAGCATCTTTCTGGGGAAGCAAATGCCTTGTATTGCTAAGATTAACAGGGTGCTTGATATGTTATCATGACAGGATAGTAGCAGCAGTCCTTGAAAAAAGAAGGATTCAGTAGCGTGTAGTTGTACAACCCCCAACTTTAGCTAAGAATCGTTTTACGCAAACAAACCAACGGAAACCCGCATCGGCGGTCTGCCGTTGCCCGTTCTGTAGGTTTTTAAAAGACTTTGATAGCCTTCCCATCATAAGTGGCATTATTTTCCCGGAAAATCAGGGTAGAAGCGACAATACACCTCCTCATCGCCACTACCACCACTAATAGAATAAAATAACTCCATGCCGTACTTGTATTTGTCTTATCTTTATCGTATTCTGGCGGGGGTGAATTATATTTGGATTTGTTTTTGTTTACAGGGTACCGTGCAGGAAGCAAGGAGGCATCAGATTCACTATCAACGGTTTCCGTTACTTCAACCTGGTTTTGGTGACCAACGTGGCGGGTGCAGGGGATATCGTGAATGTGTGGATCAAGGGCTCCGACACTGATTGGATGACCATGAGCCGTAACTGGGGACAGAACTGGCAATCCAACGCCGTACTTGTGGGTCAGTCGCTTTCTTTCAGGGTTAGAGGCAGCGATGGCCGCACCTCTACTTCTAAGAACGTGGCATCACCTAATTGGCAGTTTGGTCAGACCTTCACTGGCAAAAACTTCCGCGTCTGAGCTCCCTCTTCCTCCTCTTTTCTTTCCTTTTCTTTTCTTTTCCTTTCTTACATGTTAGTATTTACCTCCTAGTACTGTAATGTGAGTTTCCCCGCCTTCAGTTTTCCTTAATTTTCTCAGGAAAACTTGGAAGTGATTGGGGTTCACGGGGATGAAAATAGGGGCGGGACAGTGACTCCAAAGTGTCTTTTTGAGTGGGAGAAGTGTCTTTTGCTTAGCGGACTGGTTAGATTGAAAGTTTTAAGAACCAGTCGAGCTGCTGGTCAAAGTAAAATGGCAGGAAAGGCTGAAGCGGCTGCAGTAAGGAACTTGTAGCCCGCAGCTCTTGTTGATGTATGTTTTCATCTCTATAACACTACTACCAACTATATAATTGTGATCTGCTCGATCTTGTCAACTCAACTTTATGATCCCATGTGTAAATATTGCTTGCACCAAAATGATGCTGTCTGAAAACAGTAATGGCCAATCACTTAACTAGATAGATAGCCAAGGATGAATGAGCCTCTCTGAGACGCCCAGCAGCTAAATGTATAATCATCTTGCTACTTCTGGGAAATGATGGGTTACTATTCTATGAACAGATCATGCAACATTACGTTACATAATAATCACAGTAAAAAAGAGAGAAAAAAGTTGAGAGGAAATTAGGGCGTTGAATTGCAACAACCAGTCTCAAATTGGCAATAAGATTAGATGGATTCCTGCAAGTAGACCGTCCCCACTTGTCGGTGGATATGCTCACAACTCCCCATGTGCCTCTCCACCGACACCGATCAGCATCAGTTCTTTTCTGCCAATTTCATCGTTCCTTTTCCTCGCGAGCACAGAACCCGTTCACGTATCTAATTATGCAATGCCTCCGTTATTTCCCTGCTCAGGCGTCTGCTTGTACCAAATGGCTTATCGCATCTATTTTTTCTGCCGGAATAAGCTAACAGGCCAGGCCAGTTAGGCTTGTTAGGGCAAGATGGCTCACATTTTCACATGCAATGTTTTCCCAAGCTCAGAGCAGACAAATCACCTGCTATATAGCGATCTTTTCCATGCTGTGGGAATCTGGGCACGCTTGGCGGTCTTGTACGAGACGACAAGAGGCCTATCCGGTTATGTTAAGATACCCGCTAAGCCCAAAAGAGGCTAAGCATGTCTGGCATGCCATCAAAGAAGGGCATTTATGCCCTATCAACAATATCTTCCGGATCATGAAAAATCAACTTTCGGCAAGAAAACAACAGGTAAAGTGGGACCGACTGCGACCATATACTTGTTATCGATCAATTAGCTTGTCAAGAAAAATCCTTAAACCCCAAATTATCCTCGTGATATGTAGATCATAACTCAAGTACATGGTGTGTGACTTGAAATAGCCTCTTGCAAAACTTTGAGGTTTATAGCTGGAATCATGATAAGGGAATTGGAATATATGCCAAGTTAAATCATTCTTACGCTGAATTTCGGAATCCAATCCTACATGCCAATTTGTATGCAAATTCATGCCAATGCTTCTAAGAATTCAAGGTTTGTGATAGATGATGGTTTTGATTCATGTCGGGTAAATAACAGATAAGTCATGAAAGATGGGTGTTGATTACCGAGCTATTAACATTTAATTTAATTATTCTAGTGATGCAGGAATAATTAGATGAGTTATGTGGTCTAATCATTTTTCTATATTGAATCTAAGATTGGAGTACTATCAAATCAGAATAAAACTAGAAAATATATAAAAATAACTTCTTGAACTCACAAAGAACATTATAAATCTATGATCATGTCATTTGGTTTAACCAATACTCCATTTACCTTCTAAGCTCTAATAAATGATATATTCAAATCCTATCTTAGAAAATTTATTCTAATTTTATTTGATGATATAATAGTGAGAGTAAGGAGGAGCATATGAGTCATTTAAAACCTACTCTAGATTCACATAAGATTATGGGTCCTAACAAGCCAGGCTATCTAAAAAAAAACAATCATAAAACCCCTATGTTAGCACTGTTTTATTTTTTTAAAAAAAAACTTTACAAATGAATATGATGCATTATGTGAGGGAGTTAAAGCAAAAAAGAAGTTTTTGGCTATTATGTTGGCAGATTTGAAATGAAAACCTTATTTACTAGGTCAAATATTTAAAATTAAAATTGATTAGTGTAATTTGAAATATATGCTTAAGAATAAAATCGGTAACCCAACTCAACAAAAATGGATATCTAAACTAATTAGATATGATATCACAACGGATTATAGAGTTGGGAAGGAAAGTGTTATAGTAGATGCTTTGTATAGAAAATGTAAAGGGGATAAACAAGGAGAGCTATTGGCTATCACTTCTTTAATAATAGTTTGGGTAATTGAATATAAAAAGAGTAACATAAGGACCTTGGAATACAAGATATATTCCAATAGATGAAAATAGAGATAACTAATTCCCTGAGATACCAAATCAAAAAAGAGGTTTTGCTTTACAAAGAAAGAATATATATATTAGATTGATTCTTTCTAATTTTCTTAATAACAAATTAGGTTTCAGATTGATCAATCAACTCAATTAAGCAACTCAATTAAGCTATCATTTAAGACATGGGTCCATCGAGAGCATTATCTTGTTAATATTTATAAAAAGATTCAAATGTCGGTGTTTATAAATTTTTTTAGTCAAATCTTGTTTTGACAAAGTCAATTGGTTCATGGTTGGACTCATTAGAACAACAAGGTCATATTAGTTCATCTTTTACACAATTTAATTTTAAACTCATTTCAAGAAAGAAATTTGTTCAGGAGGCCTCTAGTTTAACCCGTATGATTTAATAAGATACAAAAAAAATAACTAAAGAAACACCTTTTTTATGTTTATTTTAAAGCATCAATTTGTTTTTTTAATATTAGTGGTGATTGCTTTTGATTTTTTTAAATGAATGACATAGAACAATAGCCTTTTTTTTAGATGTATTAGATATTAATAATAGGAGGGGTTATAGAAGTAAATTATTTGGTTTCAATTATTAAAATTATTGCTCTTCATATATATATATATATATATATATATATATATATATTAAAAAAAAAACTTTGATGTCTTCTTACTAAATAGAAACAAAATTATATATTTTAATTTCTATTTATCTCTCATACTCTCTCTACTTGGTATTTGGTTGCTCCTATAAATGGTTCTGGTAACGTTTGTATTTTTGTTATCCAATCAATGAAGAAGCACAAGCCAAGTAACTAATAACAAAATATAATAGAAGGTCTAGGTTTTTCATTGTAGCAATTCATAATAATTTAGTTTGTTGGAATATGGTTATTTTAATTATTATGTTGTTAATATGAAAAAAAAAACTCATGAATATTCAACTAAAATAAAATTTATGTTTATTTTAAGGATTTTAATATACTTTTTTATATAATTTTATCATATTTATCAATTATTTTTGTTCAATCATCTAACAAGTATTAAGACTTTGTTGACATTTTTTTTTTTTAATTTCCTTATATGACCATGATGGATTTTGATTTTTAAAAAATATTTTTAATTTACAAAGCATCTCGACTTTGAGGAGGTATTTTGTTTTGTGAGTATTTATTTTATTTATCTTATTATAAATAAAAGAGAGTTTTTAATAACTTAAAATTTGTGAGTTAAGTCAACTTAAAAAAATTTAAAGTATTTTTTTTATTTCATTATCTAATATTGATTGGAAATTGAGTTTTATAATTTATTTTGGTTTGTTTTTAACAGGGTTAATATGGCCTTAAACAAAGATCATAATCTGGGGTTGATACTCGATTTTACGAGCATCTATTTTTTATCATATAATTAAATGAAAAATAATTAAGAAAACAAAGTTATTAATTTCAGTGTAGTTTATTACCGAATAGTAAATTTGACAGATTAAATTTGGTTAACTTGAATCGATGTAATATAATGTATTCTCAATGTTTGAAAAAACAAATGTCATGGTAATTTTTTTTTAAAAACCAAATATTATTATTACCAACAAAGTTAAAAAAAAATGTCGTTGTATTTGATTTCGAACATGCTAGTCACATATTTCATTCAGTTTAACATCTGAACTATACAAGAAATGAGGTCAAGTGTAAGTAACCGGATGGAGTTTTATAACATTATCAAAGAGTTTATGTGATTTGAACATTTTTTTTTTTTTTTTGTATGTTTAAATTTGTTGTGGTCCAACGGGACACGGAACAGTAATCTAGTTTGTTCTAAATAGCGGAGGTGGCTAAGACTGTCATTTGAATTCATTGGGCCGTGGGCCCTGAAATCTGAGATTCTTTTTACGCCTTGGGTTTATGCATTTCAAAGAATAATGTAATTTCTTATTTTGATAAATGGGCTTTAGGTACTGGAACAAAAAGTAATGAAAAGGATAAACGCCGTCTGTGGGGATCGAACCCACGACCACATGGTTAAAAGCCGTGCGCTCTACCTCTGAGCTAAGACGGCTACACGTGTCTGTCCCTTGTTTCTCCAGTAACAAATTACTAATAAAATTAATACCCCATCCAAATCAGGCTCCCTGCATGTCTTATTATTCTACTCTCAGTAAGAAATAGCTATTTGATCCGTGATTTATTATGGGTTGAATAAATGTTTTGATAAAAAAAAAATAAATGTAGAGGTTTTTTCAACGTGGTGTTTTACAAAAAAAAAAAAACTAATTATAAATTATAAAATCTATGCATGTAATTAATTAAAAAAAATTGAACATAATTTGTTCTATATATATATATATATATATATATATAATGTTAACTTATCTATTCTACCTGCTTTGCGCGGGTTAAATACTTTTTTTTAATATAAAAAATAAATTTATAGGTGTTATTATAATATTTTTTTATATTAATTAAAAACTATAATTATAAATTAAAATGCTTATATTTACGTATAAAATAAAATGAAGATTATATATGTTAATAAAAATATGTAATATATCAAACTAATTTTTAATGTAATAGAAAAACAAGAAATTTTTTTAATTGCTATATTGAAACATTATTTTCTTTAAGTTTTTGTATAATAATTTATTCTATAAAAAGCAAAGAAAATGATTTTCAGAAAATAAAAATAAGAACAAAAAAATAACATAGATAATCTACGCTTCGTTGCGAGCTTGGCCATTTTTTTCACAACATAGAAAAAGGTATTCATGCAACATTAACGTTTTCAAATAAGACACGTCTAAAATTTAGGTAATAGAAGACAGCCCATGTTGTTAGAATGGTGACCCAGAAAGTAAGTAAAAAAATATTATAAAACGAGTTTTTCATGTTTATATTTAACCAAATAATTTAATTTAAAATAAAAAATTCTTATAAAAAATAAAAAAACCAAGGTAATTCTTGTTTTTTTTTTCAAAAGCAAGAAAATGATTAAGAATGAAAATAAAAATATATAAACTAAAAAAAGAGAAAAAACCAAAAAAATTTGGATGAAGATTCTAAACTCAAGTTAATTTTTCAAACCTATAATCCATTAAACTTCATGCTTGTTTGAACCAAGAAGCTCAACACTTAACCAACTAATTAAATATTGAGGTTTTAAATAAATTAATTTAATCTAATTAAATAAAAACAAATCTTTTCAAATAAACTAAATCTAACAAAGATATATAAAAAAAAAAACCGAGGCAATCCATACCATTCATTTTTACTGAAAAATCTTTTCAAAAGAAAAAAAAAATATTTTAAAAAAATAAAAATAAAAAAATCCAATGAAACCTAGATTACTATATCAAACTCGCAGGTAAGAAACGCTGAGAGGATTTTATCGTCGCTTTGAAAGCCACCGTTTGGCTAAACAAGCCTCCGCACACGCCTCTACACCTTCACTACAACTCCAACACACACCACCCTAATAATTATTTAAATAATATTATCTATTGGGTTAAAAAACATACCATCCCTTTTGTCAATTCAATTATTACCGAGAAACCAGAAGGAAAATACACAAATTCCCCTGCAAGCCAGTTTCTTTTTTTAGCTTCTAGAGGTAATTTCGATGATTTATTTTGCGTCTAAACTTGAAAAGACAAAAATACTTTCAAGTGATAGATATATATTATTTTGCTTTTATTATATTGTGGTAAAAGAAATATGTAGACCAATTTGCCCCCAATTAATTCTGCAATGTCTAGTAATTCAATACTTTTAAGGATAATTCAATTGTTCTAATCCAGTGTTTTGAATATATTCCTGTCAATGAATTCCGTCTTCCGAGCTGCAGCAGGGTAGGATGACCGAGGTAACAGCAATTAACGACTATCAAGAACAGCGACGCATAATTTTCGCATCGTAAAGTTTGAACTTCATAAAAGGAATCACAGTGCAAATAAGATGATCTAAAGGAGAAATTGAAATTCTTATTGATCTTCACAAATTACAGGGGAGACGTTAACATAAACCATTATCCATGAATCACAATAAAATGAATAAGATGATGCTGCTATCTATTATTTTGAACATCGTTTTTTATGCTCACTCGACAAAGACTTGAAAGTAAAAAAGAGCAAAACGTGTATGTATGAATACTAATTCCCAGCTGTATAAATGTTGATAGCAAACAGATCTCTCATATTTTCAATTGAATTTATCTACTACCTTAAAACTCTGTTTGAGCTCAAGATGAAGTTCTCTTCACCCGCAATGGTGGAGTTCAGCCTTCCTGCAGCCCAACCATTGTTCATAACACGAGCAGCAACACGAGCTGGATCACCGGTCACTCGACTTCCCTCAACCTGCTTTTCATATTCTGGAAGACCTCCTGCCTTTCTCTCTTGTCTTCTTTTCCTCTCCTCATCTCTTTCCTTCCTCAGCCAGCTCTCCACTGTTCTCTGCAAATCCAATTTTCATTTCAGCATTACACAATGCAAGAAGATTTATATTCTGGAAATTGAAAAACTATCAACAAGTTGAAAAGTGGATTAGAGAATTAGACATAGCTACCAACCATTAGTGACAAATTACTAATCTCTTTTATTTTGGCCATTGGCATTGCGAATTGCAACTTCCCATGAGCAACATACAACTGTAAAAGAAAAGCCAATTAGACATCGAGAAGAGCAAGCATTATATGTGACCTGTTGAACTACTGAAGAAATCAAGACATACAATATGCGTTGGCCACTCCTCCAAACCATCAAATATATGTGTTGCATAGATAATTGATGCACCTCGCTCTTCACAATCCTTTCTTAGAAACTTCAGAAGGTCAGCCCTTGCTAGCACATCGAGGTCAACCGTTATCTCATCAAGTAGAAGAACCTAGATAAACAAGGAGGTAAAGTCGGCTTATATTAAGACATGAATGGGAAAAACGAAGAAGAAAAGATATCCTCAACAAACAATAATTCGTCCAAATGAGGAGTTACAAGAATTGTAATGGAAACTCATGATATAAGCGAGAGATATGAAGCAGGAAAAAGGGATACCTTGAATGGCCTCAAGAGACCCATGCAAATTTGCACTCGCCTTCTCTGGCCATCAGAAACCTTGTGCATCCTCCATGACAGATCAATGTCCAATACCTATCCAATCAAGATAACAAGTTGTAATGTCCCACTGCTGTCAATGGCACACCTAAAGAAATAGTTTCTCAGAAAAGCAACTTGAATAAATTGAAACTCACCTTGATTAGCTCAGCTCTTCTTTGAGGATCAATACCTGCCACCCCAAGTATCATCTTCTCCGCAGAAATATCCATTTGTATCGGAACCTCAAAACCAGCAAAAGCAACTTCTCGCCTCCACTGCAAAAGAAAGACTTTTTATCAACAATTATCAACAAATAAAACTTTGAATATGAAAATCTCGAAATCCGGATAATTAGGTAAAAAAACAATTTCCTATCGAAATGTCCCAAACACACCACAGTATAGTCAACGCCAAGCATATCATGCTCAATATTAGACAAAAGTAAAACAAACTATTCCATTTGATTATGATAGATGAGATCCAGTCAAAAACTGTTCTCATAATTAATTTAAGCAGGGCCTCTTTTGACAGTTTAGGCTGCTCCCATTTCGCAGGCTGGAATCCTTTTTCATGTGGAAAAGAGCTAGGATATGAAAGGAATATCCATTGCAATGCAACAAAGAATTTTTTTTTTTTTTTTGTTCTTCCAAGGATTAGATTGGCATATGCAAACCACATTACTGGAGGGGGTAATGTTCCTCAACGTCTTATTGAAGACAAGAAATAAAAAACCAGTTTCCAAATTTTAAATTAAACAGCAACGGTCAATAATAAGAAAAGGCAAAGTCATGAATGAATTGTAATTTCTAACCTCTCCTCCAAGATAAGAAAGATCACCAGAAGAAGTTAAAGCAGTGTCGTGAAAAGCAGACCTTCCTAAAACACGAACCATTTGGGGTTCCACCATGTGTTTTCCTCCTAATATCTTCAGAATTGTTGTTTTCCCTTTACAACACAACAAAACAAACCCATTACTATTCTGGTGTTTTGCTTACTAATACTATTATCTTATGAAAACAAACAAAGATCTAACCAGCGCCGTTGGATCCAACAAGAAGGCATCGATCACCAGAATTGACGGTGAGAGAGAACTCATCGATCAACGGTTTAGACCCAGGCGGTGGGTGACCGTTGATTCCTGGGTACGTGAATCTCAGGCCGTTGATATCTATTGTTGGTCCTTGATGCTCCATGTCGCCCATCACAACAATCTGAGAGAGCGGTCTCTGTTTTTAAGCTCTCAAGTCTCAATTTCATCTTCTTCTTCACCTAACTCGATGGGAAAATTTTGGGGATATGGATCCTACAACGTGGCAAATTTTAATAGTACTGCGTGGTCAGTCATCAACCGTTTAAGAGTAGCATGTGGGGGCGGGTCTTGTGGAACGAACGCTCAAGAGGGATGGATACACGAAGGCAATTTAGGTATCGTGCTCTCAATATCCTATAACTTGGAACCTAACTAATTAATAGATAGTATAGTAGTGGTTGCTTTTCAAATAATTTTTCGTGTTGAAATATATGTTAATGATGTTTTTTTATTTTTTAAAAATTATTTTTGATATCAACACATCAAAACGATCCAAAAAGTACAAACCGAATTTAATTTTAATAAAAAAAAAATTAAATTTAGACAAAATACAGGTAGAAACTCAGTACCAAACGGTGACTTAAACTAGACTTCATAGTTTCGTAAAACATACATTTAATCCATAAATTCTTTGGTTCGTTTCTAACTTTAGTGATTTTCCAAATTTTTTTAAAAAAAAAAGTGAAAAGAGAAGCAGATAAGATGGGAAAGGAAAAAAAAAGGCGTGTTTGGGTTTTTTTTAAAAAAACTAAGTTGAATATGGCCACCTCTAGTAAAGAGATTTTTAGTTATTTTCTATACTACAGGGACTAATTGAAGTTTTGATAAACTATGATGATTTAGTTATAACTAAGCTTTCTAACTTGGCAAAAAAATCTAGGTTGTAAAAAATTATTTAATATTATTATTAAATTTCATTCAACGAGTATCTTAACTCTTAACTCTTTGTTTACTTTTTATTTAAAATTAACATATATAAAAATTATTTTAATATAATTTAGTTAATTTAAAAACTTCAAAGATAATTTAAACTATCAATAAAAAAATATGATTTGATTTTTAATTTTTTTTAAATAATATTTTTATTTTTTAATATAAAATAACGATATATTAGATTAATTAAATATTTATAAGTTAATCCGATAAACTTACAATTTAGATGATGTATAAATGATATTTTTATAAAATTTAAAAATTTATTTACATAAAAGTTAACTGACTTAACATATTTAAACAGCCCATAAAAGTTAAAAACATGTTGGCTTTAAGAAAAAAAAACCACAAGCCCCACCAGGAATTTTTTGGGATCAATCAACAGTGTTTTCTTTCTAACTGTGTTACATTTACTATTTGTTGCCTGTGTTAATTTTAAAAAACGTCATAGTTATTTGGCTTCCTTCCACCACCAGGTGACAGCAAGGAAGGCTTCGGCTAGAAGAAAAGGGAAGAAGCCTAGTATCTAACAATATTACAGCAATGCCATCATCAAATTGTGTTGTCTGCAGCAAGTTTTGGAGTTTGTGAAGGCGGCACGTGTCATGAAAGAGCAGCGAAGATGAGCGCGACTGCAAGATCGATGGCTAACAGTTAGCAATCCTCGGAGAAAGTTTTTGATCCTAATGGTGAATTATATTATTTAAGGAAGATGTACTTCCTTCCTAGGCGAGGCGACAACAAATTATGCTGGCGCTGCACTATCCTCACCGCAAAAACTATTCGGCTTTTCAGAAATCAGAATAGAAGAGATTAGGCAGGATCTCCCTCAATTTTACACCAACGTCGATGCGTCAAATCACCTTTTCTGCTTTTTTTCACCTTTTGGCCCACCAAATATTTCTTCGAGATAGAAATTTCAGCTTCGAGTTCTCTTGGCCTGAAGCTTGATTGGAGATCTCTCTCGGACTTCGGTGTGTGTCTAACAGTGAACATCTTCGATGATGATGAATATGGCTTCCTTGCTGCTATCTTTTGCTCTCTCTCTCTCTTTTTTATATATATAGTTTTTTCAAGAACTACTCCATCGAATTTCTCAAGATTATGATTCCAATAACTTGCATTTGATAAATACTTGACAGTGGTTACAGCTCCAAAAATTACTCTATTCGAGGTGGAAGATCTTCCTTCAATTTTTGTTGGCTTAATTACATGCCATCCTTTACCGTGGCAATTTGATTAAGGGACAAATGGAATGGCCTTCAAATGATGTTTTTTTTAAAATAAAATAAAATAAAATAAAAACAAAAATAAACAAAATGAAAAATAAATACACAATTATGTATTTCTTAATCGATTAAAAATTAACATATAAGATAAGATATTTAAGATATTTTGATATAAATACAAGATTTTATAAATAAAAAAAATCATGTGGCATTGAAAAAAAAACTTGAGTATCCCTATAAATTTATATAGATAAAGGACCTCACCCTAGACATGGATAATAATAAAACTCAAAATTAAAATCAAGTTATTCTATTTTTTTTATATATACAGTGTTGAAATCATTCTTCTATTAGAACATCAAATCCCATCTCTAAGAATAATAATCTAAGAAGGACTCTTAATGAAGACAATATATGTCTACGTGCCAAAGAATTTAGAGCCTTGGATGAGAAGTTTTTTTAGTCGCAACAATGTTTAGAATGCTGCCAAGCTTGATTTTATAGGGCTTTCAACAAGAAGATGCAACTACTTTCATTTCTAGAAGAAGATCCTATCTCGACGGTACATCAAATAATCATGTCAAAACGTATGAGTTGCTGCACGTTTCTCTTTAAATGGGATGAACCTTATATAATTTAACAAGTTGGAGCTTATAAAATCATCAATGATAATGGATTGATGATTAAGCCAGTAAATGGAAAATTCTCAAGAAGATATCATGCTTGCTTGAGATTTATTGTAATTCCTAGCCCATATGATCTAAAACTACGAATGACATAAATAAAAAACTTTAAACTACCTTGTGACTTGATTTTTTATCCATAAAGATACACATACATCTTATATATTATTTCAAGTAAAGTCACATCATCCCATGCAACTATCTTGACCTAAATAATTGTTCAACGTGGTGGAAAAAGAGTAACCTGACAACATAATAATAACATAAAAGCATAGGTAATAGGATGCAAGCAAGAGCAACATCTAGACTTTGTTGATAAATAAAGGAAAATCTTACTATATTGAATTTGTATTATCAATGTAAAGTTACAAGCTACCATCATTAAAACTAAAAGAATTTTTAAAAAAAAAAAGAAGAAGAAGAAGAAAAAAAGGCTAAAATGTGGGGAAACTAATGGGATCCTATAGTTTCAATCATATCATTTTTAATTTTTTTTGTTTGATCACCATTGGCCTTTTTAATTCTTGAGGAATAGTTGAATTGACTTTACTTTTCACATGGAGAATTGATATTATGTTGATTTCCACCTGAATACTAGAGGTTGTGTCTCTCTTAGAAAGTTTATCTTTATATGCCTTGAGGGGTGACTCTAAATCATTTTTCTTGCACTATTATTCATTCAGTTATTTTTCTATCTTTGTTATCTTAGCATGTGTGGTGGTAAGGAATTTAATGATTTTCTCTTAAAAAACCCTAAATATTTTGAGATACCTTTCAAGCTTTTCAATTTTTAAAACTCGTTTTTTTTTTTATGTCTTCCTAAGAGAGAGTGAATATTCTATGTAGTTAAGCTTTTTAGCATCTTTAATGACCTCATTCATATGATAGGAAAGTAATCAACTTTTATATATTTGGTTAAATAGAAGATCTTTTTAGTTTAACTAGCTAAGTTAGAATGTAGTGGATTGTTGTATGAACAATATTATTTATGATACTTTCTTAACACTTAATGATATATTCATATCTTATCTTGCATATTATATCATGTTATATCATTTGTACAATATTTATCTTTTTTTTTAATGTGCAAAGGTAGCAGGAGCTTTAGAAATATACAAGTTAGTCCTTATATTATTGAGGACTAGTAGAGGCAGTACTATAGATTGATGATTAGACTTCACTTGTGACAAACTTGACACATGTCAAATTCATTCTTTATGAATTGTTGACCAAGCTAAAACAAAGAACAATAAAAAAAAAAATTGTTGATATATGATAAACAATATGAATTGAGGAAGAAAGAAAGTGTTTAACTAATTCATCAATATTATCTAGCATAATTGATGCACTAAAAACTCCATAAAAAATATTATGACCATAAGGATTGAACACCCTCCTAATACATTTTAAACCTTTTCTAATGATGATTACTGTCTTCATTCTTACTATCTTTGATATTAAAAAAGACCACATTCCTCCTCCTTCTACATGCATATATTATTATGAACAAGTATTAATGTTAGAAATTGATGAAAAATAAAGAAAAAGTAAGTTTTTATCTTTATTTACCAATTACGAAGAAAAAGATTGTACATTCCTTTTATTTTCCCCTAAGATGACCATAATATGCTTTTTCTTGAGAGAATCTTTTTAAAAAATATATTCTTTTCACCTTAGGAATCACAAGTGTTGTATTATTTATATGGGCACCTTTTTTAGCATCATCATCCTTTTTCAAATTAACATCCATCACTTGATTATCTCTTTTATATATATAGGGGTTGTTTCCATTTTTTCAGATGTTATTAGTTTTTATTTTTCTAGGTTTTTCATTTTGTTTTCAATTTTAAATATAGAGATTTCAAGTTATTTTTTTATTTTTTAAAAATTTTTATTTTTTATTTTTCATATCCTTTTGTTGTGGTATGAGGGGTGCTTTGATCCCAAATATGAAAAAAAGACACAAGGGATAAAATATAAATACAAAGGGTATATAAGAGTGAAAAAGAAAACCCTTAAAATAGAAAAATGCTCCTAATAAAACAGGATAGATGACACATTATCCCGAAATGTTATGTGATATTCAAACCTGTTTTCAATAGAAAAGAAATTTAGTCTAGCCCTATCTTTTTAGAGAGGATTTTTCCCCACTCCATCATGTTTGAGGTATGGATAGAGTTATAATCTTCGTCTCATAAATTATTTCAAATTTGTCTTGGTCCAAAGGCTTTTAATCTTGATTAACTAATAAACTAATTTAATTCTATTGAGATTATTATACTTGGAATTTAATATGATAATATAGGAAATATTTGTTTTTAAAGATTGTTTTCAAAATGCAAATGATTATAGCTTTTTTTTAGTTTTTTATTTATCTTTTGCATTATTATAAACATAGCTAAGTATGTTTGAGGTCAATCATCTATGTGTACTAGAAAAGATTTTTTTATATACATGGAAAGTAAAACTTGAAACTTGATTTCATGAATTTTTAACTAACTTGTTGCTTTCCATCATTTTTATTAAACTAATTTATTTGATGAGTTAATCTAAGAAATCTTCAAAAATTTGACCTAGACTAGGTTTTAATTTGAAAAAAATAAAATAAAATCCGACTTAGTTAAACTTGAAAGAATGAGTGGAAATATATTTTTAAAAATAAATAATAATAATAATATTAATTTAAGAAATTAATATTAACTTAGGTTAGTTCAAAGAACTAATAATTCGTTGAGGAGGTGAAATTATTGTTCTCTTCGCGTAAAGTGTTGTTCCTTAAAATAATATTTTGTTTTGTTTTTTGTTTTTAATTTTGTTATTTAATATTATATTTATTAAAAATTAAATTTTATAATTTATTTTTGTTTGATTTATATGAGGTTGTTTCGGTCCAATGACCTGAATCATGAATTTTATAGGTTAATCAAATTGACTTGAGTTTTTAAATCTTTTTTGTAATTGATTTTGTTTCCAACTTTATCTTTTATTATATGGATTGATTGAAAATTAAATTTTAATAATTTATTTTAATTTTTTTAAAAAATAATTTCAGTTTCATGATGTCAATTAAAAATTCATAGCCGAAAATTAAATATAAGATTGGACGCAGGGGCAAAAAGGGAAGGGAGAGGGGGTAGTAGCATGGAACAAAGTCACAAACCTGGGGTTTATTTGTACTGTTAACCAATAACCACAGGGATTACAAAAGGGAGAGGAGAAAATGGCCCACTAGCAAGTAGAGCCAGAGATAGATGGAAAGAGAGACAATAAAAACAAAGCAAAGGGAGAAAAAACCGACGTAACGTATCACTGACAAATTTGCTGCGCGTACCAGAGCGTCCTGTCTCTTTCACCTCTCGTCTCCTTGTGCCGCGAAACCCGGACTACAGTCTCCCCCACCTCAGTAGGCCCTCCTTTCCTCCCAAGTCCAAGTAGGGTTTTCAAAAATCTTATTTCCTTAAAATAGCGTATTTTGAACGTATTTCCTACGAGAAGATATTTTCCCACGTAGATCTAAATTAATCTGATAAATATGTTTAATTCCCACACAATCACGTGCTCAGGAAATCCATTTTATCTAAATATCAAATAATTTATATAAATATCTATCGAAAACACACTGTGTATCCAAACAATTTCATATGCACAAGATCTAGAAGACATTGTTGTTCTGCAGAGGGGGTTGTGGTTAGGAGAAAATAGCGCTGATGCCCATTTATTTCGTGGAAAAGTTTCCCTTTAATTCATCTTCAACGAGGAAGAACATTTACAGCGGCGTGGCAAGAAAATCTCCAACACAAATAGAAATTAACGTGAAGAGAGATGTGTTTTCTGCCTTTTCTCCTGGGTTCCCTAATTACTTATTTGCGATGTATGAACATTGTTTACGTGGACAGCAGAGACAACCGGAGGTTGCCAGGCTTTGACCGTTAATGGAGTGTTAATGCAAAATTAATTTCGGACTAATTTCAATTTCCTTGTCGTTTTCTCTTGTCATGAATTTCAATGCCATCTAATCAATAAATCAGCTGTGTTTCAATGCTAACATTGGCAGAAAGCATGTCGTTTCGACAAATAAGTTTATAACTAACTACCCTATTCAAGGAATTAAAACTACAAAAATTAAATAAATAAAACCTCTCCCAAGTCCTAATGCAATACCAGCTCCTCTTTCCTGAAAGATCCCATCCTACCCCCCTCTAGTGAATCTACCCTGCCCTGATTTTCTTGTTGGGATGTTATTCTTCTGTTTTAAATTATTTTTTTTATTGTTTTGGTGTGCAAAATAAATTAAAAGAATAAATATTATTTTAATACGCGGTATATGCTGCTAGGGAAACTAAATCAGGTGACTATGTATCTGCTAGGCCCGTCTTTATAGAATATAGAGTAGCAGAGAGCAGAGAGGCAGAGGCTAGTTTCTCAAATTGTTTCTGTGAACTGTAACGGAAGGGGAATTCAGAATTTTCTTGGGAATCATCAACGCTTGGTGTAACTATTAATTTGATGATAATCAAACGGCAAACGTGACGTCTATCGACGGGGCGAGGGGTTTGATGGAATAATAAATAATGGCGTGGTCGATAATTACTTTGCTTTGGTAAAATATCAGCCTTTTTTCTGCAGTCACTTCCATACCAGTTTATTGCATCGAAGAGGCAAGACAACAAGCTGCGTCCATTATTTACAGGAGTCCTCCTGCGACGCTGAATTTGACTTCGATATCGAATCTTTTCTCTTTGTAATTAGGAATTGCTGTAATTCCTAAATTATTATAAAATCTTAAATAATAATGCTTATGGCTCTTATACTAAAATTCAAGGCACCAATATTGTAACTATGTGATGGAAAATTCAATAGAATCTCATAGAAATTTTGCATTGCATGCAGGATAATAAACAGGAAACGGGCAGTCCCGCAATAATAATAATAATAATAATAATAATAATAAAATAATTTTAAGAATATAACTCAATTACTCAGATTCTAGATTTATTTCTTTAAAATTATAAATTTTAGTTTCATAAATCTCATAACCATTAAAAATTTATAAAATTATTAATTTTAAAAATTATAAAATTAATTAAAATACATAAAGGACCGGACATAAAATTAATAAAAATAAAATACTTGTAATAATAATAATAATTAAAAAAAACTTGATGTTACGAGAAGTTTTGCTATTGTGCGCTGAAACGGTTGTCTTAATGCAAGCTACAAGCGGACTCATCGTTGACTTAGGTTTTGATTAATAGTATTAAGTCAAGCAAAAGATTAATTAGGATTATTATTATTATCATCATGCTAATGTTTAGAGTAATTGTGTTAAGAGCATCAGGGACCACGTACGTGCCTGATAGTGTCACGCTTCCCAATAACATAAAACCGCCGTAGCCCTCAATCACCTAGACTACAGGTGGCATATGCATCCTTTATAAAAATCGAGAGAAAAGTTGACTTGTTAAAGTCAGAGATATCCATGGCTGTGATTTTGCCCTTCAATACCCTTAAATAACAGGCTTGTTGTATCTGCCATGTTTTTTTTTTAAAAAAAAAATGGATTCACGTCATATGTGTTTAAACAGGAGAGCGCTTGATTACAGGAGGAGGAGTGATAATCAACCCACAAAACTAGCAAGCAGCAAAATGACGGAATGTGGCGCATTTTAAGCGCTGAAATCGAGCGTACACCGTTGTCTCATTTTTTCTTTTTTTGTCTATCTCTCATCCTCTGTGAACCCCATTAATTTAATGCGCCTCTCACTTCCCACTCTCTAGACACTGCTAGCTACTCTCTCTTTCTCTCTTAGCTCTGTCTTTCTCTGCAAACACTGTGCTGTCAGTTGCTGTTGTGGAGATATATAATGGTGGTGGCTGTGATGGAGGAGGTGCACCGGAGTAGCTGACCCTAGGACATTCCTTATTATTTTAAAAAAAGAGGAAAATCTTGTTTTTGCCCTTTGTCATTCGCGTGCCCCCTTTTTAAGCCTAGTGTCAGTAGTCAGATCGCTCTCTCTTTCTACATGTTTAAGTTTGTTAGTGTTTTTCTCGAAAAATTAATTTTATTTGCAGTCTCAAGTCTAATCTCCCATTTCTGTCTTTGCTCTCTCGTATTCTGTTCCGTTCCTGCTCGTTCCTCTCTCTCTAGCTAGGCAGGCATCTTTCTCTCCCTCTCCTCCAGGGTTTGTTTTAGCCTTTTTCCATTCCCATTTTATATAAATTAACAGTATTTCATTCGAGATGCGTCGAAAAAGAAGTTCGGTTTCAACCACTTGAAGAAAAATGTACGTGACCATGTTCCTCTTTAATATAGTTTTTCTTTTCCTGCTATCCCTTGCTTCTTCCTTCCAAATAAGAGGTTTGGTTGCTGGATTGTTTTTTCTGTATATATATTTCTCTGGATCTAATGACTGCAGCTCTTGCTTTCTCGTTCATTATTAGAGTAGTAAAAAAACCCAAGTAACGGTAAAGATTTTCACACAAAAATTGTTTTGTCAGGCCGGTAATAAATTATAGTTGCTTGTTGTGTTTTGTTTTGTTTTTTTTTTAGATTGTGTTGTTTCGATGAAGAGTGCTATTGTTAATATTTTATAACGTTGTTGCAGTAGCTTAAACGATTATCTTTTTTCAGATGCCTCTGATTTGTGGCTAATATATAAGTTGTCTTCTTAGATTTTTCAGAAATATTGATATTTGAAACACAGCCATTAGATTTGGAGGATGATGATAGAAATTTGGTTCTTTGTTTTTCTGTTTCTTAAGGTGGTCTATGTATAGTTTTATATTTTCCTTTGTGGCTTGAAAAAAAAAAAAAAAAAGTTACGGATATCAAGAACAATGGATCATACGGTTAACGAGTTTGGCTTTTCGCACCTTATTTGTTGGTAATTGATCATGGGATGCTCACGACCATTATTAGTATTTTGTGCAGCAAATAAATCCACAAAGATGCATTTGTCATAATATGCCTTTTTTATATGATGAAGTTTATGATTGCTTGAAGAATTCTGGTAGATATAAGTTAAGTTTCCCTGAATTCTTTTGGGTTTACAAATCATTGCTAAACACGTTTTTGGGAGTTACATATGATATGGTAGGGGAAACAAGGATTTGATGAGATTTTGTATTTGGATGAATTTCTCAAGTATTAGACCACACCACATGCTGTTTCGTTGCTGATGCCTATGGCCCCATACCAATTGTGAATTATTGGTGCTGAGCATTTCTAAAAATGGAGCTACTTGGTGAATTATTGCTTGACATCATTTGCTGTTTGGGCTGGAATTCTATCATCATAACCCAATAAATTGCTCAATCTGCTATCGGTTGTAATTGCTTACTTGTGCCTGACTTATGACATGATAAGAAATTCATCTTGCTTATTCTGTGATTGTGTTGCCAATGATAGAAGCAATGTGTTTGTTGTGTGTTTTAGGATTATTTTATTTTTTATTAATTCTATGTCTTTTTATGGATACTGCTACTAAACTTGTTCAGGTGTATAATATATATATTATACACATGAAGGCGAGCTTTTCATTACTCCGTTTGTACATTCTTGATGCAGGTTATGGCCCTTGTTCGCGGGTCCAAGGTTGATAATTTTGTTGGGATCCTTATGTTAATTTCTGCAGTGTGGACCTACTTATTTAGATGTTATATATTCATCTTGGGCTAAACCCTGCTTTTCTTTTGATGTGGAATAGCAGAGTAATTATTTACATGTTTTACCATGGTGAAGGGGACTGATGCCATGCTCTGCCATGTTTCAGATACATTATGAAGAGTTCAAGGCAATGGAAAGTGGTGCCTACACCTAGAAATGAAGGAGAGGCAGCGTTGGAGAGCTGAGGAGGACGCTTTACTACGTGCATACGTGAAACAATATGGTCCAAGGGAATGGAACCTTGTGTCACAGCGCATGAACACACCCCTAAACAGGGATGCTAAATCTTGCTTAGAAAGGTGGAAGAACTACCTCAAACCAGGGATAAAGAAAGGATCTCTTACAGAAGAAGAGCAGAGTCTTGTCATTCGGCTTCAGGCGAAACACGGGAACAAATGGAAGAAAATTGCAGCTGAAGTTCCAGGTCGAACAGCTAAGAGACTAGGCAAGTGGTGGGAAGTGTTCAAAGAGAAGCAACAGAGAGAGCTGAAGGAAAATAACAAGACAGTTGAGCCAATTGACGAGGGCAAGTACGATAGGATTTTGGAGACTTTTGCTGAGAAGCTAGTGAAAGAGCGCCCTTCTCCAGCATTTGTAATGGCCACTTCGAATGGGACCTTTCTTCATACGGACCCCCATCCCCATCCCCATCCCCATCCCCATCCATCTACTCCAGCACCAACCATGCTCCCCCCTTGGCTTTCTAATTCTAACAGCACCTCCACTGTCAGGCCACCATCCCCCTCTGTAACGCTAAGCCTCTCTCCATCAACAGTTGCGGCATCCCCTCCAATCCCATGGCTTCAGCCTGAGAGAGGTCCGGAAAACACTCCTCTTGTATTGGGCAATTTGCCACCTCATGGAATAGTCCCTGTTTGTGGTGAGACCTTCTTAATGTCTGAGTTGGTCGATTGCTGTAGAGAATTGGAAGAAGGGCACCGCGCTTGGGCTGCACACAAAAAGGAGGCTGCCTGGAGGCTAAGAAGGGTAGAGTTGCAGCTGGAGTCAGAGAAGTCATGTCGAAGGAGGGAGAAAATGGAAGAGATAGAGTCAAAGATCAAGTCTCTTAAGGAAGAAGAAAAGGCATCTCTTGATAGGATTGAAGCAGAGTACAGGGAACAATTAACAGGGCTTAGAAGAGATGCAGAAACCAAGGAACAGAAATTGTCCGACCAGTGGACTGCAAAGCATTTGCGTCTTACTAAGTTTCTCGAACAGATGTCTTGCAGACCTAGGCTTTCTGAGCCTAGTAGTCGTTAAGGAGATAACTTACGTCCAGCTGTATCAGCTCTACAGTTTGGTAAACACAGGGTCGTCGCTCTTCCTTTCATTTTCTCTGTTTGATCTGATATCCATCCTCTTCAGAAACTCTTATCTGTTGGCATCTATTTATATTTTCTTGACTGCTTATGACTTGGACTGAGTGTTAGTATAAGCGTGATCAACCCTGTCTTGCATTCTATCTCTCTTTTTCAGAAATTTATATCATAATTATATTGCTGATTGATGCTCGATATTTTCTAGACCTGCTCCTGAAAGGGATTTAGCGTTGATGGGCGAGATTACTGCTCGTGAATAAAAATATTTTCGTTGTCCTGCATAAATTGCCGGAATGGATGCTGCGGCGTTTCTATTTACATGGTCGGAAAGTGAACCGGACGTTTGTTTTACTGCTCCTGATGTTCTCATCCCTAACATCACCTATCTCATATCAATCAAATTGAACACCAACAATTATTTACTATGGGTGTCACAATTCTTGACTATCTTGCACGCCCATGATCCTTGCCCCGCCAAAACACCTTCCCTTTACTTCTGAAGCCACACCCAAGATTAATCCAGGTTTTATTATCTATACCAAGAAGGATCGATGCCACAATGACAGGAGCCGTCCTCTATACCGTAATTGGCACGACCACTTCCAGGAAAGTCTGGTCCCTGTTGGCTATGAAATTTGCCTCTCGGTCAGAGCCTCATGCTACTCTTTTAAAACAACTCGCCAAGACTACAACTCCTGCACAAAATATCTTCGGACAACAAAGTCTCGGGAACGTCACCATGACCATTGATGACTTTCAAGTAGAATTACGAAGCCATGAACTGCTACATCAAAGTCACACCCCGCCTCCGTATCTGATGAACATAACTTTGTCATGTCTCACCTTTTCAGTCGAAGAAACACGAGTATGGTGTCCACACCAAGTTGCTTTCCCTCAAAACACACTCAGAAGAGAACCATTTGCTTGTTTCTAATTATAAAATGTCATTTGCGATCGCTGCCAAGGAGCAAAATGCAATGAATTACCATTTTCACACTCCACTCAAGACACTCATGCTCCACTTGAACTTGTAGACTTCGATGCATGGTCCTCACCCATGTTATTAGTTGGTGTCTACAAGTTTTATGTGGTTTTTGATGCTTTACTTGGATCTTTCCACTTAATCGAGAATTTGATGTCTGCCAAAATCAAGTCTTTTTAGTAGGATGGAGTAGGGGAATTCATTTCTACTATTTAAGGTCTTCTTTTCACATGATGGAATTCTACATTGCATTTCACAAGTGTTTGGCACTGTGTTTTAAAATATTTTTAAAATATTTTTAATTTTTTTTATTTTAAATTAATATATTTTTATGTTTTGAAATTATTTTGATGTATTAATCTCAAAAATAATTTTTAAAAAATAAAAAAAAATATTATTAACATACTTTTCTAAGAAAAAAACATTTTAAAAAACAACCACGACCATACTCTCAAACACGCACCTCAAATAGCTTGATAGAATGCAAACACAAACATATTATTATTCTATTATTAATTTTAAAACCCAATATTAACTAAAGTAAAAAAAAATAATATTTACTTATTTTTTTAAATATGTAATATACATATTAAAAAATAAGATATAATTTTTTTATATTTTATTTTATATTTTCCATCATTAACCAAATAAAATATACATACAATCACTTTATCTCGTAGTTTACTACTAAACACAATTATATATCTTTCTGTCCCCAGTATTTTCTTTTTTTTTTTGTCCTGAAACACTAAAAAAAAAAAAACTTCTTGTTTTTGTTCTAATTATTACTTTTTTATTTTTCAAATTGAGTGGTGTCCACTCTTTAATACATGGATCCACTCTTGATCTCGAGAGGCTATGGCTATTTAGAGGCATTACCTTATACTACAAAAGAATTCAACCCAACAGAAATGAGAGCAGGTGAGCCCACTTCCAAACTACTATTGAGTTTGAATGGATCATATTCTCCATTGGCGAGGTCCTCCAAATGCCATGGTGCTCCAAATAGTATATTTAGTAGTGTGATAATAATTATTTTTTAAATATTTTTTTATATTAAAATATATATTAATAATATTTTTATTTTAAAAAAATTATTTTTAACATTAATACATTAAAATGATCTAAAACATACAAACCGTATTAAATTTTAACAAAAAAAAATATTAAATTTTGTGGGAATATGGTTTCAACCGCATTCCCGAACGATTCCGAAGATTACAAGCAAAGTTAGCCGCTATCTAACTTATACCGGAACTCATCTACAGTTGAATATAATCTACACTATAATCTTTCTTTGTTTTTTTTTTTTAGTTTTTTTATTATCTTGGATATTTGGATCAGTTTGTCCATACCTTAACTAATTTTACGAGCTTTAAAATTAATAATTATATAAGTCTCCAATTCCTCTAAAATTTTTAAGATTTAAATTGATAAATTCTAAAAAATAAATTTAAAATCTGATCAGTTGAGTTACATCCATAATATTAACTAAACTGTAATCTTTCTTAAGATATTGATAATTATCCCATTAAATGCCTTGAGTTGGAGAAGTTTTTAGAAGCAATATTATATATATATATATATATATATATATATATATATATAAAGAAAACAGAGCTCTCTAGTGGTAATCGACGTCCCTTTCAAGACGCGAGCAGGCTTTTCTCTCATGATCCTAGCCTGAATCAAGATGTGAAAATAAAGTTTCTTGGAAGAGAGAAGGATAAAGAAGAGTAGCATAGGAATCTCAGTTCAAGGTCAAGTTCAGGTTCGCCTACTTATTAGCGGACTCGATCGGACATCGTCTCCTCGATACTTTCCATGGCTCTCTTTTGATTTCTCTATGAACGAGATTGAAAGAAGAGGGATGAAACTCTCCTGATGTTATAGAGGAAAATGATTTTTTTTTTTTTTGAGAAAAGCATCGACAGTGAATAGAAAAAAATGGTAGTGCATATAAAATGGGTTAAAAAAAAGGTTAGCTTGTTGCTGTTTGTCCTCGACCCAAACGGCTATCTGGCACCTGAAAATTTCCCAGCCTGGCCGAATGCGCCGCCGCACTTTTTTCTCCGTTTTTCTTCAGCAAGCCCCCATGTAATTTTTTGAGTCTTGAGATGGCAGAATGCGGGTACCGCACCGCCGCACACAATATTTTCATAATTAATTGAGATATCTTTGACTGATTATTTATAACTTTTCCAGACACCATAGTTTTTAGTCAGTGATCAACAATGCAAGTCTGAGTTATTTTCTATGTAACTCAGTAGATTTATTTATTTTTGCTAATATATCGTTGTCTTTCACCACCTATCCCAGCAATAACAATTTCAAACACTAACATTTCTACCAATTAATTACTGTATTATTCTTCCCGTTCAAGATTTAAAAAAACCATTGTAATAAAGTATATAAATATATTGGATCACCCGTAAATAAAAACAAAATCTCACAAGACATAAGATTTACTTTTATTTTTCTCCAACATTATAAGACTACATCTTATCTTTAATATTTTGTTATTACTAATTTAAATATTTAAGAAACTCTTATTCCACGCTAAACTTATTTTTTCAAGAAAACTCAAGTCTAAACTCAAAGCCTAGCTTGTAAACCTTGGCCTAGCTTCGCAAACCGTGAAAAGCTCGATTCATGTGTGAAGTTTTTCTCAACTTCATCGGTAATATTGTTTGTGAGGAATCTAAACAAAAACTATTTCATTTATGGTGATCACATCTTTTCAACAAAAACATTTTTTTTGTTTTAATAATATTTTATATTTATTAAATTACCAAATTGACCCTTAGTAAAATCATAATTATATATAAAAAATAGTGTAAAAACTTGAAAACCCCTAGATGCAAGATAAAAAAGGATTTGTTTTTAAAAATATTTTAATTATTTCACTGAATAAAATAAGGTAAATTTTTTTAAAAAACTTTTGGACTCAAGTTCAATTAGTTTTGCTAGAGTGATTTTATATTTTTAATATGCAATAAAAATATAAAAAACCTGAGATGTTTCAATAATAATTAGCTCATCCCAATAAAAAAACCGTATTACCCCATGCCAAGTTAAGTGATGTGTTTTGGGAAGGACATAAAATCATCATTTTATTTTTCTAATCTATAATAACATATGTTTTAGTCCACAATTAATAACTAATCCCTTTTTCTATATAATTTGAGATATAAGAGAGAAAATAAAAACAAAAACAAAATTTTATATCTTGTGCTTATTCCATGAGTTAAAGGTATTTTAGATATTTACCTAATAAAAATCATGTGTTTTCACGTTACTTTATTAGAATTTTTTTTTTTACTTTAACATATGACCCTCACTCAATCCCCATTGAGACTAATAGTTTGATTGTATCTGTGGTTTAAATTATTTTTTACTTGAAAAATATTAAATTAATTTTTTAATAATTTTAATGTGCTAACGTTATTTTAATATATTATTAATTGAAGAATATTTTTGTAAAAGCAACCCGTGATTACTAAATATACACTAAAATGTTCAATTGACTTGTAATTAATATACACTAAATGCCTATAACAAAGTTGGGGTAAACTTCTAATTAATCGAGATAGGAAATTATATATTGAGTCTATTAGTACAAAATGTTACAAAGCATATATCATTATCGAAGAAATAAAAAATAAACATAGGATAAAAAAGGTTCTCAATAATTAAGAAAGCAATCAAAAATGTGTTTCATAAACTTTGTCAAACAACTAATTAAATATGGAAATAAGATTTGAATCATTCTAATAAAAACAGAGGTCTTTATCTATAACATCTCCGAGATTAAATTGGCTGCCCAGGACCTGTACCGCTATTGAAGCATCCTCAAGGTCACCTAATTGACCAAATATATCTTCCACGTCTCCTTTTTTTCCCGTATTTGATTCGGTAGGGTTTGAAGTTAACGTTACGTTGTCCTTCTTCTCCACCACCACTGATTCAACAAGAGTTTGTATGGCAAGATCTCCTTGTTCTTCGCTGGAAACATTTTCAATGACAGTTTTATTTTGCTTCCCGTCTCCAGAATTCACCAGGGCTTGATTTGTAGATGAGGAGTGCCCACTCTTCCCTTGCCCTTCTGGTTCGTAAGCTCTTTTGTTTCCTACAGACACCGGAAAACATTAAAGATAGAATAAACACAGAATGATGATTTTGGTAGTGATTAGCATAGAGAACAGAATTAATTACTCTTCAACCCCTTTATTTCCTGACTGGGAGGATGCTGAAAAGGTTGCGGAGCTGGATATACATCCTCATCACTTTCTGTAGCCTCACTGTCAGAGTTGTCTAAATTATCTGGTTTAACTTCAACTTCTTTATCAGAACTTGGAAGATTTTTATACGAATCTCCCTTCAATCCTACAAAGTCCTCTTCCGTTTGATTCTTGTTTAGTTGCTCACGCACACCAGAACTCGAGGATGCTTGATTTCCATGGAGTAATGTTTTTCTTTTCGTTCCAGATCCTTGTTCCTGAACAAGACATTGCAATCCTAGAGTAAAAAATCACAGAACCAGCTTATCTTTCTTGATGTGTGTGTGTGTGTGTAGACTTACCAAAGGGTTTTCTTGCAATGCACTCTTCTCAGTCACTTGCTTCTTGCCCGGATAAGCATTATAAAGTATGAAGTTGACTACCTCAGTAGTTGACCGGAATGTCACATTTGATTTCTCATGATGATAATACTACATAGAACATCGAATATTCATGTTATTTTCTCATTTAAAACAAAATCAATTATGATGCATTCATGAGAATATATTAATCTGTCTTCTCTTTACTTTTATCCCTTCAATAATAGATGTTTACTTCATGATCATAAGGAGGAGATCACATATAAAAACAGATACACTTCCAGTCGATGGGAAAGTTGCAAGAAAGTTTTTTTATATATATACATGCTCCTAACATCATCTTATCAACTTAAGAAGATTTCATATATATCCGGTAGAAAATAAAAGAAATTACCATATCATGTCTCTGATCTGTTCGCCTTCTACGCTCGAATATCCAAGCATTTGTTCTCTCAGAGAAAGGAAACGAGGTCAATTTTTTGTTATGAACCGGTGCTTCATGCACATCCAAATTAGGCAGTAGTAGCTGTTGTATATAACCGTACAATTAACATGTCAGCGACGACTATACTGATATGTACGTTTTCAAGAAGAAAGAAATTATGCGACAAACTTGAGAAGAGAGCCCATCTAATAAAAATCGACTACCTTATCCATGTCCAATGCAAGATATTCTTCAGGAATTTCGAATGATAAGGGTAACAAGCCAACCAACACTGACTTAGTTACTTTTCTCTTCGAGGAATGCTGTGTGAGAGACTGCAACACAAAATCTCATCATTCCTACCATATATGCTTTGAAATCTGGTTAAACAAATCTAGTTGTATGGACGTGCACGAATTGAATTGTGCAAGACCTTCATTTAATAAAAATGGCGTCTATTACGTATCGCACGAATGCTTATTTTTATACAAAAAAAAAAAGAGGAGAGCAGTAGCAGGATTCAAAAGAATTTAATTATGAAACTACCTCTTGTAAACTAGCAGCATGCCAACCTCTTGGAACGCAAGGTACCAGACTCGTAGAGTCTGAAAAACCACTGATCTCTATTTTTGATGATATCCCATTCATTTCTATAAGAGTTTTTTTGGAAGCCTGTTAAGATTATAAGATTAGGCATCATTTAACATGGTGTAAGAAAAAAAGTATTCAAAAGCAATTTAAAAATAAAAAGATATATACTATGTATTACCTTAATTTGGTCTTTAATCATCTTCGATAGCTTTGACAAAATCTCACTATGAACCCTTGAGCTGCTAAACTTCATATTATTCGAGACAATAGTTTGCACCTCTGACACGTTGATCTCAACATTATTTGGAAGGACGGGTTGAATCTGCAATATTCTTGTGGGATCCATCTGCTCTGTAATTAATGGAGGTGGTTTGTATCACCAACCCAACAGCCTGTATTTGGTTTTTTGTGTTTGAAACGGTGCAGATCAATGCTTTGGGATTTGGTTTGTAATATACTGAAACCTTTCAAGCTCATGCAAGTGCGGGCAGTTCTTAAGAGAAAACAGCCATATCGTGCCCTAGAGAAGAGGAAGATTTAGAGAGTACTGGTATAATTAACGAAGCAAGATGAAGGAGAGACTGATAGATGCTGCAGATGGAAGTGAAGACATGTTGAGGGGGTTTATATGAAATCTAGATAGATGGCGCTGATGCAAAACCCAAATAAGGAATTGCTTATCTTTCCATCTCTAGACTTTCGTGTTCTGTTATTAAAAGGCTATTTGACGATATACAGACAATATCTAATTTCAAATATTTATTTGTTAAGGAAATCCATTTAAGAACATGTTTCCTTACATGCCTCGTTACCATATTGCGCTCATGTCCTTACCCTACTTTGAAAAATCTCTTCATTTATCTATATCATGTTGTTGTCAGTTATCTATTATTTTTTAACTGTATTTAAAATTGAGAAAATTACTAACCCTAATTATTAATTGGTTGCTAAAATCCAATTCAGTGTTTTTCTTTTTTTAGGAAAAAAAACAAGAAAAGATGAGTAATAAGGTGATTATATATAAAGTGAAACTTAAAGTCTTTACTTGTAATTAACAATATATGAAATTAAACAATAACAACTAATGTATATAACAATAAACTATAATAATAACCGATCAATGTCTATAACGATAAACGGTAAACGATAAACACTTAATTAAGATATCTTGTAATATTAAATGAAAAGAAAATTTTTATAAGGTAATATATTACTAAATGTTTTCTTATAGCTATATCAACAAATTAAATTCACTTTTTCAAATATTATATGCTAAATAATCAAGTTAAACAACAAAAGATAGAAGTTCCACTATCACATCTCATCATGTTAAAAGAAAAGAAAACTTATATAAGGTAATAAATTATTAAATATTCATCTTCATCAATTATTAGATTTTTGAATATTAATAAAATAGAATAAGAAGTTGGATGATGTTCAACAATATACTTAAATTCAATTTAGAATTACAAAAAATAATTCAATAATTATAGAATGATACCACTAGAAAATTACTAAATGCCTACGTAATATTCCGTTGGAGTACATCCATATATATTCATTTTAATGAATGTTATTATAATAATAGAAAAAGCTACAAGTATTTTATTATTATATGAAATAATAATTTTTATATTCACAAAAACTATTGACTAACACATTTTATTTGATATGATCATGCAGAAAACATTACTAAACTACGTTTTAAAACAAAATAAAATCTGCAAATTTTATATATCTTCTAATTATATCAACCACATAAGATTTGTTTCCATAATATTAAGTGCATATTTAGTACTTGTGATTTTAAAGCACTTCTGCTTTTGATTTGAAATGAATGTTTGGTTAATGCTTATTTAATTTGTTTTGAAACCAAAGCAAGTGTCATTTAAAAAAAATATGTATCGTTTTGCTTTTGAAACAAAGCAGGATACCCCCTGCTTTTAACCAAAATCACACCTACTTATTGTGGTATTTATTTTTATTTTAATTAAAATGATAATTTCCTCTATTAAGTTTTTTAATAATATATATTAAAGATGCTAGTGTTTTATGTAATTGTATTTCAAAATTATTTTGTTTATATCATTGATTTTATTAAAATGATGTGTTTATTATATGTTGTTATCCTATTTTATTGTTTTGAATTTAAGAATCAATTTTATAAATAATATGCAAACATTTTGAGAAGTCATACATCACATAATATAAATAAAATTTAATTCTTAGAATATTTTTAGTAAGATATAGTATTTATTAGTCATTTTATATCTCAAAAGGGGTTAATGTTTTTTTACATCCCTCTACCTTTTCTTTTGTGTTTAAAAGATCCTGTATCATTTTTTTTACTATCTTAATATCATCTATCAATGTTATATTTTTATCATCATCACATCCTTCCATTAGTTGGTGTCGCTAGCATAATTAAAAATTGACGTGTAACATGAAATTTTTATTAATGTATATTTTGGTCCTTGATTTTTTTTAAAAAATTTATTCTAGTCCTATATTTTATATTTTAATTACAAATAGGCCTTAATTAAAATATTGTTGGTCATCATATTTTATAATAAACATAATTTAGTCCCCGAATTAATTTTTTAATTAAGTCCCTACATATCAAATTGTAAACTTGGTCAAGATTAGTCAAATAATTTAAATGGGTTGATGAATAAGGTAGGAGTTAAGTGAATTTCAATAGTTATAACCATTTAAAAAATGAAACTTTTATTTCATATAATATTGATACCTATTATAAGAATTTTCTTTTTATTTTTTTAAATATATATCATGATTTTAGCCTAAACATTAAGACAAAAAAAAAACGAATTTTGTTTTATAATAGGTATATGATATTATAGGACTGAATTCTATCTCAAAGTAATCGCTTAATATCTAAACTTCTTGGCGATTTTTGTTCGATTGGATTCCAATAACATTAATGTGATTACTTTTTATGTTTATAGTTGATATTATTATTATTATTATAAGTTTTCGTTTCCTATAATAACATATATCTATTATGAGAATGTTGACAAAGTTTATGATTTGACATATAAAAACTTAATTAAAAACATATATTATAAAAGACTGATTGTATTTATTATAAAATATGATGACTAAAAAACTTTAATTCAAGGACTTTTTTATGATAAAAGAAAATATAAGTACCAAAGTAAATTTCTTAAAAAGTCCAAGGGTTAAAATGTATGTTAATAAAATTTTATGTTGGAGGATCATAACAATGTTTTAATAACTTTAACTACTAAAGGATATGAAGATAACAAAAATGTAGTGTATAAGAATGGTATTAAGATAAACAAAAAAAAATAAAATGGTGAAAGGGCCTTTTAAACACTGAAGAAAGAGTTGAAGGATCTAGTAAAGCATTAATTCATCAAAACCAAATCAAAAGAATTTAACCATACCACTTAGCTGCTTTTAACTTTTATAAATTATTAATTAGTTATCAAACATCATTTTTACCGTACAATACCACACCAAATACCAGATAATACATTACAACACAGCAATACCATTCTTGTACACTAAATGATAAAGTTGTACTTTGTATTTCTTATGGCTTATTTATCATAAACTTTATAACAAGGTAAGAAAGGAATCTATTCTCAAATTTCTCATTCCTTAATGGTATAGCTTTTTTACTAGAGGTGGGTCTGCACCATGTCATAGGGCCGAATATAATATTTGTATTCATAAAAAAAATAATGTTCTGATGCTGTAAGTTAGTTTTTTTTTTTTAAAAAAAAGGAATTTGTGACTCAAGTTATAAACCGACTAAATCAAATAAGATAGTTTTATTTTAATTAGATAATAAAAAAAAATCATGGCAGCAAATGGACCAAATAAAAAAATGATCACGGTATGTTAGGAATTTTTTTTTTCGAAAAGAGAAAAATAATGCAACTAAATTCTCACGTAATTAAACCTAGAATGATGAAATCGAGTAAATAAATGAAAATAAAACTAGCCCGAATTAGCATGATAAACATGTAATTCTAGTAATAGCGGTCAAGTTATCTCAGGTTAACCTGCCAAACCAGTCCATGTTATGATATCGGGATAATTCAATAGAAAAAAAAATAAAGAAAACCATAAAGCCCATATTTTTTTAAAAAAATACCAATGTTGAATAATAAAGTCACAAAAGAAAATAAGTAAAAAAATGAGTAGATTATAGTAATAAACATTGTTATTATTGTCAAAAGAAGTGTCTAATCCAATTTTATTGCAAAAAGCTAAAAAATAATATTAAATAATTGAAAAACATGACGATAAGAGTTACGACAAGCATAAAGATGTAGCTTTTACTAAGGTTAGTGAAGTTTAGATAGTAATCTTTCTATGGTTGGAAAAGGTAAGGATTCTTGAATTTTATACCCTTCTTGCTCCTTTTATATTTGTGCTAATAAGGATTGGTTTGGTAGTTATGAAGTCTATGATGGAAAATTTATTGCCTCTTGAGGTTGCTAAAATTAGTAGTATAGAGATTAAGATTCTTGATGGTATATTTAATATGTTTAGTGATGTCAGTTATGTGTAAAACATTGACATAAATTTGATTTTATTTGGTAGAACTAATTTGTGTGATTATAAGCATTCATTCAAAGTAGATTTATGAGAGTTATTTGTAATACTTTAGTAGTGATAAAAGAAAAATTGATACGTAATAACTTAGGCAAGTTTATAAGAAATGTAATTTAAAATGGAGCATATAGTAATGCATGTTGTGAAGTAAATAAAACGCAATGTTTGGTTGCATAAAAAAAAGTTTTGCTTTGATAGCTAGTAGTGAAAAAGGTTTTTATTCAAATAAATTTGGAAGATTTAAGCAAGTATAGGTAAAGAATAATGAGTTGTTAACTTGAAAGAATAGTTTAAAGTGGAAGATCATTTTTCACAATTTAAGTCAAGGTAGATATTTGTTGAATTGTGATTTAAATTAATGAGTTAGCTTATATTAGATTGGTAGTTGCATGATATGCTACATGTATTTGAAGAAGAATGGAATATGTTGACATATTTTGTTTATGAAAAGAGACGACTATGTTAGAGTTACACCAAAGGTTTTTTTTTTTTTTTTTCTAATTAAAGAAGAATTATTTTTTAAATGAATAGTTCGAAGTGGAAGATCATTTTTCACAATTTAAGTTAAGGTAGGTATTTGTTGAATTGTGATTTTCAATTAACGAGTTATCTTATATTAGATTAGTAATTGCATGATATGCTACATGTATTTGAAGAAAAATGGAATATGTTGACATATTTTGTTTATGAACAGAGACGACTATATTGGAGTTACACCAAAGGTTTTTTTTTTTCTAATTAAAGAAGAATTATTTTTTGAATGAAAAAAGGACCTTATTATTAGTATCATTGTAGTCATCAATGGCAAAAAAAAACAATGGAAGAGCAAGAGTGAGATTTACTTTTATAGGTTTTGTTTGATGTAGTTTAGTTTATGGTACGGGGGGAGAACTTGTTAGAATAATTGGTGTTATTGGTGGTAAAAGTGGAAAAGAGAGAGAGGCAAAGAGAGAGGATAAGTTTTATTGACAGGTAGAAAATATTAATTATTTTTCTAGGTTTGGTTTAAACTTTTAGCTAATATTAATGTGTGTGTGTGTGTGTGTGTAAAATAGATTGGGTTATAGTTTTGGAATTATTATAGAAAACACTAAAATATGTGATAATTTTACTATACATAAAACATTGTTTACCATCTCATAGTGGACTAGTTGTTCACAAATCTTCTTCTTTTTTCTTTTTTTATAATTTTGATCCTTAATTTTTTTTTTCATGATTGCATCCTTTTAAGGTTAAATTATTCAAAGCTCTTGTAAAAAGTTCAATTTAGTCCTCAAACTTTCAAATTCATACCCATACAGTCCCTCAATGTTTTAGCAATTCAATCTTGGTATAAAGGTTCATTTTTATTATTATTTTTTATTTCCTATTTTGAGAGAGGAGAAAGGAATTGCTGGATTTCGGTGGTAGCGAGAGAAAATCGATGTTGACATCAATTCTAGCAACTAAAATGGTTTATTTTGGTGTCAACGGGTTCCATTTGTAGATGATAGTTCCACTTAGGTGTTTTTTCACCTTAAAAATGCCTAAAAGCCCAGATCTAAACCAAGAAGATTTTTCGTTTTGGATTGATTTTTTATTTTGTGTATTTTTTTAGTTTTTTAAGGCTATTTATTGATTTATCAAGGTTTTTAGGGTCTTTTATAGGTGTTTTGGTTCAAAAATTGGTTTAAAATGAATTTATAGATTAAAAAAACCACAAACCCTAATTTTTAGCTATTGTTTGAGGAAAATCAAACAACACGTTGTTTAAATTTTTATTTCAAAAAATATTAGGATGGAAGACATGTTGCGTGCTCCAATTACATTTAAGAAAAACAAGGCCTCCTCATGGCCCTGTCTAAATGGTCTAGGCGTTAGCCTGACTCACTAGGCTCAGCGGCACATGATCTTTTTTTTTTCCTATAATTTTTTATTTTAAAAGAATATTCATGATTTTTTATAAATGTTTTTTAAATAATGTTTTAATTTATTTTTAAATGATACCTTTTCTCTCTGGTTTTTTATTTTTTATATTTAACATTTTTTAAATAGTGGTTGATTTTTAATTATATTGTATGTATTTAACTTTTGAAGAGATTATTCTAATTTATTTATAATTATTTTTATGTTTTATATCAATAAAATTTATTTTTAAAAATAAAAAAATATTTTTGGATAGTATTTATAATAAGTGCAACCCCGCGAGATATGTTTTTCCTTTTGATTTTAATCAATCAATTGTGTGTGTCTATTTCTATAATCATTTGATTAAATAAAAAACTAATTTTAAAAAAAGTCATTGAACACAATCTGATAAATAGCACATGTTACAAAATCAAATATCTTGATCTACGTCTGCCTCTCAACTTTTCTAGCTACGTATTTAATTATTGCTAATGACTTATTTTTTTCATTTATTGATATATATGGTTCTTGATTTATTTAATTAAATATGTGCATTAGCTTTTTAATTTATACTTAATATTTTTTTTTTAAAAAAATCTTGTTGAGAAAGCCTGCATGTTCAATTTTTTGTTGGAAAATATATCTAGTTCGTAGCAGAGCGTTGGTTAAACTAGTGAGTTTCGATACTAGGTGGTTTTTTTCTAAAATAAATTCATTTGATGTTTTACACTACCAAAAAATTACTAAATATAAACAGACACGCCATTTCATCATTATATTGTTGTCCATTTTTCTGACTGAATATGCCCTTACAGTAGCCTTCAGTAAATACCGACAAAAATATTCCTTTGGTATATGCCCAAGGAATTATAGTGGGATAAGAAAGAATAAAAAAAAATTCAAAAATACAATGATGTGTCATTTTTACAAATAGAATTACTGACAGATTTAAATTCATCAATTAAATTCAATGATAAATCTATCTGTAATATTTAATTGATAACCCGAGGAGCAACACTGCTCCCTCACTCCCCTATTTATTCTTTTTCCTTCATTTTTCTCTGCAACAAAAACTATAACCCTCCTAATTTTATCACAAATCAATCTTATATTACAAATCCAACCACCCCAACACTCGGTTTAATAACATCTTTGTTCTGATTCAAATTATATTGAGAACCACTTTAAGTAAGTAAAATTATCCATTTTTTTTATTTGAACTCAATTTTAAAATATTAATTTTTATTAAATATTTTTGTAGTATATGTATTTTATTTTGGTATTTACTTGTTTTATAGCTTTTTCACATATAAATTTGTTGTATGGATGTATACATATTAGAGTTTGTTTGAGATTTTATAAAATTATATTTGTTTAAAAATTGATAAAATTTAATTTGAATTTGTGACTAGGTGTTTTGTGATGAAATAAATAATGACTTACTTAACGGGTCTATTTTATATTTTATCAATTTTATCGTTAAGTTAAAATTTTCAGTAAATGTATTGAAATTTGAATCTATATAGATAATTGATAATGAGTTAGTTGTACTATTAAAATAATTTGAATAATGATTAATACCTGTAAAAAATCTTATTTGATGAATTTAGGATCTCTCATATGATTTAGTGAATGACTTTTTGAGAGAAAATATAATAATATTACAGAAAGATATTTTAGAAATAAATATGCAGTAGAGAATAAAGGTTCTGAACCTCTTTTTGATGGAAATATGGAGAAAAAGGGCTAAAGCATGATATTGCCTTTATAGTTTTAATGATGGAAAATATTCCTGATATATGTATTAAAGTTGATAGAAAATATTTCTGACATATGTATTAATGTTGATGAAAAATATATCTGATATATGTATTAATAAAGAAAAATATTTATAACATATATATTAATATTGATGAAAATATGATGAGCTCTTAGAGGATTTTTACATACTATTCCTTACACAATATTTATATATATATAGTGGGTTCTTAGGGGATTTTTATACACTCAAGGATATAGAAAGAGTATGATTCAAAATATAATTGTGTTTGCAAGACTAAACTCTTTCTATAAGCTAAACCTAAAAAAGACAGGTTTTTTCCTTGACTGAGCCCAAAAAAATTATATCCTTCCATTAGTTGAGCCCAATGAAGGGTAAGTCATTTTCTTTGCTGAGCCAAATAAAAATCAAGTTCTTTCATTAGCTGAGCCCAATGCAAGTGGGGTTTTTCCCTTGGCTAAGCCCAAGAAAAATGAGGTCCTTTCCTTTGTTGAATCCAAGGGAAGTTTTTGAAGTTTTTTTTTTTGGATCCGTTAAATCTAGAATTATCATTTTTCATTCCCATTAAAAATCCCACACATCTCTGAAATCATTCTCAACTCATTATAAACTCCTTTGCCTAAAACTCCATTTACTCTTTAATCATAATAATAATAAAAACAAAAAACCTAACATACCTTGCTTTATCTCTCTACTAGGCAAACAAAAGATTGAAGTATCAACAATATTGGACGTAACTTTATTTTGGTGAGTATATGAGAAGAGATTGACAGGTCTTGTGATAAGATTATTAAGAGGTGAAAACAAGATTTTTAATTTTTAAAGTCGAGATTTAATTTTAGAACCCTTCGTAGTTGTTTTTAGAAGAAAAAAAGTTACTATTATAGATGTGAAATTGTTTGCAATAATGATTTGTTATTTCTATTTTGAATTGATTTAATGAAATATGAGATTCTGTTAATGTTCTAAATAAATACTTTTAATTGGCCATTAATAATTAAGCTAATTTGTAAAAAGTTTATTGTTTAGGGATGAAGTCTAAATAGTTAACAAACAAGGATGATAAAATGAGAAAAGTACGAGGCAAATTTTGTCACAGTTGTGAAGAATAAGGTGCATAACCAACAATAAATTTGGGGAACAATTTTTTCATGAATTGAGTTCCATTACAATAACTATTGTTTAGAAAAAAAATATTATAGGAGGAATTTTATTTCTAATTAGACTCGTTTATTTTTCAAGTTTACATGACTAATAATATTATTTATAAATAAAGAAGCATTCTTTATTACGATGACAACAATTCATTACAAGCTTTCTCAAGTTTCTCGGTAAGATTTATAAATTGTAAATATTAAAAAACAAAAGAGAAGAGCACGTGTCAACATTTAGTTCATCTAATAAAAGGATTTCACATTGTGTTGAATGGTTGTTAAAAAAAAAAAACAAATTGAAGATAAATAATTTAAAAAACAAAAGATTAACATTAGTACGTACAAATAAAAATAAAAATAAAAGATTCAAAAAACACAAAAAATACAAATATAAACTTTTGATATGTATTAAATAAATAGGTATGTGGTGAAAAATTTTAAAAATAAATAAAAAAAGCAATACTAAAAACTAGTTTTATCCACCGTGTACACCATATGAATAATTTTAAGTTAATTTTGAACATAATAAAAAAAAATGATGATATTTTTTATTAAAGCAAATAAAAAAATATATAAACCGATAAATTAAAAAAAAGTTATTAATACTAATTAAATACTAAAATAAAAAGCTAGTTTTCTTCTATTAGTAAAAGATAAATTCATGTGCAAATATATAACCATGATATTCAAATAAAAAAAAATATATGAACTGATAAATTAAGAAAAAAGTTATTAATACTATTAAATACTAAAATAGAAAGCTAGTTTTTCTTCTATTAGTAAAAAACAAATTCATGTGCAAATATATAACCATGATATTCTTTTTTAATTTTAATGTTTTTATTTATTTTATCTTCAATATTATTCTTTTTTTCAAGAACAATAAATTTTAGTATTATAAATAAATCATGAAAATTCAATTTATTTATATAAAACGTAAAAGGAATTTTTTAAAAATAAATTACAATAAATTTTTTGAAAAATTATAAAATTTAAAACCACTTAAAAAATAACTACTATTTTAAAAAAAAATGAACTAAACAAGTTAAAAAAATACAAGATAAGGTATTAATTAAAATTTGGATATAAAAAAATTAATATAAAAGAAATAAATAAAGAGGGATGGTGTTAAATAAAAATTAAATAAAAAAGACTAATGCAAAAGAAATAAGTAAAAAGACAAGGTATTAATTAAAATTATAAAAAATAAAAATTAAAGAAGCTTGATGATGAGGGTTTGATAGGCTAGGCCCATACACCTAATTAGCAATCCAAAAGCTCAAACAATGTTGTTTTCTTTGGTTTTTGTCTATGGAGCATTGTTCATCTGAGGTTTTTTTTTTTAATGGACAATATGTCATTCACTATAATCTACGATTAGTCATCTTTGGTCATATTTTTTTTTTATCACTTTTAATTATTAGAAAATCAGGTTTTAAGTTTTGGAACCCCAAAACTACATTTTTCAGCTTGTTTTAATTTGAAATTATAAATGCATTATGTAAATAGAAATATAATTTCTTTGAAGCATTGTTATTGTTTTTAAAAGATAGAAATATAATTTCTTTGAAGCATTGTAATTGTTTTTAAAAGGAAAAGGTTACTTATTTAAAATAGATGAACTAAACAAGTTTTTGTTTTTTAAAAAAGAGGGATGAATTAAAAGTTAAACTAAAAGATCCTAAAAAAATATAAATAAAAGAGAGGGAGTGAAAGTTAAAAAAAAATAAAAACAAAAAAAACAAAAAACAAAAAAGGCTGGGTGTTGCTTGACTTTGCCAGCCATGACCATGCACCCTGCCAACTCTAAAGTCCAAGCATGCATTGGTCTAGAAGCCTAGGGTTATGCGCCAGAGTTGATTTATTTATTTGTCTTTGGCTAAAAAGATATATATATATATATATATATATATATATATATATATATATATATATATATATATAAAACAGATGATTTATTATCTAATCGTGTCAGATGATGCACTGTTTACAATTTTTTTTTTTTTTTTTATCACAAGAGAGGTGATTGAAAATTTAGTTTTGAGTTTTTAGATCCTAAATATTGTTTTTCAACATTTTTTACCTAAAAATATTTAGTAAGCATTTTTATAGTATCAACAAATTAATTTATCAATTTAAACACCCGAAATTGGTATAATTTTTTTTTAAACTAAATAAAAAAATATTTCTTAACCCTAATCTACTTTGCCTAACAAGTTAAAAATCAAAAATATATTTTAATGAAACTTTTCTCATCAGATGGACTTTATTGATGTCAAAAACATTTTTTTTTATGGTCAGAATATTATCAAATAATAAAATTTTTTATTTTTTATTTTTATATAAGTTTCTTCAAATCTTTCTCAAACTCAAAAATTAACTTTAGAATTAAAATAAAATTCACAAAAACTTTGAAATTTGCAATGTATTTTCTATATGTTTTACATTATGATAGTATATTTTTAAATTTTATCTTTTTATTCTAATTTAAAATTTTATTTTTATGAAATTAGGTTATAAAAAATTAAATAAAAAATATTTTTATTTATTTATAATGAGACTTGTTCCATTAATGAATCAACGGTCTCATCCACGAATAAGCCACCGAGAAGGCGAGTATAATGGGCTATGGATATTGTTGGATTGAAATAATAGGCGAAAGCCCACGTACGACTTGATATTTCACAAGCTTTAGCCTCACAGAAACTACTCCATATGAAAAAGAACAAGCCAGACTAATCAAGATGCCCACGCCACCCCCCTAACATAATTTTTTATTTGCTTCTTATTTTTTAAATAAAAAACTACCAAAAAAGAAGGAGGAGGAGGCTAGTAATCTCTTTCTTCCGTTGTCCTCCCTCATAGATTCTTCCAGATAAGAAAAACAAGGTTAACCCAACAAACTGAGAGCGAAGGAAGATACAGATACTGAGAAATGGTTTTTTGCTGATACAAAATAAAATTTTAATTGGTGTAGGTTTAGGGTTTGCAAGTATTATTGAGGCGTCGGTGGTGTTTTTCAGATTGGGTGTTGCGTTTTAAGATGACGGATAACATGGATATCGATTTGCCTCCAGAACCTCCTAGCTCCATCGAGCCTCGTGATCGACTTCTTTTGGTATTCTCCATTTCTCTGTTGAATCGTCGTTATATATATATATAAAAGAATTCAGTTTCAGCTTTTACTTAGCAGGATCTCTGTGTCCAATTGAGTGCCAATTTATAATTTGAATCTACGGTTTTGATTACGAATTCTGCTAGCTTTATTGTTGTTGTTCTTTCAATTGTGTATGTAAATGGCGGTTACAGTGATGGTGGTGGTTCGGGAAGAGGAGTGGGAGATGGTGTCTAGTAGAAATCTAAAAAAGAAGACCATTATTTTTCTTTTGTGGTTTTCAAAAGTTTTGATAACTTTTAAGAAAAAAATTTAACCAATGGAATTGATACCAAACGATTCTTTGGTTATTTAAAATGTGCTTTCTCTCTCTACCTTGTTTTATATATGTAATCTTTCTATTTTGTAACAGAGGCTTACTCAGTTTGGAGTTCCCAAGGAGTACCGTGTTATGTTGCATTCTGGCCTGGTTGATTATATCATGGATAATTGGTCTCGCATACCAGAGCTAGTGGCAGCAATCTTGCCTGTTGATGATGAAGTGGCAGAGATTCTCCAAAATGCTAAGCCAGCCTCTAAAAAATCTGCTAGCCAGACAATGAAATACTGTTTCAGGGAATGCATGGTTTGGTTACAATGGCTGATGTTTTTGGGCGAACCAGCTGTTGCGCTTAAGAACCTATCTAAGATGAGTGCTGGGCGTGGTGTTTGTGGAGCTGTTTGGGGACATAATGATATAGCATATCGGTGCCAAACTTGTGAACATGACCCCACATGTGCAATTTGTGTTCCTTGTTTTCAGAATGGGAACCACAAGGATCATGACTATTCTATTATATACACAGGCGGAGGTTGCTGTGATTGTGGGGATGTGACAGCATGGAAACGAGAAGGGTTCTGCTCAAAGCATAAAGGTGCCGAACAAATACAACCCCTTCCAGAGGAGTTTGCAAGATCTGTAGGGCCTGTCCTCGATGCTCTTCTAGGGTGTTGGAAAAATAAGCTAGTGTCTGCTGATACCATCTCCCAGAAAAATCCAAATGCAGCTGATCGTGCTGCTATGGGCAAAAAGATTGCAAATCGGCTAACATTTGCAGTTGTTGAGATGCTACTAGAGTTCTGTAAATGCAGTGAGAGTTTGCTTAGTTTTGTTTCCAGGAGGGTGATTTCTCTAGGAGGTTTATTGGAGATTCTCGTGAGGTCAGAGAGGTTCTTGAGTGAGGGTGTTGTGAAGAAACTTCATGAGCTGCTCCTGAAATTGTTGGGAGAGCCCATTTTCAAGTACGAGTTCGCCAAAGAATTTTTGCGTTATTATCCATTTGTTGTACATGAAGCAATGAAAGAAACTGGTGATGATACGCTCAAGAAATATTCCTTGCTGCCAATATTCTCTGTGCAAATTTTTACTGTGCCCACTCTCACCCCCCGACTTGTGAAGGAGATGAACCTGCTAGGCTTGTTGTTGGGGTGCTTGGAAGATATATTCATCCAGTGTGCTGGAGAAGATGGTCGTTTACAGGTAATGCATTTATTTTTCAGTTTATAATATTTTTGATGCTTTATCTCATACTTTACTCCTCATATCTTGTAGTGAGCCTCTTAACTGGATTATGTTTGCAAATAAGCTAGAATAAGTTTTACTCTGATTTTACTTTTGATAGAACAAAATTTTGTTAAGAAAGAAAAGAGTTTAGAGTTATGATAAGAAAATAGGGAATTTACTAAATTAAAGCAATTTAAATAAAGGAGCTTTCCAAGTCTACTGAATGTTAGCTAAGCAGTGGCTTTAAAATGCTACAAGCATATCATCATAAATAATAACAAAATAGAACTCTATTCCACTTTCTTAGTTAAATAATTTATTCTGGACAACTTTGGTTTTGTGATTCTTGACAAGCTAGGTTTGAAGAATTTGGGATTTATGTGGAAATTAGATAGGATTTGATGTATATGGGATTGAGGATGCGTTTTAGGTGGGATTGGGATTGTCACTGTTGTTGTGAATGTTAATCCAATAGCAAGAAGAAATAGAAGGAAAGGGCCAAGAAACAAAGAGTGCTTGGAGAAAAGAGAAGAGAAAGAAACAATGCATAGGGCTGCAACTCATAAACTAAATCAAATACTCACAATTTCATTGTTCAAAGTCCTACGATTGAATAGAATTGGTGCTTCTTAAACCTCTAATAGTTCTGAACTAAGAAGGAAATAGAAAACCAAACAGGAATGGGAAATCATAACTAATAGAAAGCTCTTAATTAATATTCTTGCTCCTATATAAGCTTAATTAATATTCTTGTTCCTATATAAGCTAGGATTCCTAAATAATATTACTATATGTAAGGAAGATGGAATTCCTAAATAGACTAGTTTTACAGGAAATATCAAAATTTATAGAATTAAAGATTAAATAACTACAATTCCAGCTTCAATTTCATATCCCATGCAGTCAGGCATTTAGGGAATAGATGGCTTTGTGTCTTCTATGCTTGGGGCATCTTACACAAATATTTCATAGCAAGGACATGTGTTGGATTTTAAATTACATCAAATGTTTATTGTTGTCAATCATAATCATGCCTGAAAAAGGGAACATGTTGAAACTTAGCACAACAAGGATTTTATAAGTTTGCATATTACCAAAAAGGAACGTGTTGAAACTTAGCACAAAAAGAATTTTATAAGTTTGCATATTACCACGACACCTTATTGTAATTTTTTGTGGTTAGCTGGTATGGCATGCGACACAAAAAATTTTGATTGGTTATTACCATTATAATTTCCCCCATGGGTTCAGCTGTGAGAAATTGGAACCAGCAAATTAGATGACTAATTTATCTGCTTGTGGAGAATTTTCTTGTATTAACCATGAAAATTTACGAAATCTGCATTCTTCCTGTTTGAAATCTGGTAATCCCTTTGTTTGTGGTTTTACATTTTTGTTATGGTAAAATCTGTTCTTATTTTAAAGAGCTTTTGTAATATACGTCTTCAATTGGTTACCCATTTTTTATTTTAGATTCTGTAAGTACAAAGTTTAAGACTGATTGATAAAGAGTATGACTACGAGTTTCATTTATGCATACTAAAAATATGAAAGTGGGGATGTGTTTGTTTAAAAATTGAATTGCTGGTGCATGTTCTATGTTTAATGGTTATTGATTTGACTTTAGTTCGCACATTCTGTCTTTTTTTTTTTTCATTTCTCTGTCTGATGAGGCAAAATGGAGTGAAAATCCAATTTAAACTACTAATAAGATTTGTCCTCTGCTAATAGAAAACATTTCCAAAAACAAAGAAAACCCTAGTGTTATAAAAGGAACACTATTAAATCTTCATTAAGCTTCAGGATATAACATACATCTTAGTTATTGGAGTGTAGATGAGATCCATGCAAACATTTCTAATAAGTAATCATTGCCATTCAAGATGTGGGCTTTCAGATGCTTTTATATTGTGTTATAAGAGACAAAATCAGATTTCTAAACTGATCTTGTTTTTATGCAATTATGTCTTGATGATGATGTTTAAAGGCATAGTTAAGCAGGTTAATGGATTCAATTGTAAATATTTCTTTTTCATTGCTTTTAGCAGCTGAAGTTTTAATTTTCTCTTCTTGTTATTCATGTTTCATATGTCAAATTGTTGATTATTATCTTTCTGCAGTTTACCAAGTGGGCACATTTGTATGAGATTGGTATACGTGTAGTTGAAGATGTTCGATTTGTTATGAGCCATGGTGTTGTACCAAAAAATGTAACTCATGAACAGAGGGCTGTCTTGAGAACTTGGATGGAACTTCTTTCTTTTCTGCAGGGGATGGGACCCTTAAAGAGAGAAACTGGCCTCTATGTAGAAGAAGAAAGTGAGAATATTAATTTGCTTTTTGTTTTGTGTCATTCTATTGCCAACATCCATTCTCTTTTGGTGGATGGAGCATTTTCTATGTGTGAGGAGGCAGATGATGCTACTTGTCTTAACATGCATGGAAAAGATATGGATGAACAAGATAGCATAAGACACACAAAAATTGGACGGCTGTCTCAGGAAAGCTCTGTATGTAGCGTGACAGAAAGTACTTCAATCATTTCTGCAGAGAAGATTGTTGAAGTTGATTCAGATTCCACTTACCATCACTTCCTTCCTTCCTCAGTGACGTGGTTAACCTATGAGTGCTTGAGGGCCATTGAGAATTGTTTGGGAGCTGATGATTCATCTGGGGCTCAAGTCTCTGGAGATACTAGCAGCATTTCCAATAGCAACTTTTCAGCATTTAAGAAAAAATTGTATAAGATTAGAAAAGGCAAATATATATTTGGTGGCCATGGCAGTACAAGCAAAGATGAATGTTTTTCAGTTGCATATAGTCGCAGCCATGCAAGTGTCAATGTAGATGATGCTAATGTAGTAAAGGACTGCAAAACAACAGTTCCTGGTGAAACTGACTGTGCAGGCTCCAGTGATGGTTTGATGGAAGGGAGCAGTTCATCAGAATTGGACCTCCTACGTTTTTTAAGTTTGTCTGATTGGCCAGACATAATTTATGATGTTAGTTCACATGATGTATCTGTTCACACTCCTTTGCATCGATTACTTTCCATGCTTTTACAAAAAGCATTAAGAAGGTGTTATGGTGGATCCGTGGTTATAAATGCAATCAATGCTAGCACCTCAACTTCATTATCTAGAACCGATGATGATTTCTTTGGATGTCTTCTTGAGGGTTGCCACCCTTGTGGGTTTTCTGCCTTTGTTATGGAGCACCCTTTGCGGAATAGGGTGTTTTCTGCCCAGGTCCATGCTGGAATGTGGAGGAAGAATGGGGATGCTGCCATTTTATGCTGTGAGTGGTACCGCTCAGTACGCTGGTGGGTATTTTATGCAAATTATATTTTTTCTGGATATTACTGGTTGCGGCATTTCTCACTTTTCTGTTATGCAGGTCTGAACAAGGTTTAGAGTTTGATCTATTTCTTCTGCAGTGCTGTGCTGCTTTGGCTCCACCTGACCTCTATGTCAGTAGAATTCTAGAACGTTTTGGGTTGTCAGACTACCTTTCTCTGAAAGCTGAGCAATCTACAGAGTACTTGAACTTTCCCTTAATTTTAGTAGTTTAGCATGGTTTCATATAATTTTAGGTGCTTCATGTTATTGATATTTCATCCAATGGAAATTCTAAGATTTGCTTCTAAAGGTGATGTACATGTCTTGTTGGATCTTCTATTCCCAGTTTTTGTTATCATATCCTTGGAAGAATTAAAACAACTGCTGCTCTTAATTCCTTGAAAAGTCTAAGTCTGAGATACTCTCTTTCACTTCATGTGTCTAAGTTTTCAAATGGGCCTCTACTTATTAAATACGTTAGTGATTCATTTTTGAAATGTTTTGTTCTTTAACCTTTGGAATAACACTTCATCTTCCTGAATTTTCTTTTTCCAATTTGTTGTTTAATCACTGACAAGAGAATAGCATGATGTGCTTATTATTAATTAAGTGCCAGGATAAGACATATGTGCATCATGTAATCTCTATTTGCATTCCCCACCCCCTCCCCGCATGCTAAAGAAAAAGGGACGTCCTCTTCTAGTAGGAAGTTTATTTATTGATTCTCTTTACAATGCCTTATATATGGTCCACATTCTGCATTTCAATGTCAGGGCATATTGAAGTTGATAGAATATCAGATCTATAATATTAATGTTATGTATGCTATGCTGTGTTTGCAGGTATGAACCAGTTTTGATGCAGGAAATGCTCATGCTTCTTATACAAATTGTCCAGGAAAGGCGGTTTTCTGGGTTAACTCCTGCTGAAAATTTGAAGAGAGAGTTGGTTCATAAGTTAGCAATTGGAGATGCCACTCGCAGTCAATTAGTTAAATCCTTGCCCCGTGATCTCTCCAAGATTGACCAACTTCAGGAAGTTTTGGATACAGTTGCTGTATATTCTAATCCATCCGGCTTCAATCAGGTTATTTTTGTGGCCCACAACATCTGATGGTGTTTAAAAGTTAAATGTTCATTTCAATAAGTTGCTCTATGTATTTTAAATCTTAGGGGATGTATTCTTTGTGCTGGGCATATTGGAAAGAGCTAGATCTGTACCACCCTCGTTGGAATTCACGGGATTTACAAGTTGCAGAAGAAAGATATTTGCGCTACTGTAGTGCTTCTGCAGGAACAACACAGCTTCCTAGGTGGACAAATATTTACCCTCCTCTTAAGGGCGTAGCTAGAATAGCTAGTAGTAAAGTGGTCATTAAAATCATCCGTGCTGTATTATTTTATGCTATTTTCATGCATAAGCGTGCTCCTGATGGTGTTCTTCTAACTGCACTGCACTTGCTCTCATTAGCATTAGACATCTGTATTCAGCAGAAAGAAATGGATATGTCATTTCACATTGAAAACTCCACTTCTATGTTTGCTTTTGTGGGTGAAGAAATCCAAGAGGGATTAAATTGCGGCTCTGGTGGCCAGAGCTTGCTGTCTCTTCTTGTCTTGCTCATGAGGATACACAAGAGAGAGAGTTCTGACAACCTCTTGGAAGCAGGCAGTTACAACTTCTCTTCTTTGATTGAAAGTTTGTTGAAGAGGTTTGCAGAGATAGATGCTGGATGTATGACCAAACTGCAGCAACTTGCCCCTGAGATGGCCATTCATTTATCACAATCAGTTCCAAATATTGAGAAAAATACATTGGGTTCAGCTTCTGATAGTGAGAAACGCAAAGCCAAAGCTCTCGAGAGACAGGCTACCATATTGGTGAGATGCTGTTGCACATCTTGTAATTCTTTTCAATTTTCACAAAGAATGAAAATTGCATTAAGTTTGCTTCCCAAAGGTGAACCAGAGAAAGGGCACATTTTCTTTTTATTCATTCTTGTTAACATCACAGATTTAAGATGAATATTATTCCAACCAGTGCTGACCCTAGTTGTATTGTCTTTTCACTATTTAAGATGATTTTTTGACGCAAGGAAATATGATCTTGAATACTAATGAATTGCATTTTATCAAAGCTCACTAAACCTTCAATGCAGGCAAAAATGAAAGCTGAGCAGTCCAAATTTTTGTCGAGTATGAACTCTGCTACTGATGATGTTTCAAATACTGGAGCAGAAGGAATTGACTCAGATGGCACTCAGAATTTGGAAGAGTCGACGCAAGATGTTTGTTCTCTTTGCCATGATCCCAATTCCAAAAATCCTGTGTCCTTCTTGGTTCTGCTTCAGGTAAGCTACTGCTTTGTAGGTCAGCTTTTGTAGGATATATATATATTAGATAACTGAAATAGTTTTGATTGTTGACCGAGTTTCCTTCTGCAATGTGAATTTGATACTGATTTCTTGGACCAAGAAATCAAGGCTTTTGAGCTTCATTGACAGAGGCCCTCCATCATGGGATCAAGATCAGCTGCCTGACATGGAGCAAAACTCTGTAATTGCAAAGGCATTGACCAATCAATCTGGAATAAGCTCTTCAAGTGGTTCAGGAATGATTTCATCTACTCAACTAACACATTTTGTTCAGGATGTAGTCAACCAATTTGCTAATTATGCTCAACCTGGGGAAGTAAATGCTATTATTGAATTCATCAAGGCTCGGTTCCCTTTATTAAGGAGTTCCCAAGTATCTTCTGCATCCAAGGATGGGAAAGATAAGACTATGAATACTTTTGAGATGTTAGAACAAGACATGTACTTCTCCATGCGGAAAGAAATGCATGATAATATGCTCGCCTCAAATTCTGGATTGCAGACTGAGAAATTTACAGCTGCTGAAGGTGGTCAGATAAGCAGTCCTGTTGAATCTGTTTTGCTTGGAAAATATATAGCAGCTCTTTCTAGAGAGATAACAGAGCACCCTTCTTCTTCTGAAAGTTCTCCTAATGATGAGCTACAGGCAGAATTTCCTTCCCGGTCTTTCGCATATGATGGATTTGGCCCTGCAGACTGTGATGGGGTTCATCTATCTTCCTGTGGACATGCTGTGCATCAGGAATGTCTTGATCGTTATTTGTCATCATTGAAGGAACGGTAAGTGCCACTGGCATGAAAAAATTGAAGCTTGTCACTATCAGATCTCTTGACTTTTCAGTTTGACTCAAATATCTTGTCGTAAAGACATGGAGTTTTAATTTCTTTAAAAATGCTACCTGCTTTATTATTTTCTGCTGTCAATTTGTTGGTTTGGGAACAGTAATTGCTTTGGATGGTCATTTTAATCTCAAATACATAGCTAATGGGCATTGAAAAAATAAAAGTACACAGGAAGTTTAGCTGCCAATTTATTCCAGGATATGGTTTGCAAGAAAAACAACTGGAGATAAAATAAATGACTGGTATGAGATGCAACAACATAGATGGAACTGAGCATATTTCTTTAAATTTCAATGCATCATGTTAATAAAGAAACTTCTCTGCATTCTGTTAATGGTAAATGATACTGAAAATAGTAAAAAGAAGACAGCACCTCAAATATAAGAAAAGCTTGTTTAATGTCTTAATATGAGAATACCCTTACTTATGGCATATAATATGTTTGTTAAGGCGTAAAACTGCAAAAACACACCTTTTGCTTATGAGGCAATTGCTTAATTGTAATGGCTTAAAACATTATATAATTGTGTTACCCTTTGGCAACAACATCTAGGACACCGGAAATGCCTTTTAGCTCCTAACATTATCATCTAGATGGTCCTCGAGTATGAAGGGAATGAATGCCTTTGAATATATAAGTTAGTGTCTGGATAGTTTTTTTCTCTCATTTGTCTGGTATTTTACAACATGCTACAAAGAGATGGTTAGGCCTATAGTCCTTTTATGTGGCCATGTATTTGTTTGAAAAGGCTAAATTTTTGTGATCACATTCTTTACACAGATATGTCAGAAGAATTGTTTTTGAAGGAGGGCATATTGTCGACCCAGATCAGGTACTTCTTTTTTCTACAAGTAAATTTGTGCATTTTTAAAGGTTATTGTCCCCCCTGCAGGGGGAAGGAAAGAAAACATTACAGATTCATTTTTTCTTGCCTTTTTCTCAGGGGGAATTTCTCTGCCCTGTATGTCGTCAACTAGCAAATTCTGTCTTGCCTTCATTGCCTGGGGATTTCCAAAAGGTTTGGAGACAGCCCATGTTTTCAACTGTCAGTTCACTGCATGCTGTGGGGGCTTTGCTCTCATCAAGTGAAGGATGTGATTCTCTTCAGCTTCAAAATGCCTTGTTTCTCTTGAAATCTGCTGCAAAAATGGTTGAAAAGGGAGATATCTTGAAAGCTATTCCCTTGCAAAGGGGTGAAAAAATGTGGCCGAATCTTGATTCAATTTCCCGTCTCCTTATTAAACTATATTTCCCAAACAGATGGGATAAGTTCTCAGGATCTGCAAGGGTAAACCATTCCATGATTATGTGGGATACTTTTAAGCATTCCCTTGTATCTATGGAGATTGCAGCACGTTGTGGAGGAACTCAAATGACTCCTACATATAGCCTAAATGCATTGTACAATGAACTCAAATCTACCAGTGGATTTACACTATCCTTGTTGCTCAAAATTGTCCAAAATTTGAGGAGTAAGAATCCTCTTCATGTGCTTCAGAGATTTAGGGGTATTCAGCTCTTTGCAGAGTCTATTTGCTCAGGAGTTCCCAGTGATTATCCCAGTGGTGCTTATAGGTGTGGAGGTGAGTCTTTTGTTATTGTGTTGCTTTAACGCACCCAATGGATTGCTGCTACTGATTTCTTCTTGTAAGCACCAATGTATTTTTTTCAAGTCAGGGGCTACCATTTTGTATGTAGTTCTAAGATCTGTTATGCCTGCACCGTGCCTATTGCATTGAAATATAATGTCAGCATAATTGGTTGGTCATAGATTTTAAGAGATAGGAGCTTGCTTTGTTTTATTTTCCCTTCTTCTTCTTCTTGTTGGTGTTCAGGGCCAAAGGTGAAAAAAAAAAAAAAAAGGAACTGCTTACATGATACAGGGCTAAGAAACTCCTATCATAAACTCAGGGAAGCAAGCTGCCAGCAGCCATATGAAGATTATAAGATTGTGATGCAACCACACATTGCCCAACCAGTCCACCCATCCCCTACTCTATTTATGTTGCATCCTCAATCTTCATTTTTTGACTAGGAGAATATATTGGATCAGGGATGATTTTGTTCCATATTGTGGCTGGAATCTTTGGATCATTTGGATTTCATCTTGAAAATCAACCTCAAGAAAAACCTAGGGGCAACCTTTCGACAAAGCCACAGATTTATCTATCAAAAACTTTGAAGGCCTTATCAAGTCCTTGTTTTGCATGATAAAATTGCTCATAAGATGGTTATATTTTTTATTGACTAATAGCCAATCTTGCACTGTGTTGTTTTGTTCTCTATTTTATGTTGGTAATGTTGATGCTATTCTACACAGAAAATATGTCGTGCATCTTAGCACACATTGGGAAGGAAGTTTCATACTCTGACGTTCAATTTTGGAATTGGGTTGCTGAACCTGTCCTCGCTCATGATGCTTTTTCATCATTGATGTGGGCCCTGTTTTGTCTCCCATGCCCATTTCTGTCTTGTCAAGATTCCTTATTGTCCCTTGTGCATGTTTTCTATGGTGCTTCTGTAGCTCAGGTATGATAACTGTGTCCCCCCCCTCTCCCCCTCAATGTTCCTGTAACTCTAGTTTCCTAATTCCTGTATTTTGCAACACAGGCTATAGTAATATTTTGTGGGAAGCATCAACGTGAAATGAGGGAATCAAATTATGATGATTCTCTGATTACTGACATCTCCAAGGTCTTTGGGGAATCAAGATGCATCAAGGATTATTTTGTTTCCAACAACATTGCTTCGTCTTCTGACATCATCAACGTAATTCAGAGATTGAGTTTCCCTTACTTGAGGAGGTGTGCTTTGTTGTGGAAATTGCTGAGTACCTCGGTCTCAGCACCATTCTGTGATAGGGATGTGTTGAATAGATCATCTAATGCTGTCAATTACATGATGGATAACATGAGTGGAGCTCAAGACGAGCTTAATGAAGTTCAAGAGCTGGAAAAGATGTTCAAAATTCCTCCATTATCTTCTGTCATCAAGGATCATACTCTACGATCTTTAGTTACAAAATGGCTCCATCATTTTTGCAAGCAGTATGAAGTCTTTAGTCCCCAACATGTTCTACATGTCACACCTGCAGTTCCATTCAAGTTAATGCACCTACCGCATATTTACCAGGATCTACTGCAGAGGTCTGCCATGAGTATTACTTTTCATATATGCTTTTAGATAAAACCTTTTTCAATAACCCAGTTCACTAAGAGAATTTGTGTATGTTATTCAGGTATATAAAACAGAAATGTGTTGGCTGCAAGACTGTGCTTGATGACCCTGCTCTTTGCCTACTCTGTGGTAGAGTTTGCTCTCTCAACTGGAAGTCATGCTGCAGGTTCATGTCTTGCCCTTTCTCATTGCTGTTATTAAAATCTCCAGCTAAACACTTGCACACGTAGTTGTTCTGAATTGGAATGTCATGTTTTAGAAGGCGCCACTTTATGGATTTTAATTGATGATATGTTTATTTTCATCGAAGGGAAAGTGGATGTCAAACTCATGCTATGGCCTGCGGTGCTGGTACTGGTGTATTTCTGTTGATCAAGGTTTGGGCATTACTTACTTTTACTAGCTTGCTTCTGGGAAGTCCTATCAATTCTGTTTTATTTCAAGTTTATTTATTTGTTGTGAGTGTCTTCTATCTGGAGAGGTGACAAATAATAGTGTTTGTAATTATAGAGAACTACAATTCTGCTACAAAGATGCGCACGCCAGGCTCCTTGGCCATCTCCATACTTGGATGCATTTGGTGAAGAGGCAAGTTGTTTATTCTGCTCTTGTAAAAGGTGTTTCAATGATGGAATCTTGTGTACTGGTTGTTTTAGGCCATTTTGACATGTTTTGTGGTAATTTTGGTTAAGAAAGAAATGGAAGTATCTTGTGAATGTGTGTATGCACGGGCAGGTGTGTTGTGTAAAGTGTTGAAGTCTTAATTCTAACTGGGGCCCATGTTTTCTTGATTTTTTTGTTTTCAAACTCCTTTGTTGCTCCCACTTGCCAATTTACCTCACCATACCCGTGTTGACATGACATGACATGGTATGGAAAACCTGCATTAGTTGAGAGAAAAGGAAGACGATGCACTTGGGATTTTGTTAAGTGTATTACAACTGGCAACATTAAATTACTTAATTCTTCTAATCATACCTATTTTTCTTGTTGGACTTTGGGCTTTTATTTTTACATTATGTGAATTTTGGGCCTTGACATATTGAAATTGAGTTCAGTTTGATGGTGTCAGGTATCATATTGTAATTTATTGGATTAACTATATAAAAAAAATATAATCATCATAATTGAAATAAAAATATTCTTAGAATTTGAGAAGAATAAAATAGAAATATTTATATATAAAATATTGGAAAATGAAATGATGTTTTCATTTATTTTATGAACTTTTCCCTGTTTCCCTTAAATTTTTTCTTCTCTTCCTTTTGGATTGCAAGGCATCTGCCATTCGCATTTAACAAATGCTCATCATGTTTGGTTGAGGATTCAATTTGCAAATGCACATCATGTTTGGTTGAGGATTCGATCTAGTTAAAATACTATGAAGTTAGAATTGCTTGTTTTGAGCTCAAAGTTCAGTGAAATCTTTTATGTGATATTATTAATATTCCTAAAACTTCTTGCAGGATATTCAAATTCAGAGAGGAAAGCCATTGTACCTGAATGAGGAGCGCTATGCTGCACTAGCTTACATGGTGAGAATGTTTGACAGGCTCTCCTTAGTTGATAGTTTGTATACCCAATAGCTTGAACCACTGAATATAATTGGGGTTTGCCTCATCTGAGCATCTTAGTTTGTATACCCAATAGCTTGAACCACTGAATATAATTGGGGTTTGCCTCATCTGAGCATCTTAATATTGGCTAGTTGGAGTTTAATCCATTACTCACCTATTCAATTGGGAGACAATAAAAAAGAAAAATGGTGTGGATATTGTAATTGTGGCAGCAGTGCTTTCAATTTAGTACGGAGTCTTTCTTTATACACATTGTTGTTTGTCTATGTTTCTTTTTTATTTTTGTATGTTTTTGTCATAGATTTTTTATTTATTGTGCATGTTAGGTTGCTTCTCATGGCCTTGATCGGAGCTCCAAGGTTCTCGGCCAAACTACCATTGGATCCTTATTCTTGGTCTAGCTGGGAAGATTCATCTTCAAGGTTCATTTTTTTAGCTCGTTCATCGTGTTTTCTTATCTGTATTGATTTGCTTCTTGAAGGTTATTTTCTTTTCTTAGTTTTCCATATGGATTTCTCAGGCATAGAAGGATTTTGAATCAGATTGATATTGGAAGGATGACAAGTGCTTTTCTGTACATGCAAAGATTGCCAAATCGTCCACACATTTTGGGGGAAATTAGTTAAAGATCCAGGGTTCAGGCTATAGGTGTTCTGCAGTTGGATAAGCACTTCATACCGGTGAGTTCACTACAGTTACATTTTGTAGTGGTACTCTCTTTTGTTTCCCAAATTATTTTTAGTTTTTATGCCAAAAAGGCACCCTGCCTTCTTACTTGAAAAGGATTCGTGTTGCCCTTGTAGTCAACTGCAAAATGATTAGTTTGGGTTGGGGGGGGGTAAAATATTCTAAACTGTGGTTTTGTAGGGGAGGAGTTCTCCCCTAAGAACGCCAGGGCCTGAATACTTTGTAACATTATGATCAATAACTAGTTCCTCAACAGCTGAATGCACAGAGAAAATCTTTGCAACCTGTGGAATTTTCGAAATGAATGAATGGCAATGGGAGGATTCAAGTCAGATTTCTTTCTCGTCATCTTTAATGTGTCACTTTGAGGACACTCCTATTTGGCTGTGTACATAAACTGGGGCACTGGTTTGGGATCTTAGTTACTAGTAAATTATTAATCATCCCATGATTACATTCAGTTGAGGGTTTAAAATGCAAAGGAGTTCAGAAAATGTTGCTGGAGTGGCCTGGTGAAGGTTTGGGGCATGCCTTTTTCAGACGAATGCCTCATCTCTCCTTTTCTTGCTTTAAAGAAGTACTATTTTTCGCTGGAGTTTCCCCGTTTGATTCTCTGGTGTCTGCAGATTAATTTCCCTTCTGCTGTGTTTTGCAGAGGAACCCTTACCTGTGTTTTATTCATTATTATTATTATTATTTATATATAATTGGATTTTGCAGATACTTCTAATATTCCTTCTACATGACTTGTAACTGCTGGTTCTCATGTATGTGTTTTTGTCTCATGTGCAGCTCAAAATGCTGGGAGGAACCTATGTTACTGGCTTTGTGGTCGCATGTGAGGCACGGTTATTTGTTATCTGTGCATTTGGCGACTTGCTCTTGTCAAAGGAAAATTAACAACCTTGTGTAAATGTTGTACATAAGTACATCCTCTGAGCACTCGCGCTTTTGAAAATTATAACGGAGCTCAAAATTTAATTTGTTTATCGTTGAGTGATTATTTCTTGGGAAAAATCTCTTTTTAGTCTTCAATAATAATAAAAAAAACATTAAATTTATCGTACTTTAAATAGTCTTCGAGATCTTAAAACAAGGTGTCGTTTTTTATATATATTATCAATTCATCTATTGTTATTATATTTTTTATATTATTTAAATTAAAAATTAAATCAATAACTTGAATCTCTCTCCTTTTTTTTTACCCTAAAAAACATCAAAACAATTTATCCAGGCCGGGAGGAATCACGGCCAGCAAATCTAGTTTAAACTAAATTGGACTGCTGCTTGTTTTATCCTCATAAAAACTGCCGTTTGAGAGAACAAATGGGATGTCCTCCATTAGCTGACATGCGGAAAGTCTAAGTTACAAATTGATCTGAGGCCTGCATGCCTTAACTAATCTCAACCACTTAAACCCTAGCTCTTCCCTTCATTGTCGTCGTCCTCGTCGTCTGCAAGAAACTCCCCTGAAATCTTGCTCACTGTCTTGTGTTTGTGCAGGTGGGCTCTAGTTCATTATAGAATTCCTAGTCGTTTTAGTATATACTTGGTAATAACATGTGATGGACAAAACCACACCCACTTTTCTACAAGACGTACGTGCAGGCAAAATAATCATCTCGCCATCAGCCCAAACTCACAAGAAGGAGCTTACAATACGCACACCACTCATTTGTGTGGAGTCACGGGAAAGAAGAAAGATGAACCCTGTAACTTCCTTCCTTCTATATGTATGAAAGCATGCAAAATCTCATGTGTTGTTGAAGGTGAATCATGCTAGAACGAAGGCTCCGAGAAACCGAAACACACACCAGGGAAACACCTCTTTCTAGATACCTGCGCCTAGCAAACCTTGAAGCACCCTAAGCCTGCCAAAAACACAAGAAAACTAAAGGAGATTCATATCGGGTTTGGTATTACAGTAAAATTTATTTAAATTTGAATCATGTAAATTTAATATTATTATTAATATTATAAATATTATTTTTGAATAAAATGTTGAGTCAAATACAAGATGTTTTGGTATAATTTTGTAAAAAGACCTAATAATTGTAAATATTAATTTTTTTATATATTTTTTATGTAAAAAATAATGACCAACTCATCTAACCAATACCTTACTATATGTATTCATTCTCCCATATTTTATTATTTATATCACTGTCCTTTGGGCAAGTTTCTTTTCCAAGTCAGCATAGTGAAATGGCCATTTCCTCCAGTTTCCTTTCTAAGTAGCTCGAAGTTTAGATTTGTTTTAATTTGATCCTTAGACTTTAATATCATTTAATTTAGTCTTTAAAAGTTCTATATATTAATGTCCAACGTATCAAAGATTATTTTAGGTTTAAATGGCAGGTTAATTAATGTAAACCCTCTTATAATTAATTGCATATTGGATTCTTCATACATATAGTACCATTTTTAATTGTTAGTTAGATGTAAAAGCATTCAATTTAGTTTCTAAACTTTTATATTGTTTTATCTTTGTTCTTTATAGTTTTTTTATTATTTAAAACTTCATTCTTCTTGGTTGTTAAGAAATGAGAGAGAAAATCAGAGAAAGATACACGTCGGCAATATACAAAAAAAAAGAGTCTTGAAATACCGTGTGGGCAAACTATGATATATATGGTCAATGTCCTTTCAATAACATATCTCAAATGTCTTTTCACAATTCATTACATTGAAATGTATATTTTTATAACTAAACAATTAGATTTTAATGTATTTTGGCATTTGAGGTATCATAATCAAACCTTTGTTGCATTTTCCCTTGTGATTGTGTTCCTGAAGAGCCGGAGCTATAATTTTTTTTTAAATATTGAAATTAATAATTCAAATTTAATGGGATTAAAACCTTTAATGGCACCAAAAAAAATAAGAAGAAGAGTTCAAATACGCCCACACTCTTGCATTTTAGACTCAAGCTCCGCACAGCTTTGACGTAGGTTTATTTTTATCCCTAACAGGCTTAGGCATGAATTCAACACTACTTTGAGAATTTTTTTTAAGATTGTACATAGGTTTTTTGATATTTTATACTGATCTAATATATATTGTTATGAATGCAACACAACTCAAAATATCGCTTTAATTTATAAATATAAAAAGAACAAGACTTGTTAGTTATAAATACCTCATGAATCCACCAAGTTCAAAGTTTATAATTTTTTATTTCTTAATATTTTTAACATACGTATTTTCAGAGTTTATCTTTTAAAAATATTATTTCATTTTCTTTCTCTATGAAGATATTTACTTAAATATTCAAGAGTCTTTACATCTATTAAAGATAGCTTTTTGCAAGCATCATTCACTAATTACCTCGACTTTTCAGACACTAAATACCACTTATCAACCACTTCAGCTAGGAGAATGAATTAGAATATTAGAATTAAAAAATTAACTGATTATCAAACACATAAATTATATTCCTAAACTACTTCAATTTTTAGGATATTATTAGAAATATACAAATAACTAAAACAAATAGATATATCTTAACATATTAAATATTATATAAATACAAAAATATATTATAGATTTCTTAATCAAAAGTGTGAAAAAAAAAAAAACAACGAACATAAGTAATCCATGTAACAAGCTAACAAAGCATATGGTTTTCTTTTACATATACATAACATAATCCAAAATAATTAAAACCTTGAATTTTTCTTATAATCAAAGAATTACATATTTAGAATAAAAAACAATGAATAAAAGAAAATAAAAACTTACTTTCTAGTATTTTTTTTTTTTTTTTTTATCCGGACATTCTCACAACCCTTTAATTTTTTAAAAAATAAGACTAATTTTTTTAAAAATAAAACTAGTCTTGTTCGATGTTAGCGGCTTTCCTTCTCAATAAGTACGCTTTTTAAGAATTAAACTTATGTTCTTATTCTTATAAAGATATAACAATACCTTAACTGTTAGACAACACTTCATTGGGTACAAACTTCTAATATATATCAAAACATCTACCACTTCATCATCATAATAGTGACCACCATTAACATAGATTTTGACAACCAATATAACCATTTATCTTACATCTCTGTCACCACCATTATCATCTTGTTTCCAACATAAATATCATCTAAATACCATTGAGTATTTCATGTTTTTATTAACGACTTAATTGAAAGACTATAAAGATATAAATAAAGAAATAACAAGCCTAATGGGAAACGACCATCACTTGTGAGTTGTGGCATAATTCTGGAGCGTCAATTTTTATTTTTATTTTTCTTCTTATTGGGAGGTTCTGTACAGAAAGTTACATTTCAGGTAGCACAATTGGGACCTATATCTCTTATTCCACAGACCAGAAGCCTACAGCCACCGGCTCCTTTTACAGGATGGTATAATGTAAGACGTAGCTGTAAGACAAGAAAAAATGGTATCTGCATGACTGATTAGATAGATGATGCAGGATTCATAGCATATGAACAAATCATTTTGACTTGTCACTTCGAAACAGCTTCAAGATATTGGAAACTGTAGCCCGTGGCCAACCTCTAAAATATCTCCACTCTATTATATCCCTGAAAAACAATCACAAGGAAAACTGAGCAGTAGAATTTCAATATTTGATGCCCCCTAACTCGATCAAGATAAAAACAACGCAAGATTTCCAAAAGAAAATTAAAAAAAAAACTTCAAACAAATAAGTTTAAGAACCCACACCACAAGATGCATAAATAAAAAAAGCCTTGGTGAATGCATTAGTTGCACCTTTCACCAAAAGAACTCAAGGAGAAACGCATCTTCACTTGATTAACAGGTTTCTTAACCACCAGAAAGTTCCACTTCTACCTTGTTTTTCAATTGGTTTTGTGCAGGACTCTAGGTATTAACCAATATAAATACACAATGATATATCCAAGACTACATCTTTAAGACGCTTCACATGCTTTTTCTTTGAGAAGCCGTATCTTTTTGAAGGCTTCTCCGCTCAGAATATGCAACGGGACTTGAGGCCAAGATTATTTCTTGAATGGGAAACGGGGTAATTCCCTATCATAAACTCAACATCCATTCCGGTAAAAATATAAATGAAGATGATCAGACCAAAATAGTCTCCAGAATAAAGAGGTTACAAGCAAACCAAAATACAAGAAGCTTAGAACTCTCTTACGTTAATTAGACCTCCCAACGAGAGACCAATTTCTTATAGTTTAGCAATCTCAATTTTATCCCAGAGACACAAGTTAAGCAATATATGGATTGTTCTTATTGACACAAATCGGAAAACACTTTGTCATGGAAATATCACAATAATGAAGTTTTACATTAAGAGCTTGTAGCTAAGAACTAAATGCTGTCAAACAAAGTTGTATGGCTGCCAAAAGATTTGAAGTATCTAAAATGCAGAAATCCAGTATGGAAAATTGTATGCATATAGGAATGCATTGAGAATGAAAACGATGCATAAATAATGATAATAAATTTCAAACTCAATAAACCATCTAAGAGAATTCTTCACTACTAACCCAGCATGATATTAAAAATAAAAGTATCTCAAAAAATCTTTTTGAAAATTTATTGTAACTGAATTGTGATATCATTTTCAATGATTCCAGCATACAAAAGTTTATCATTATAGATTCCAGTTTTTATTCTTGAGTAAACATGAAAATACAGTTTTAGTTCTGGATCATTACTCTGATGAAACATAATGAATGAAACCCATAGTGGAAGTATAAGGAAAATCTAATATCAGTAGGAAGAGCATAAATATTAGAAGCGATTCAACTTTAGACATGGCTGGAAACAAAAATTATGACTTACAGATTTTCTCTAGGTAATCCCCATCTTTGTTGCACGAGAACAATCTTCAGTGACAGGAGAGCCCCCTTTCACAGATAATCTCGTTGGTTTGGTACCATCACTCCTGCCCTTTTCAAATGTAAACTCGAGTTGTCTCTCCACTGACTTGAAGACAGCAGTCCGTTTGGATCTTAATCGATATGGAGGAGAAGCATTAAAGGGCTTATCATTAGGCCGAATAGTACCATTACCCAAAGAAGCAGGACTCTCACACAAACTTCCATCTTGAGCAGCTGTCTTTTCCAAAGTATTTTCAATTTTTTCATGTTCAACAGACATGTCTAACCTGTCTTTGACGGTTTCCTCACCTGCTTTCCCAATTTTACTAGGAAGCAGATCCACTTGAGCAGTCTTCCTCTTTCGAAATATTGAAGGGGTATTAGGGAAGCTCATGGCAGCAATTCTCAATATAGATTCTGGACTTTGTGCACTCAAATCACGACTCTTTACACAAGGTGGGGTGAAGAAAATAATAGGAGATGAAACTGGGCAAGAATTGTTCTCATGCTGCACGCTACCAGTGTTTGAAGGATATGAATCCAATTGTTCTACTAGTGGTGGCTCATAATACAAAGAACCATAAGTTGACCTGTCAAACTGCAATCCAGACCCAATACCTTTGTCTTGATGATCTTCAAACTTTTGCTGCGACTCTGAATCACAGCAGCTAAGATCTACAGAATCAGCATACTCATTTGGAAGAGCACTTGATGAAGCTGCTACATCTAGCACCAATGTAGACTCTAACTGATCTTTTCCATCTTCATCTAGCTTACATATATCAGTAGTTCCTGATGAAGTTTGGGCAGCTGAATCTGATTCTTTCACTGTTTTCATCACAGCTGATTTATTCGTATCTTTAGTTCCATTTTGGAAACCATTCTTTGAAATTGGAGGTAGTTTCCCCGTAGACAGATAAAAATCTAATTTTTTCTTCAAGGAACTATTCCAGTGGTTTTTAATTGAATTATCAGTCCTGTGTATAGAAAAGTTGAGATAAATTAGTGTAGCTTGAAATATCCAAATATATAAGCTGTTCACACACACACACACATCTTGGAGAGGAATACATGACATGGCAAGCTGTTGTTTTATTACTATTTAATTAGTAAACATTATCCTGTGCCATGTCTAGGTTTATAGCAATGTCTAACTCCTTGTACAAGAATGAGGCATTAGACCCATACACCCTTAACAAACAAAAAGTGGGATCAGACATGCAACAAAAGGAACTTTATATGAATTTTTGTATTTCGAATATACTGAATTGATCACCTGTATAATATTACAAGAGGATCATTGTTGAGATTCAAAACACATTTTTCTTTCAGTTATAGCTTTGATTCAGTCACAATAAGCCCAGTACGAAATATATAGACTTCTAAAACCATAATACATCTTAGATAGCAAAAATAAAAAGCCATTGCCTGTATTAAATTAACTCTAATTACCAAGACACATTCTTAATCAAATCAAATCAAATTGGCAACCAGGCATAAATGACAAGACAAAATATTCTCATTCAGAAAGGAAAGAGTAATTTCATATAAACTCCCAAGCATAATAACAATATCAATGTACAAAATTCACTTTCAAATAAGCTGGATCCTCTTTTGAGATCAACACTACCGCATGAATCAGCAAATTTAACATTCTGCCTACCCTGCTCAGAAGAATGTGAGCATCAAATATTCAAACGAAGTTACTGAATTTAGCAACTAATTTCCTATAAAACATAAAATCAAAATCAACATAGAAACTAAATTTCCCTCATAGTTTTTACAAATTATGCAAGGGTACCTTCCAGGCAGAACCTTTGCTATTTCAGCCCATTTGTTTCCATATATCCGATGGGCATTCATGAGTGCCAATTCCTCCTCCAATGTCCAAGCATCCTTTTTTATATCAGGATTCAAATGATTGTGCCACCTGCAAATATTCCAAATAAACTTTCACTGGTGTATAAATTTATGCTAACCCCCGCTCGATGACTGAAGGTACTGAAAAGATCACATAAGTTTTCTGGCATGATAACCACAACATGCAAGAAATAAGTTAAGTATTAGATTATTGGTCAGGCATATGATTTTCAACTGTTCTAGGACCATGTTTCCTGTTCCAGGGAGAAAGGAGGTTGCTGTGCCACTAATTGTGTTGTGGATGAAAAAATAAAATGAATCAATCAGCAACCTTCTTAAACAAAATCAACCTGAATTCATAATGAGTAAAAGTTACCTCTCTCGGCATTGCTTCCCTATACGACCAGGTAAAGCTTTTGCTATGACAGACCATTTTGTGGGTCCATATTTTGCTACCAGTTCAACAATTTTATCATCCTCCTACAAGCAAAAAGAGCAGATATTTTAGTGCGTAGATATAGTCTACAACAAGAGATACATTACAAAAGGAGGTGCCGACCTCTTGAGTCCAAGGTCCTTTAACAAGTTCTGGATCAAGAACCTTCTGCCATCGATGCAGACATTGCACTTCTGATCTATCAGGAAAAAACTCAGCTGCATAACATCAAAAGTAGGACCAACTTAAGGTATTTGACAAGAATATTACACAGAAAACTAACACTTTTAACTATTTATCCATGTGTATATTATCTTATTGTCACATGTAAACCATTTTTTTATTCAACACAAACAAGGAAACAGTCATTTCAGACTCCAAACAGGTCCTCCAGATAGAGAAGGTTATTGGAAACAACCAGCAACTTGCTTGAAATGGACATGAACAAGCTCTTTCCATAATTGGAGAAAACAAGCAATGCTCTCAGATTGTGTGCGAGTATGTGGTTTGGCTCTGGCAGTGTTAACAACTAAAACAGTAGAGCCTAAATCTAAGTTCATTCATGCTTTAAAATATTCTATCACATGAATCTTCTGCCATAATTCAGAACCACCCACAAATCTAAACAGATTTAGGGTGACTTGGACACTAGGTGCAAGGAAAAAATTCTAAGAACGAATTTAATTGATTCCTATAACATTCTTTAAGTATAGCCCCACGAGTAGAGTTTCCTCCTTGTCAAGGGTGAAGTAACTTTTTGATTTTAGTGGGGCACCCAGATTGACTGGGGGTGAATTAGTGTCAAATTTTTTAGGTTATTTGCTAATTAACTCGGCAAATATCATTGTAAACCGCAAATGATTAAGTTTTGGACTTCGCTTACAACATATTTAACCTCTCTCATTAAACACTTTACAAGTAGAAAAGGAGTGTTGTTACTTCTGAACTCTATTACTTAAGCTTCTTACTTTTATTTTTTTGTGGATTGAGAATTGGACCGATCTGGTTTTCTAATAAAATGTGCACTGATGAATTGTGAGACCGAAACTTTTCTCTCTTGCACTTTCTCAAAAAACGTTTTTGTATCATGTTTCTTTGTTGAAGTAATGAGACCGATGTGGTTAGCCTTGTATTCTTTTAACAGTATTTTGAATCTTTTTATTAGTTTGAAAATTAAATTATGACAGTCAGATGCATAAAAGTTGTTTTTGACAAGGTGCTAAATTACTAAATGATGGCTCTGGAAAATATTCCTAGCTATGCGACTGACTCTGGTTATGCACTTACAGTTCCTAGGCTGCCATAATTCTCTTTGGGTCAGCCAGAGAAAGTTTCTTTATTTTCCTAGATCTACTTCAAAATACATTTTACAGGATCTTCACAACTCTACGAGTCTCAGCTAGCTCAAGTACATTATCTAAGTCTCACTGTGACTTTTAAAGGGAACTGTACATGAAGCATGAACAATAGGCAATGCTGAAACAGAAAGCCATAAAAAAAAAAAAAAAAATCGAGAATAATCATCTCTATTGCTAAACAAGTTTTAGACAGGCACTTCTGAGTTCAGAAAGAGACCTATTTTCTTCCAACTTTTCCCCTTATAAGTTGCAACAGCGGTTCTTAATGTCTCATCCTGTAACACATTAAAAAGGTTTGTCAGTAGCAATTGGATTTTAGCACAATACTCCATAACAGCAGAGAAGCCACAGCTGACAGCTGAACACTAACAGAGATCTAGCTATATTGTGGATGCTCATGATCATTGTAATGATCATGCTATCATTAATAAGAGGATAAAAATAACAATGAAAACTAGTAAAGCATCATGCTGGTCCAGGTTTAGAAGTGACTCAACCACTGACTTGGACCAAACCCCAACCTCCAATAAGGCAACAAACAACATCTTCTCGCATAGGAATTAAATAAGTCAAGGAAAGCACTAACCTCCTCCGGAGTCCAACCACCTTTGGCTCTCCTAATTGGGCCTGTAGTTCTTCTGCAAATCCAAATTCTCAACTCATAATTCTCAAACAAAAAGATCATATACATAAAGCATTTGAATTCAAAACAAGATCAAGGAAAACAAAAATAGAGAATGAATAATTCAAAGCGGATAGACATAAATTAATAAAAATACCTTCTAAAAAACGGGTAAAAGAGAATTAACGGATAGTAAGTGACCTGTTAGTCGGCGATACCGTGGCTGGACTATAAACTCCGGGAGACTTAAGAATAGCACTGCCACTACCTTCTTCAGATTGAGAGGAGCTCGAAGCGGGTGTTAATTGCTTGTTTTCAAGGCAGCGCTCTTCTATCTTTAGTTCATCCATCTCCTCTTTCTACAACCATCTCCAAAACCCAAAATCATAATCAACAAATACATAAATACATACATGAATTCGTACTACTTAAATCAAATAATAATAATATCAGTAAAATATAGAGCCCTAAAATATATTTAGCAATACAAACAAAACCCAGATCTTAAAAAACACCGATTAGATCAAAAAACCAGAAAATCATATTCAATTCTACCGTTTCTTAATCAAATCACCCATAGTTTAAAGCTAATAATCGTTCGATATCCAAATCAGTTAAACGATAAAAAAACAAAAAAAAAAAAAACTGACCTCTGCTTCGAGAGAAGTGGCGGGAATTGAAGAGGAACTCATCGACATCGAGAGAGAGAGAGAGAGAGATAGAGAGAGAGATAAATAAGGAAGAAAGAAAGGAAGGGAAACGTCTCTCTCTGACTCCCAGAGAAAACAAAACAAAACCAAACCTTGCCCGTTGAAACAAAATAAAAAAAAAATATACGACCAGACCGTAAATTTGTATGTAACGAATATATTTTGCGCCGACCGTCTCCGTTAGTTGCCGTTATAGACTGCTTTCCTTTCTAGCATTTTTTTTCTTCCTTTTTTAAGGTTTTGAAAACCCTATTTGTTAACGGTGCTTGACGGTTCTTTGTAAGCCCAAAGTTTGAACCTCAAACGGCACTCTAGTTATTGCGTTAAAACTCGAATTGGTCTGGGATAGTGGGTGTGAAAGGCCACCCGTTCGCGGGTGTTTCTTGACCGTTGGATTTGGAAATATATGATCGAGGTTTAAGTGACGTTTTTCCAAGTAAAGATACGTTTTAACTGATTTAGGGTTTTTTTCACTTTTTAAAACCAGATGGATTGAGTTTTATAATTATCTGTTAGTTGTAGAGATTTATACGATCTCTTTTATTTTTTACCTTTTTTTAATGGAACTTATATTTGTTTTTTATTTAATATCAGTTTTCGCCCCTTAACTATTGAAGTTGTAGCGCTTTAAGCCTATGCTATTGATTTAGCCCAGTTTTGTCCTTAAACCATTATGTTCTTGACAAATATCCTCCCTCTACTTGATTTAGCTGATAGATCAATGGGTCAAACTTTCACTATTGGTCAAAACTCATTCTAAAAAAAACATATCTTGATATTTTCAACTGAAATTTTACACATGCTAATGAAACTTCAATCCAATTTCATAAATAATTTCAAAGATTTTTAAAATCAAAAGATATTTTTTATTTTTTTGAATAATAAAAAATCAGAAAGTTGTGAAACAAATATAAAATAAGCTAAAATTACATCAAAAAAAATTGAAGCTCTGAATAGTTCATATAGTTCATATGAATTCACATAGATACTTTTAAATCTTGTTTGATAACGTGGTTGTGATTATTTTTTAAAGTGTTTTTCATGCTGAAATGTATCAAAATGATGGTTTTTTAAAAAAAATATATTATTAAAATCATCGCAGCAAAACTATTCAAAACATATTAAAAAATTAATTTTTAACAAAAAACATTATATTTTTTAGAAACAAGGTTTGCGCTGCTTTTTTAAACTGTGGCTAGTGTGGTTCTCAAAATTATTGTTTGTGTGGTTATCAAAATCAACCTATTTTAAACTTTGTTTGGTGTTATGTGTTCGACCTTATAAACATTTTGAGAATCATACAATGGATAAGCAAATAATTTATATGATTTTTTTGACTCTCGGGCAAAACTGGGGATCGTTTCAGGTTTTTGTTTTTTTTGTTAATATTTAATATTTAAGAAAAATCTAAAAAGGCTTCTTAAACTCAAAATTTCTAAAATTATTTTTGAAAATAAATTGAGTTTTGCTAGCAGAGCTCAAAATACCAAAAAAAATAAAAAAAACAAAATTTGGGATCATTTCAAATTTTTTTATTTTTTTAAATATTTAATATTTAAGAAAAGTTTTAAAAAGCTTCTTAAACTCAAAGTTTCTAAAACTATTTTGAAAATAGATTGCATTTTGGGAGCAAATATGAAGAAACCATTTGGTAACGTGGTGGCTTCCACGTTTCCTGCGATTTCAAGCAACAAGCCGTTTGGTAATTAATAAACGCGCGTTACTGTTCACTGGGTCCCACATGCAGCTGCGTTTAAAACGCGAGAAAAGAAGAAGCAACTCCTGCCTGCTTTTTGCGCGTCCAAACTAATGCTACTGTTGTGAACAGTGGATCATGCTCCACTGTTCACTAAACAGTTTTTTTTTATTATTATTATTACAGTGAAGGCATGCATCCACTGTTCAGTGAACAGTGGATGTATGCCTTCACTGTTCGCAGAATATATATTTTTTTTTTTACTTATGTAGGTAATTAATTTCACTCGTATTGTTCACGTGAACAACAATTTTTTTTTGTTTTTTTAAATAGTTTAAGGTGAATTAAATTTACTCATAATGTAATCTTAATTTTATTCTTGATAATATTTTATCTAATTTTGTAGTTCTTATCGGATGAATTTTATACGTAATGAAATTGTAGATAGTTTTTTGTTAAAATAATTTTTTTATATATAAAGTGTCATTTATTTCATGATGTAATAGCAATAGTTAAATCCATAATATTTAAATTAAAAACTATCAATATTAATATATATTTTTTAAAATTATTTTATAACCTCAATTTCAAAAGTATTCTTAACCAAACACATTAAAACTACTTTTTTTAAACCTCAATTTCAACCACAGTTTTAACCAAACACCTATTTTTTCAAACCAACCTCAACTAAAAGTACTTTTTATAAAACAACTTTTTTTAAACCACAACCACAACCGCTACCGCAATATCAAACACACTCGAAAACTTTAAGCTCAAAATACCAAAAATTGATATTTATTTTTAAAAAATATATTTTTTTTAATCATAATATTTGTTCAAAATATGATAGTTCAATAGCAAAATTAACCAAAATTTTAATACAAGCCTCAATAGTTCCATAGTTCAGAGAAAAAAATATTGGTAAACTTTTATTTTATCATGAAACTTATATCTTTTTATAGTTAACTCGGGTAGATTGTCATGATTGTTAAATAGGTTTTTTTTATGAGTGATTATTTTTGGTTCGGATTGATTTTTATCAAAAAAAATAACAAAATTGAAATTAAAGAAAAAAAACTGAAACCGGTTTAAACCGACTGGTTTCAGTTCGGTTTGGTTTTTTAGGACAAAACCCGGTTTAAACTGGTTTGACTCGGTTTTTTCAGTTTGACTTGGTTTTTCAGTTTGACTCAATTTTTTTCTTCTTAGGCTTATAAAATTGAACTGGACGGTTTTTTAAAATTTTAATCGGTTTAATCGGTTTTTTTTTTATAGTTTGATTTTTTTAGTTGTTTTTTTTTTGTTTTTTTAATTTAATTAGTTTTTTAATTTTTTTATTCACCCCTGTATTTTTTTTATGTTCTAGGTTCAAACCTTAGGGACAATGCTTAGTAAAATTTCTATTTATTTTTTTATAAATGCTTTAAACCTGTGGAGATATATATGCCTTTAGGATCATTAGAAAAAAGAGAGGAAAAATAAAAACTAGGCACGGCCCGCGTCACATCTCAAGTCCACATTTTATTTTATTTTTGTAAAAAACAATTTCTAGGTGCCGCCAGCACGTTTCAAAGAAATAAAAAAACCAATGACTCATGTTATAACTCCAACCAGTTTTATTAAGTTGGATCTAATTTAATTAGATGATAAGATAAAACAGGCAATTAAATGGATTAAAAAATATATTTAAAAAAGATTATAATAAGCTGGAAAAAGAATCTTTAGAAGAGAGAAATTGGATTAAAAAAATAAAAATAAATTGCTTAAGTCAATCCAAGATAGTATGATAGATATGTAATTTAAGTAAGTGAGTTAACCCAAGTTAACCTACAAAACCCATGACTCATGTCCTGATATCGAGATAACTCAAAAAAAAAATTAAAAAAAACCATAAAGCCAATTTTTTTTCTTTAAAAAAAAAATCAATACCTGACAATGAAATCAGAAAAGAAAATAAGCTAAAAAAAGATGTTGATTTATGTTAACTTTTCAGACCCATGACTTGGGTTATTAAACTGGAAGCGATATATATAAAAAAATTATGAAACTCAATCTCTAACAAATCAAACGCTAAAAGATGAAATCGATGAAAAAATAGTAATTAAAAGAATCATGATGAAAATAAAAATTAAAAATAAATTAAAAAAAACTATAATTTTTTAATTAAAGGGTTAAACTAAAAAAAATAACTTTTAAAAAAAATTTAAAAATCAAAAAATTAAGAACCAAAAACAACTGCCTCTATCAAGAAATGCTCTTATTCTTCTCCTACCACAGTTCAATTTAGCATGGTGCTTCAAAGGTGGTGGGTTCCATTAATAATATATGGATGTTAATTTAATCAAATTCATATATAGTAGAGTTACCTCTTATATTTTTTACTAGTTAGTAGCTCATGCTCTCTTGCAAGTTGTACCAATATATTTTTTTTAGTGTAAAAAAATATGTTGGCACTGCTAATGTATTTTTTAGCAAGAAAAAAAATTAATTACGAAGGCAAAATTTGTTATATACAATTAATAAAATAGATGGAGAATCATATATGATCATAAATATTAAAAAGAACTACTAAAATTAATTAAAACTTAAGTCATGAAGATAAGAAATAAATACAAGTTAAGACATTTGATCTTTCTTGGGAAATTAGTTGGGAATTTTTAACCCAAAAAACCTTTTTTCAACCTATTTAAACAAAATTAGATGATTGTAGTAGAATAAATTAAAGGATAAAAAAAATAACTATCATTAAAATTTGCATTTAACTTACCTTCATTATGTCTTGGACTATATCAAAAATTAATTCAAAAAAAGTAATATTTTTATAAATTTCAATTAAAATTGAAGACCCATTGAATTGGGCCCTTTTTTGACCTAGGGTTACAATAAAATCATGTTAAAGTTGATTTCATATAAGTCAATTGATTAAACAAGTCAAAGTATTAGTAGATTAGCCCATTAAAAACCTGATTTAACTTAAAAAAATTAAGATTATAATATTTTAACAATGATTTTAAAATATTGAGATGATGATAACTTGGATCGACCTAGATTAACATATTAAATACATGACTTAATTAAGTCAAATAATTTTTTTTAAAATAATTATTTATTTAACAATAAAATAAAAAAAATAAGCATGCTGAAAAAACCGATTAAATATTTTAAAAAAACACCATTATGAAAGATTGTAAAAAAAAAAAACACTTGCTAATATATATATATAAAGCTATGATCCTAGTTAAAAAAAAAGTGTAAAAATTAAATGGTATTCAATAAAAAAAAATTCTCTAATAATTTCTTAATCAATCTATTTTAATAAATTTAAATTAAGATTCCAATATAAAAAAATAACAAAAAATAAATGATTGGTGCATGGGTTTGGGTGGATTAACGCATTTGATCTATATAAAAAGTCAAACTCTTAGGTCTAAACTTTTTGTTTATTTATTTATTTATTGGTCCTAGGAGCGCCCACATTGTCTGCTTTCTCAGTTTTTAACCACTAGAGAGGTGGTCGGAAAATCAAACTTGGATTTTCAGGATTTTAAAAAAATATTTGTAATCTAGTTTCATCTAAAAACACCTTTATAACCTAAATTAATCAATCTATAAACTCAAAAGAATCCAAAAATTATTCAAAAGCACAAAATCAAACTGGTAGAAAAACAAATCTTGCTAACCCCAATCTAGTAATCTTGCTCAACCCCAATCTAGTTTTTCCATCAATATATAAGGTACAGCATCTTGATGGAGCTTTCATTATCAAATAAAACATGTTGACACTAGAAATATATTTTTTGTTACTAGAGCATAGTTAATCAACAACTTTCTCTCTTCTTTATTGTTTTTAAATGAGGTTTTTTTTTAATCAAACTCAAATATTAAAAAATAAGTAAAATTAAATTTTAAGTCAAAACAAAAAAATCCAAACTAAAGGAATAAAAAGAAAAAAAAATCAAAATAAAGGGATAAAAAATTAGATATGCCAAATTTTGTAGGCAAAAAAAAATTTAAAAAGCACCGACATAAATCGTGAACCAAAAAAAAAAATGATAACAAAATAAAAAATAAAAATCACCTAGTCTAATTCCTATAAAATGAATCGTGGTTAAATGAAATTGAAAACAAAAATATTTGATCACCGACTAAAAAAGAGAAATACTGTTGAAATACACAATGTAATGCACTGTACAGCCACGATGAGTAGTTTTACATTTTCGTTATTTTTTAGCCGACAATGCCTAGGTCGATTCTTGCGTTTTAGCCTGATTTGGCTGAAGTTATTATGCAAAGTACATCTTCTTCTTCTTCTTCTTTTATATATATATATATATATATATATATCTTTTATATATATATATATATATATATATATAAAATGACCACTAAACAAGCCCGATCCCTTAACTTGTTTTGTTCAATAAAATTTGATTCATGGGTCAATGGATTTATGGCAGAGATCCAACTCTTGCCACAACTTCCTAATCTTACCAACATTTTCTTCATTTTTTCGTTATTTACTATATATTTTGAGATATAGTAAAATTATCAAGCCTTTTGATCCAAAAAAGTTAAGCCTTTTGAAAATAGTTTTGAAATCCGGCCTGTCCCGACGAGTAGAACCGGGACCTGGCTGATTAGGGGCTGCAACCGAACCGAGTTGAAAAAAAAACAAGGGAAGAAAAAATCCAGCGTGACCTGGCAACCCATTTGACCCGGCTATAAACCCGTTGTTTTTTTTTTTTTACTAAAACAACATCGTTTTGATTTTTTAAAAAAAATTGACCTGGCCGACCGGGTCAAAACTCGGAACCCGGGTCTTGGACCGGACCGAGTCTTAAAACTATGCTTTTGGGTGAGGGCCATGATGTATTTTTATTTTTTACACGGTAAAAATATTGTTTCACCTCTAAAATCAATAAAATATAGAATTGTTAACAAAGAATTTTCTTAACTTTGCATAAGTTTCTTAACAGAAAAATACAAATTTTCCCTCATGGTCAAAAAATTATTGTATTGCTAGATAAGAATGTTTTGAGGTTTTCAAATTTTACTATATAATGCAAATACATTTTTAATCTTGGAAGAGACAAAATATAAGCTTAGCATTTTGGGGCAATTTTTATACTTTCATATGGTTGTTTTGTGTAATTTTTAGGGTCGTGTGGGGCATTCTGGAACTTTTAACATTTTTTGTTTTAAAATAATGCTTAAAGTTGTTAGAGTGTGCTTAGCATGTTCCAACGCATGAGTGGCATGCACGTCATTCAGGTAGCGTGTGTGAAGCCACTCGGTGGACATAACTGATCATTCACCGCCTCCTTAAATGCACAATTATATCATTTTCCTTTTAGAGTGGCACATGACTGGTTTACAATGGTTGGATTATCGTCAGTAGTTGTTTGATTTTTTCCCCTCTCTCCTAACATGTAATATACACCATTGTCCTTTTTATTTCTTACTTTTCAATTCAGTCCTCATTCTATTAATTTTTTATTTCGTTTCTATTTCATTTATAGAAGTTCCAATTCTTTTCAATTTAGTTCTTCAATTGTAATTTCCGTTTGGTTTTTTCATTAGTCCTTATTTTTTAAAATTTCTAATTTTATCCTCGGTATTTTTGTTGAAGTTTTTTTTTTTAATTTCATCATTCGATTAAATTTTATGTTGTTTTATTTTTTATAATTTGACTCTCATTATTTTTTTTCTTTTATTAAATCTATTTTTTAATTCAATTAAACCCTCCAATTGAAAATTTATATCCCTCTAATTCATGTTTTTTTCTCACCCTCATTTTTTGGATCCTTTATGTAATTAATTTTCTTCTCTGTTTCATTTTCGACATGTAGTTTGTTAGGATTTTAGCTTCGTATAATCTTATTGTTTTACATTAAGTTTTTTTTTTTAATTTTGATTTTGTGATTATCTTCAAGTTTTTATTATGAATTTATCATAGTTTCATGACATAGATCATGAATTTCGCATGTATTTTTTTAATATAATTTTTTTTAGTTGTTTTGTTTCTATTTTATTTTTCAAGGTATTATTCTAATTCATCTATAATTTTTTTATACAAATAAAATTTATTTTTTAAAATAAAAAATATTCATTTTAAATTATATTACTGATGTGTCCGGTCTTGTACAATATTTTTAATGATGTTGGTTTATACGAGCATTTTCATTTATATTTATCTTTTAAGTTATGAGTTTTTTAGATATTAGATTTATCTTTTATTTATCTAAATAAATAAGTTTAGCAAACACAATCAAATGCATGTTTTATTTTATGTTATGGATATCTTAATCTTGTTTACATAGACTTTTTAGTTTATATTTTAAATTTTTTTATGTAAAAAATCATATTGAAGCAACCTGTATACCCGGTATTTTTTAAAAAAAAGAAATTACAATCCGGGTTAAATAGCTAGGGTATAATATACACCGCATCAACCCTTTATTCTTATACTATATTATGGAAATACTCTTGCTCAGGTCTTTTACAGAGAATCAAGGAGGCAAACGTTAATTTTATGTCCACTCAAAAAAAATTCTGCTAAGGTTTATATCACTAATTAACGGATTAAAACAACGTTCCCCGCCATGCTGTCTAACATGACCATGATACATTTTCTTGACTGTACGTATCTGCAAACTTCACATTCCATCATAACACTTAACCATAAATCCTATATATGAATCCTACAAAACAACACTTTGGTATTCACCTACCAAATCGAGAGGTTTTATTATTTGTCCGGAAACAAGAAAGGATCGATGGAACTTCCCTTCATCTCCCTGCTTCCCTATGGAATCCTCTTCATCATCTCTGCAGTTTCACTATCATACCTCATAAACAAACACAAATATTCTCTCTCCTCCCTCAACAACCTCCCGCCTGGCAATACCGGTTTGCCATTAATCGGTGAAAGTCTGGAGTTCCTGACGACGGGGCAAAAGGGTCAGCCGGAGAAGTTCATACTAGACAGAATGGCAAAGTTCTCATCCAAAGTCTTCAAAACCTCGTTGTTTTGTGAACCAACTGCAGTATTCTGTGGTGCAGCAGGGAACAAGTTCTTGTTCTCTAATGAGAATAAGCTTGTCAGTTGTCACTGCATGGTGGCCTGATTCTGTCAACAATCAACAAACTTCTTCACAAGAAGAATCCAAGAAAATGAGAAAGCTTTTCCCGCTCTTTTTCAAGCCAGAATCACTTCAAAGATATATTAGTGTGATGGATGTGATTGCACAAACGCACTTGGCATCTGATTGGGAAGGCAAACAGGAAGTCAGTGTTTTCCCTCTGGCTAAGACGTACACTTTTTGGTGAGCTTGCCGCTTATTTATAAGCATGGAAGATCCTGAGGAAGTCCAAAAGGTTGCCAAACCCTTCAATGATTTAGCCGCTGGGATTATATCCATACCCATTGATTTGCCCTGGACACCCTTTAATCGCGGGGTCAAAGCATCAAATGTGGTGCACAAGGAGCTTCTAAACATCATAAAGCAGAGGAAGAATGATCTAGCGGAGAACAAGGCATCCCCCACACAAGATATACTGTCCCATATGCTAACCACAGCTGACGATGATGGGCAATGCATGAAGGAGATCCATATTGCCGATAAGATACTTGGTTTGCTTGTTGGAGGTCACGACACAGCCAGTGCTGCTATAACTTTTATTGTCAAGCATCTTGCAGAGTTGCCTCATGTCTACAACAAGCTCCTGGAAGGTAAAATAAAACTCCAGTATGCATGTATATATACCTGCAAATACTTACATATATATATATATATATACATGTAGGCATGTTTATATATATGTGTGTGTGTGAGAGAGAGATTAAACATTGTTGGATGACAGAACAAAGAGAGATTGCCAAAACGAAAACACCTGGAGAGCTGTTGAATTTGGAGGACATACAAAGGATGAGATATTCATGGAACGTTGCCCGTGAAGTGATGAGAGTTGCTCCCCCACTCCAAGGAGCTTTCCGAGAGGCCATGACCGAGTTCAACTATGCAGGTTTTACAATTCCGAAGAGATGGAAGGTCAGTTAATTATCCATCAAGATTAATCCATATTAATTTGTTTTAGCAATTAGCAACTGGCAAAATACGTCTTCTGATGTTGAGACCAAGTGGCAGCTGCATTGGAGCGCAAACACTACACACAAAAATCCTGAATGTTTCCCTGAGCCAGAGAATTTTGACCCATCAAGATTCGAAGGCAATGGACCGGCCCCATACACCTTTGTTCCATTTGGAGGAGGTCCGAGGATGTGTCCAGGCAAAGAGCATGCTCGCCCGGAAATACTTGGTTTCATGCACAACTTGGTGAAAAAGTTCAGATGGGAGAAGCTGCTTCCTAAAGAGAGGATAATTGTAGATCCAATGCCAATACCTTCAAAAGGCCTTCCGATCCGCCTCCACCCTCACGAGGCTGCCTAAATCAAACAAATATCAAATTAACTTCCTTTTTGTCTCTATTCAGCTTGTGTCTAAAGGAATAGATGTTTAGAGCATCGATTAGTTTATCATTTATTCCATTTCAATTCAAACGCTACTTGTTCAAACCGGGTGTGTCATCAGGCCACGAAAGGGCCTAAACAGGATTTTGCAGCTAAGTACTCCACTGAAATACAGATAACAAAAGTATGACCTAAATAAGAACGTGGAGTAAGAATATCAAGTCCTCCACAAAAGTCGTTGACCAGTGTGCACCAAAAAAGAATCCTCTTCTCTCGAGGAATTTCACACTTCTAAACATAGATTTTCTTGAAAGATATCACCGTAAATCATTGATCACCGGCTGCTCTCAAAACACACTATCACGGAGCGATCCTCAGCGGGTCACGAGGGAAAAGGGATGTTTTACGAATGTTGTTCAGACCACAGAATAGCATCACCACACGCTCCAACCCCGCTCCAAACCCACCATGAGGAGGGGCTCCATATCTGTAAAAAGAGCAACGATGGGAATCCATCAACAGGCAAGGAAAAAGTTCCACTCCCTTTCATTTATGAAGGCTAATACGAAGAAAACAACCAAGAAAATCAGACTCCACAATATAATCAGCAAAAGAGAGAAATGAATGGCCCCAATAAACTCCAAACCAGAAATCTGCCTTTTTCTCCATTCTTTATTAAATAAAAAATAAAACGATTACCTTTATCCCCATTAATTGAAGTAACACATGAAAATATATTAAAGATGATTCACCATAGAAAGAAAACCGCTCAAAAGAATTATCAACTCAACTAACTACATATCATTCTCAGCATTTTTCTGATACTCCTTTTTGGTTCATTTTACTTTTACAGATAGCGAATGGAATTCAATATATCAAACATTCTGTAATATATATTTTCTTGCTCCTTGTTGACAAGCTATGTGAACAACTTCCGGTACATAAATACTGACGACTTAACATTTAATAGACTCAACTCAAATAATTAGATACTACCATCACTGTCTCAACATCCAAGCAACTACCTTCAGACAGGGAGATCCTTTTGGTGCCATATAGATGCAAAATGGGTGAAGAAACCTTGCCAGATACAATGCATCAAGTTTCAAAAGAGAACAACAACAAGAGCACATAAACTAATTTCACCATGAACACAGAACAAAACAAGAAGAATTGCACCTTCATTTTCAATTTTTGCATTTCTTTATCAAAGAAAATCAAGGAAATACAAAAAAATACCTGAAAGAATCAGTGTATGTTGATATTGTGCTGACATCAATCCCACATGCCTGTGCACGTTCTACCAATAATTCTGGTACATGGACACGCTGTGCTCCAGAAATTATCTCCTCACCTATCAGACATGGGTCAAGTCAATAAAATTCACAGCCAAATAGTAAAAGAGTATCGTATCTCCATTTGATACACGTTTAAAACATGTCCAAGCATGCACATATTCAAAACTCCAGATATAAAGCAAACAGTGTAACATTCATACTAATGAGATAAAAATACTCATCAAATGGTTTACCTCGAATAAAGACATCAAATGAGTTACTGTATTTTGGATCATCGTAGCATGGCATGGTGTAGAATGGCCTAACAGCCAAAGGATACCGGTGAAGAATGTAAAACTCAGTGCCGTACCTACCATAAGAAGTAAGGATTAGCCCATTTGATTACTTTGGCTACAATAGAGAAAATTCCCCAGTCAATAAATTGAACACAGAAAATATGAAATTACTTCTCCAAAACAAGCTGGCCAAGTTTTCTCTCTGATTCTGTATTCAAGTCCCCATAAGGATCAATTTCCACTCCTGCTTCCTGCAAAAGGAAGTTGAATTTACGATTGAGCATGTAACATTTTCCATAGGTAGGCAGCAGCTGTATGTCAGCCTTAGCAAGCATAAGCAGCAGTTTTAGTCGCTATAATTGAAAAACAACTATTTTATACAGTTGCCAAATGCGTCACATTTTGTTCTTCATACAAAACCAACTTAACTGGCATTTTGAAAAGAAAATCAAGGACTCCAACAAACATAAGAGTCATGGAGAGATTATACAAGAGCCCTGGACAAGTACTTTACGGTCTTCCCTTTCCATCCTATTTGTATATGGCTGTCGTACATGACACCATATATCGACAATTAAAACAGAGAAAGCACATTAATGGGATCTTCTGCCAAATAACAGATACAAAACTTCCTCATATAGTTCCTAGGTAGTTTCAGTTCAAATCAATCATCATAGCCAAAAACATATCCTCTCTATGTATATGGTTTATTCCATAAAGAAGGGGGGGCAAATTCTAAACTAAGAGCATGTCAAAATTCGAAAAACAGAACATATATGGAAATAAGATCACTTAATAACAGTTTATGAGTGAAAGTTGTTGCATGAAGTTTTACATATCAACAAATTGCCTTTCTCGTGTATAAGAAATCAAACTTTTAACACTTAAGTGAAATGACCTACATCATAAAAGTGTGTACGTCAAAATAGGTGGTAAGGGTTCAGTTCAATAGCAGTGCAACAGAGGCCATTCAGGATCAGTGTCGAATAACATATGCTGGCCAATACCTCTTATGCTCCCCTCTTCTTAATAAGTCAATTATTCTCCCACCATCCTAACACTGTTTGCAGACCTAATCTTTACTACCTTATTGGGAAACTAGTTATTTACTGTCCTTGATCACATCATATTGAACATGCATTCAATCAAAAAAATTTCTATCCTCTCAAGTTGCGCATTTGACCCCCATCTTCAAATCTTAAGGACAGTGAAAGTGGGCATTCATGCATGCATAGAGACATATATAAATTTATTCTCTTACCTTGAGCATTTGAACCCCCTCTTCAAATCTTAGGCGCAGAGTCTTTGGCAGGTACTGTGAGCAAGTAAATAGGAGAGATCAGGTGGAGGATTCAAAATGATGCACAAGTTAGTGCTCATAAATCACACTTCTTAAAGCTTGTCCAATATATTAGCAATCAATGTCTTGGACTAGAAATAATAATAGTACTGAAATTTGTTACAAATAATGACCTTCAAAGGTTCAAATGGATATTGCCTCCCAACTGCTTCAAGATCTTTGCTGCACTTTTTATTCAAATGGTCAAACATTGTGACAAATAAATGGTCAACAATATCCATCACCTGCATAAACAAACTCAAATTTTCAGCTAAACATCAATCATCATCTCAATTCAGATGCCCATGACTAGCTAACCAAACAGAATCCTACCTCGGTATAGTGTTGCTTAATCTCCATTTCAACATCAAGACCCGTAAACTCGCATAAATGCCTATGAGTGTAAGAATCCTCTGCCCTAAAAACTGGACCAATCTCAAAAACACGCCCAAAATCACCACAAATTGCCATTTGCTTGTGAAGTTGAGGTGACTGAGCCAAGCAGGCAGCTTGCCCTTTGTAGTCCAGCTTAAACACAGCAGAACCACCTTCACTGGAGCCTGCTATCAGTTTTGGTGTGTGGATTTCAACAAAATCTTCTGACAATAAGAACTGCCTGAATATCTGCACAATGGTATAATACATTCAAAGACTGAGATGTATAGCAGTGCAATAATTTTGTGTATGTGCATGTGTGAGAGAGAAAGGCAGGTGGGGTGGGGGGTATAGTCTGACACATAGAGCTCCTGGATATTCAGTGCACAGACAACTAGAAACTGCACAGCATACAAAGACAAGATATTATTTCTGTTAAATTAGTAAAAGGTTATCTTTGTTCCTCTGAAAATAGAGGATACTTTTTTGCTTGTTGAAAATGAAAACAAGATATAATACAATTTAAAGGAGAGGAACAAAAATAGGAGAAAAAAAGAAATAAAACATTCCTCTTTTTTCTGTTTTTATAATTCCAATAAATAATATATTACAGGAAGAAAGAAGTCCCTGTAAAACAATGAACTTGACTCGATAGAAGGAGGGAATTCACCAAGGTAGAGAGCAACTCATGATTTTCAAGTGTTTATATAAATACTTACACAACATAATTAAACCACAAAGTAAGGAGGATGCTAATGTAAGCCTGCCTATACCAAGTTTAAGAAACCCAAGAAAAACATTTTCCAAGCGTCTGAGCAATGGACAGAAATAATTAAGTATTTTTTCTTTTAACTGTTGAGGATGACAACAAGTACTCAAGCATTTGACAAAACCCTTGTTGTTTGTGATAACTAGCCACAATTTCTCTGTCATTTCTAGAAGGCAGGATTTCTGTGTCAAGTTTTTTTCTTCTTACATATGCTATGAAACATTCTCCACGAACCTCAAACATTCAATCCCAGAATTTGAACAACACTTAATGATGAAACTTTTATTAATCCCACAACACCTAAACTTGAACGAATTATGAAAATGCAAAAGTATTTATCTTTACCATCACAAAAAAAAGGTTAGGAAAAAGAAAGGAGCTCACATTGCAAACTTGACATTGAATGCGGAAAATCCCTTGGTTAGCAGATGTTCGAAAGTCCAGAACTCTATAATTCAGCCGTGTATCTTGATTGACACGAACAAGTTGTTCTCCAGCCTACACAAGTCAAACAGTCTAGTATTTGGATTGAACTATTTAAGTAGTTCTAAAAAATCACAGCTACCACAAAATAACCAGGAAACAACAGAGACGAGATAAAATTTATACCTCCAAAGCCTCTTCAATTTCCTTCTCACTTCGAGAAGCATCCTCAATATTAATGGGAAGTGTCGGCATAGCTTTGTCAACACAATAAAGCTTACTAACTTGAATCTCAACCTGCAAAAAATAATTAACAAACATAAGTAATTCAAAAAGAAAAAACCAAACAAAAAAAAAAAACCAGACCTGCTGTGTGGTGCCCTTAATAGCAATAGAGGGGACAGAAACAACGCCATGGATATCAACAATTGACTCCCGGCTCAATCCAGCGGCAAACTTGACCATCTGTTTACTAACTACATCAGGCCGCGCAGTAACCACACACTGCACAGTAAAACCTTTCTCTCTAACCACAACAAATGCCATATTTTTTCCAACAGCACGCGTGGTTTGCGCACGGCCGCGAATCAACACCTCTTTTTCTGTCAACTCATGAGTCAGGTCTCCAACTTGTGTCCACGCTTTTAGATCTGCTTCCACCTTCGATTGCAGATCTTGAAGCGGAATATTACCATAGTTCGACGCGAGTGGGTCCTCCTCGATAGAAAGTGAGGACGCGGCGGCGGCGGCCAAAGCGGCTTCCTGACGGCGACGTAACTTCTCTTGCTTTGCTGCTTCCTTCTTTGCAGCTTTTTTGCTCGCTGATTTTGAGGATTCATCTTCTCCCTCTTGATCTGGTTTGGGGATTTCGGATTCGGATGACATGGTGATTGCGTTGATGCTACTGACGAGAGTAACGAGTGAATTAGGAAGGAGAAAATAAACGAGATGCGAAGAGAGAAAGAGAGGTATACAATTTATATAAATATTTAACTCGTTTTTATATTTAAAAAGTTGCTCTATTATTATTTTTTTAATATCATTTATATATTATTAATTTAATTTAAAAAGTTGCTCTATTATTATTAATTGCTGATTGGATTTTATATATATATATATATATATATATATATATATATATATATATATATATATAAATTATAAAAAAAAAAATTATTGTTATTAAATTTAGTATAATTAATTCATCTTTAAACTTTCTCATATAATTTTTTGTTTAATCTCAGTTTCAAATTAAATCACATAAAAGTTATTTTGATATAATTCAATTGACTTTGCAAGTTCAAAAATAACTCAGATAACTAATAAAAATATTATTAGACTTTAAAAAATTTTAAAATGATATTTTTTTAATATTAAAACAATTACATATTAGATCAACCCAGGTTTTAAAGCCTAATAAGTCAAACTCATGACCCAAATAATACACTCTACTAGGTTTAATATTTTTGTTTTTTAAAACTATTTTTACTTAGATGTATAATAAAAAAAATTCATGAAATTGAGTATCAACAAAATATTGAGAGTTTGTTTAAAATTTTGATAAACTTATAAAAAGCAAATTGAAATAAATTATGAATTTTAATTAAAATCAACCAATATTGAATGAAGAAATTGAAAGGAGAAAAACCTTTTAAACTAATTTTTTGTCTAGCTCAAGTTTCAAATTAAACCATGTAGAAGTTGTCTCGATGTGATCCAATCAACTTGGCGGATACAAAAACAATTCGGATGACTTGTAAAAACGTTGTTAGACTTTATAAAGACTTCAAAATGATATCTTCTTTTTAAAAAAATATTGAGACAATTACATGTTAGACCGACTCTAATTTTATAGTTTAACATGTCAAACCTACAATCTAGATCATGACCTTCACCGGGCTTAATATTTTTGTTTTTTAAAACTATTTTCTACTTAATTATATGATAAAAAAAATGTTTGTAAAATCAAGTATGAACAAAATATTGGCAATTGTTTAAAATTTTAATAACCTTATAAGAAGTAAATCAAAATTAATTAAGAATGTCAATTTAAAATTAATTAATAATTAAATGATAAAATTAAAAAAAAACTTGTTTTACTATTTATATAAATAATATAATTTTACCAAAAATCTTTTTAATGTTTTTAGCAAGTTGTAATTATTGTTTTTTTTTTTTATCTTTTTTTGCTGCTAGATGTTTATTTTATTGCAATTCTAACTCGTGTCATACCCATACAATACTGGTTATTAATTAAGTAATACTCTAAAAGATGTGGGGAAACTATTGTAGCTTCCCCACGCCTTTTACTTATTCTATTATTAATATATTATTATATTATAATTATTATATTATATTATATTATAACATATATTAACTATCTTTTTTTTTAATTTTTCTTTTCTTTTAATAATTTTTTTTGTTTCATTTAGTTTGTTAATGTTAATTTTTTTTATTTAGATATCAGACTTTCATGATACAGATCCTGGGTTTGACGGCTTAACCTGGTTTGACGGCTTAACCTGGTTTGACGGGTTAACCCGGAATTGTTTTTTTTTTAATTAATTTTTTTTGTTTAGTTTAGTTTGTTAATGTTAAATTTCTTTCTATTTAATTATGACTTTCATGACACGTATCCCGGGATTAACGGGTTAACTTGATTTGACAGGTTAACCCAGTTAATTTTGTGTAAACCCATCAATTTTTTTTTTCTATTTAGTTATCAAACTTTCATGACGCAGATCATGGGCTTGATGGCCTAATCTGGTTTAACGGGTTAACTCAAAAAAAAAATTTTGATTATTTTTTTTGTTTAGTTTAGTTTATTAATGTTAAATTTCTTTCTATTTAATTATCAGACTTTCATGATATATATCCCGGGCTTGACAGGTTAACTTGGTTTGACGGGTTAACCTTGTTAATTCTGGGTAAACCCGTCAATTTTTTTTCTATTTAGTTATCAAACTTTCATGACGCGGGTCTCAGGTTTAACGGGTTAACCTGATTTGAAGGGTTAACCCAGTTAATTCAGATTTTTTTCTTTTTCTTCATTAGTTTTTTTCTTCCTATTGGTTTTTTTTAATTAATCTATTTAATTATCACGCTTTTATTACACGACCTTATAATCAAACCCACATGCAATGCTCTTGGATCCGGTGTTGCAACTAGACTTATTTAAACTTAAGTCATGTAAGTTTAATATTATTATTAATATTATAAATATTACTTTAAGGTCAAGCGCTGCCGTCAAACCCAAGACTCTTGGGTATAACTTTGCAGAAAGACCTGACACTTTTAAATCTTAATTTTTTTTAATTTTTTTTATGTTAAAAAAAATTAACCCGTGGCATTGCACGGGTCATGTAACTAGTAAAAATCTAAAGAAGGAGGAGAAGTTAATGTAGCTTAAAAAGAAATCATTATTCAGAATAGTGGTTTAATAAAATTATTTTCCTATTTAATTAGACATTGAAGATAAAGTGGTTTTTCAACATGATATAATTATTTTTTATAAATTACATGTGGTTAACAAAAAAACTAAAGGAAAATAAGAAGTTATTGTAACTCTATAAACAAATTATTGTTCATTTGAATAGTGATTTTACAAAAAAATTTCTAGACCAAAAAAACCCCACTTAACTAAACATGGAAGGCAATATGGTTTTTTTTAACTATAACACAATTATCTTTTTATAAATTCTACAATGTTAACAAAAATCTTAAGGAAAAAGGGAAATTAATGTAACTATATAAACAAATCATTATTCATTAGGATAATGATCTGACAAAATTATCCTTGACTCAAAAACCCATTTCACTAGACATTAAAGACAAAATAATATTTTTATCATAACACAATTATTTTTTACAAATCATATGAGGTTAACAAAAATCCAAATGTGAGGGAGAAGTTATTGTAGCTCTAGAAACAATCACTATTCATTGGAATAGTGATCTGACAAAATTGTCACTGCCCCAAAAACCACTTAATTAGACATTGAAAGCAAGTTAACAAAATCTAAGGGAGAAATTATTTGAATAATGATTTGACAAAATTACCATTTAACTAGATATTGAAGGCAATGTGATATTTCCACCATTATACAATTGTCTTTTACAAGCTTTACAGGGTTAAATTAGTCATTTTTATTTTAGTTGCATAATAAAATTATCAATTTAACCATGGAATAAAAAATTATAATGTTTTTCACTCAAGGATATTTTGGTTTTTTTTTAAAATCAAAATAACTTAACTTCAAAGTCAAATAAAACAAAATACACTACAAGTGTAAGGTCATAAATTGATCTAATTATTAAAATATTAAAGTTTACAAATCAATTGTAAGCTTCTAATGCAACCACTTGATATTCTAAACATTTTCCAAATCATTTGAAAAATTTATAAATAAATAGAGGACAAATGCCACGCACTCAATAATTAATAATTCATCTTTCTAGTTTGATCAATTATGTTGAAACTTACTCATATATATAACTTAAAATCAATTCATTTATTATTCTATAATATTAATTCTTTCAAAGATTCAAAGTCCAAAAGCACACTTATAAATCATTTATAATTTTAAATAAATTAAATCAATAATTTTGAACATAAACTTAGATTGTGCACCCATATTTAAAGCTAAATTTAGAGTAAAAATACTACACTTAATCTAACCACAATAAGTCATATTTTGCCCCATAACCAAGCATTAAATTCTAAATAAACATGTTTATAAGTGTCAATATATAACCTTGAAAAGCCGGGTCCAAAATACACAGTTACTCTTATCACAATAACAATGTCTCATGTTTTTTCCTATAACTATATATCAAAATATAAATAAACATGTATATAAGCATCAATGTATAACCCTGAAGACTGAGTTCAAAGCATAGTCAATTAAAAAAACCTTCATTATAACAATACTCACTCTTTAAAAGTAATCAAAAAATAAAATATAAAAAAACCTTGATTTTTAAATCTTTTTGAGTAATTCTAACATGCATGCAAAAACTCAATTCAAAGAAAATAATAAATAACACACACCTTAAATTAATAAAATAAAAAAAAAGATTTTTGGCTCCAGTTCAAATCTCTACCTTGATCTTCATCTCTTTTTCTTTTTTTGTTTTGTTGATGTGGATTTTGATTGTATGACAAAAAAGAGTGCAAGTTAATTTAGGATTTTCTTTTCTTTTCATTCTATAATTTATCATGTAATCACTAATATACTCGTGACTATTACTTATAATACCCTTAATTAATAATAATAAAAAAAAACATAATGGAAAACCTAATTAATTATTTTTTTTATCTATTATTACTATTTTTAAAAAATCAACATATATATAATTATCAAAAAATGTGAAATGTCCAATATTCCCCTAAAAATTCTGGTTATTACATCTTTACAACTTACAATCAATTAAAAAAAAAACAAACCGCACCCATACATAAAAATCTTAAGATCAATGTAAGAACTATGAGATGATCATATTTTCAAAATATTCAAGATATTATTAGAAAATAGAGAGCTAGAAGATTGAAAAGAATCCCAGGAAAGGTAACAACTTCTCTATTTTTTTTATTTATAAAAATAGAAGGGGAGATCTTAAACCCAAATAGCATACTAATCACAATATTACACATGCATTATCGTTAAAGAAATCACCACTTGCAGATAACAAATATTACTATTCATAATTAATTATTATAAATATGACTCTAATGAACAACAATTATATGGAAATTATATAAAAAAAAACCTATATTACGCTACAAAAATTCATACTTTATTTCCAACAAAAACATGAATGAAGGTCAGACCACCCGCACATAAGCAGGTTACTGGCTCGTTTTTTCTTTAATCATAATAGTTATAAAAAAATATTATTTTCAAAGAAAAATATTTTTTTTACCTTATAAAAGGAGGAAATATTATTTAAAATCATAACGAAACATTTTATGTAATTAAAAATTGAAAAATATATATAATTATTGCAATGCAAATCTTATCTTATTATATTATAAATTTGAAACACTAACCATAGCAAGCACTATCCAATTCAAAATTCAATCACTAATTATTATTTTTATGTTTCAATGGAGGGATGACACAAAGCATGTCAAGAGTGTAATGGCAAAATATGCCTTAGAATACTTTCTTGTTAAACTATATATTAATAAATAAACTTAAAAGAAAATTTATTTTCAAATTGCATTATATTATCCGTATAAAATAACTTAATAAATTCAATTATTTTTTTACTTTTAATTAATTATAAAACATTTATTAACAAGTTAAATAATATTTTTTATCTAAAAATAATAAACATCCTTTAAAAAATTTAGACATCAATTGACACTAAGATAATGTTTGAAATTGTGATAATTTTTTTAAAGTATTTTTTATTTTAAAATGTATTAAAATAATATTTTTTTTATTTTTACAATTTATTTTTGACATTAACACATTAAAACGATCTAAAATTATAAAAAAATTAATTTGAAAAAAAAACTAAAAACTTTTAAAATAAATTTTGAATACAAAAACAAATATACTTGGAATACCTTATTGAAACGAAAAAAGCTAAATACAAATACATTTGCAGATAACACGCAGTAGTTTGAAGTTTTGAGTTTCAAAAACTTGAAAACATGGCTGGTCCCGTGATCTAGTTTAATTTGTTGATGATCGCAAGCCTTTATGGGCCCACAAGGCTAGATCCAGATTAATTCAAATAAATAAAAGGCCCAATTCTCATCACCCTCCTGATGTTTTGAAATTTTAAAAACGAACCCAACGGTCTAGTGCTTTCAAATTCCTCAACCTGATCTACTATTTCAGTTTCGTTGTTCTCTCTGGAAAGTGGAATCCTCCCTACAAAAATCACTAAGCGTTTAAGCAATGGAAGTTCAAAGCTGTTCAGTAAAAACACCCAAATCCCTTCAAACAAAACCCATGGACCCCAGCTGCACCTCTAAGGTTAGAGTAATTGTAAGGGTACGCCCCTTTCTCTCTCACGAAATTCCTGCAAAAAATGGCAACCCAACTTCCTGTATTTCTGTTCTTGATCCAGATCCTGACTCCAGAGATGAAGTCACTGTTCATCTTCAAGATCCTGACACCAGGTCAGTGCCTTTTCTTTTACTTTCTCTATGGGCTGCTGTTAATAATTTCGTGGGTTTTTTTAATTGTGGTTTCTTTTCTGTTCTCATTTTTTAATGCGCAGCCGAAAGGAGTGCTATCAGTTGGACGCTTTTTTTGGTCAAGAGGATAACAATCTTAGATCCATTTTTGAGAGAGAAGTGAGCCCTTTAATTCCCGGGATGTTTAGGGGCCGTAATGCTACAGTTTTTGCTTATGGGGCTACTGGCAGTGGGAAGACCTACACTATGCAGGTATGCTCCCAAAAGAGACTCCCAGCTCCTTTTATTTCCCGGACCAGTTCAGCTCCTAAATTAGTACAGCTTGTTTGGCTGCTGAAAAACCTAAGGAAAAAGAAAGAAAAAGTAAAGGGCTAACCTAACCTCATACTATTGGGTCCCCATCCTCTCACAAATCCTCAATTACTCCTTCCGTCTAAAATCCTTGTAAATTTTTTACTGAAAACGTCAAGTTCTTAAAAATTGCATCATTTTATTACAATAAATAGGTATTTTAAATGGAAAACATTAGACGGTTTTGAATGGAGACCTAATTGAGAATTTTCTGGTACATTAGGGGTTATTGGTGTATAGGTTGGAGATTAATCTGAGGTGACTTGGAAGCGTTAAGCTGTTTTGCTGTTGGGAATAAAGTCTTTAGCAAATATAGTAGCATTGACGTTCAGTGTATATGCATGTTGTTACTTGAGATTTAGCAGCTAGTGAATTTTGAGTTTTTTCGCTGTTATAAGTAAGTCTAAGGCCACTGAGACATGGTTGATGCTGCAGGGTACCAACTTGTTGCCAGGGCTAATGCCACTGGCCATGTCCACTATCCTGTCTATGTGTCAGAGAACAGGAAGTAGGGCAGAGATTTCATACTATGAAGTGTATATTGAAAGGTGTTATGATCTATTAGAAGTTGGATCGAAAGAAATTGTTATTCAGGATGATAAAGATGGGATGGTGCACCTCAAGGGACTATCTCGAGTCCCAGTCAATTCAATTTCTGAATTTCAAGAGGTGTTTTCTCGTGGAATTCAGAGGCGTAAAACTGCAGACACAGGTATCAATGATGTCTCTAGTAGGAGCCATGGAGTTCTTGTGGTAGCTGTCTCCACACCAGGTAGCGGTGATTCTGGGACTGTTGTGTCCGGGAAGCTTAACCTAATCGATTTGGCAGGTCATCTCTACACGATACCTACTCAACATTGACCACGATTCGGTTAATCTAGACTCTGTTTTTCTTATTTCTATTTGTTATTTTATCAGGTAATGAAGATAACAGGAGGACTTGTAATGAAGGGATACGTCTACTAGAGAGTTCTAAAATCAACCAGTCATTGTTTGCATTATCTAATGTTATCCGTGCACTGAACAACAAAGAACCCCGAGTACCATATCGAGACAGCAAATTAACTCGTATTTTGCAGGACTCTCTTGGAGGAGCCAGTCATGCTTTGATGGTTGCTTGCCTTGTAAGGAGCATTCATTCATCCATCTTGTCATCAGATGCTCTTAACATTCTTGGACACGTGATTTTAATTGTGTTTGTCAATGGTAGAATCCAGGAGAGTACCAAGAATCTGTTCGAACAGTGAGCTTGGCTGCTAGGTCAAGGCACATTTCAAATTTTGTTCCGTCAACCCATAAACAAGATACTCCGAAGGTTAAAGTTGATATGGAGGAAAAACTGCGAACTTGGCTTGAATCTAGAGGGAAGACAAAGAGTGCACAAAGAATAGATGCATATGGTTCTCCTATCCCTCCAAGTTCTATCAAGAAACCAAATTACAGCTCCGCAAAAGCTAAGGTCAACACCTACCGGAACACTTGTAATGCTAAAGAGAGGTATGGACTTAATTAAGCTGATGAAAATCTCCAATTAAATTGAAGCATGGTTATTTGAAAGTGTCGAATTAAATTGCGGCCTGATTATTTGAAAGTCTCAAAGCACAACTTGATTTTTTTTCTTTTTTCCTATTGCTGATTTATATGGTTAGATCCTAATCTGATTTATGTTGTTCACGATATGCTTAAATCTTACGCAGGGGATCGTCTGTACCATTCAGAAGTTTATTTAATGATGAAGGTTTAACTGATTCATGCTTGGCAGTGAGTTCTTAGCAACTTGTGTCATTTGCAGACTTGTTTCCTTCCACAGAAACAAATAGATGTTAAATTCTATTATCTAACATATGAATCTAAATTCAATTTTCAGAGTACGAATTGTGCTGCCGAGGAAAATGGGGAAAAGATCGGTGCTGATTCTACTGAAATTTCCTTGGAATCATCAATACACTTACCCAGTATGCAGCCACTATCCGAAGACTTGTTATTTTCTTGTTTCATGCATCTAAGGAATCCAATCAAATTTGAATTAATTTTAGTTTGTTTTATGTTAATCTATAAGAGGTTTCTTAAGGATTTAAAGGTGAAAACTTTGCAATTATGTAGTTGAGCCATTGGACAAGGAATATAAGATAACATCAACAAAGTCAAATAACTCAGTTGAAACATCACCCATTGCTGAAGTGAAGTGTACAGAGAGAGGTCCTTTAAGAAAAGCTCTCTCCCCCATCAATGCAAATGTTAACCAAATTCGCCACGAGGAAGAAGCCTGCAAGTGTCCAGTTCAGTTCGAGCCAAAAACACCTTCTACTGCAACCTGTGCAAAAGACAAGTTTGTAACAATCAGCACCCCACTTGACAAATTTAATGCAATGAGTTCTAGTTTAAAGGTAAAATAGAAGAATCAACTTTGTAAAGCAAACTAAAGTTTCTTCAAGTTGTAGATCTGATTTCTAGAAATTTGATGTGCAGAGCTCTCTTATGCAAGAATATGTTGACATCTTGAATACCGCTAGCAGGTAACTTCTGCTCAAACCTCTACATTTTGTTTTGATTTTCGAAGTTTTGTATTTCTCCTTGTTGTCCAAAGAAACTAAACTTGCAATTGGCTATTTCATTTACAGAGAGGAACTGTTGGAAATAAAGGTAACCTCAGCAGATTGAACAATCATGTGGCTTCTATGACTTTTCTGTTAATTCCTTACGACCATCTTGATCATTATGCAGGGGATTGGAGTGAGATTAGCAGATTACATAGCTGAACTCCGGGAAACAAGCCCTTTAAAATCGGTAAGCAAGACCTGTAAACCTTATCATGAACAGGTTTTTCATGTTCTTATATACTAGTTACTGTTAGTAATATACCAACGATATATGGTTTTTCATGCTGCAGCTGAGTGATTTAGAGAAGATTGGTCTCTCGTCTAAGCAGGTTTACAACATGTTCAGCAAAGCTGCAAGAGGCATCTTTGATAAACAAGACGGTGCGCAGCTCAGAGAAGAGTTAATGTAACTGGTTCCTATGGATAATTCATCCATGGAAATAGGATCAAATTTGGTTAACTATAACAATGATGTAGAAATAGCAATGTATGTCCTTAATTTGCTTGTGTGAGAGTGAGACTAATTTGATGCAGTAGGCTTTACTGCTTTCATTTACAGAGAGCAGTCATTGAAGTAGATTATTACCTCAACACTAAAATAACTGTAGCGAACAGTGAAGTATTTTAACATATGTTTTTAATCATGTTTTAACAAAAAAATTTGTGTATTTAAAGATCGTAGGTTCGAGATTTTTATTTTATTTTTTTTTAACAAAGGACGAACAAGATGTTGTCCTTACCTTTTAAAAAATAAAAAACAAAGCAGTCAAGTGCGTGGGCTGACTTGCTACTGGTGGACCACAAGTATTGGCCCGCCTTTATATTGTGATTGACAACCTGTTTGGTTTTTTTATATATATAAAAAATAAAAGTATATGATATGTGATCGACCAGTCATGCAGGCCTGACCTGTTAGTGGTGGGACACCTGTTACTGTCGGGCCTCACGACCTAACTATCTTTCTTCTCCTTCCCTTTATTTTTCTTTTCTTTTTTTTTACATATGAAAAAGATTTAGTTGTTTATTTACCTTTTATTTTTAACATGTTTTTTTTTAAATATTAGTTAATTTAAATAAGTTTCTCAATTATTATGTATATGTCATTGCGCACTAGTTATTACAGATTATCTCTTAAGTGAATATCTAAACGCGCCATTTACTCAAAAATTAATTCTTTTTAAATTAATATTTTTATATTATTTTGATATAAATTTTTAATTACAATCTTATAAACTAAGTTTGTTTGGATGGATAGAAGGTAATTCATGTTTTTTTAGAGTAAAAATCATGTTTGTTTAGCTTTTAAAAATGTAATTTGTACTTAAAAGCTATTATATTTTTTTTAAAAAAACCATCGCATCCAAACCAAATAAGCTATTTATTTTTTAAAAAAAGATATTTTCAAATTTTTTTTTCAAATTTTTTATTTTTAGAAATTAATTTTTAATATTTATAATATATTAATATTAAAAATAATTTTTTAAAATATAATTTATTTCAATATAAAGATATTTTCAAATAAAAAAAACCTTAAAAAATAATATCTAATCCGGATAAACAGGGACAACTGGACGGTCATCAGCGAGGCTAATCCAGAGCAGAAAGTGGATGGCCCAGTTTCGCGATATTTCCTTTCTTTCTCTCCACCATTCTTTTACTATTAACGTGGCATGCTCTGACGGGCTCTATCAATCGGTTTCCATGACATGAATGAATGGTTCCAAAACTCAGTTGACCAAGACCAGCCTTTCGTTATCTCTGCAACCTCCCAAGATTCACATTCCTCAAGAAATCGCCTCCCCAAATAAACCCTTAAATAACCCATTTAAAACCCACCAGTAGTTTATTTTCTTACAAAGTAGCGATCAAACAAGTGAAAAATCTGCAGATTGGATGAACGAGTGTGTGCATTCAGTCAGTCAGTTTCATACATGCATGCATGGATGCATGTATGCCTGAAAAGGCAGAAGCAGTACATCCATCCCATCATACATACACAATCATGAACAGCATATAATCATAGCAAAGCTACCATTTTAATTATACAAGAAAGATAAACAGGACGACAAGCAGCTGACTTACTTAAGATCTGATACTAGAGAGGAAACCCCGGAGCTGCAAATCCAAGAAGATTTGCAGAAAACAAGCCATGAATATATACTAGCTACTTTATTGAAACTTGTTGGAGACAAGAGACAAGAGACAAGAGACAAAGAGACAACCCTTATAAACGCCTAGTAGATGAAATATTATTTCTTGTCAATCCGTCGATGCGATGCTCATTTCTTGAATCAACGCAGCCAGCGGCCGATCGGTCTCATTTACAATTGCAAGGATCGCAGGCACAGTTGGCTCCACACTTGCAGCCACTCTCGGCTCCCACGACCGTCTCAGCAGCTCCATCAAAGTGACCCTTCTCTGGTGCCACGCCAAGAACCAGAGTTTCTTGGGTGATCGTCTCTGATAAGCTCATGTCAGGGTACATCTTGCATCTGCAAGTTAACAATATCATTTTTAAAATAATAATAAAAAAAAAAAAGCATCAAAACTATCAAGAATTAGGGGAAAATAATGAATCAAATCTTACCCTCCACAGCCGCTGCCGCACTTGCAGCCAGAGCCACACCCACAGTTTCCTCCACAGCAAGACATCTTCACGAAGAGAGTATTAAGAGCAGGAGATACAAATCTCAAGAAAACTTGTGTTTGAACGAGAAATAGATGGATGTGCATACCCTCACTTTATAGGCAGGTGAGGAGAGAGACTTCGAGGATATCCACCGTCCATTTGTCATGATCTTACGTCATGCTTATCCCTGCATATCTGTCCAAATCTGTACCCGCTTTCTATACACCGTTGCGGTTCTTGAACCCTCAAATCCCTCCTTCGTTGGCTATTCTGGTATTTTCAACACCGTTTTGTTGACCTTAAGTTTAAACCCCGTCGGATTTGATTACGTGGAGTTCAATCCAACGGTGTTCCATTTGCTGTGTGCCTTTTCGTGGGCCAGGACCGGCATTTGGCATCAAGATGGGTCTCGCGTGTCCTTCGATATCACATTGCGTTAAAATTTCATGCAAGGAAATTGCGCGAAGTGTGGCTGCCACAAGATAGAGTTCTTTTATTTTTTTATTCTAGTCTTCGTTAGTAATATTTTTTTTATTTGTATGCAAACATGTAATTATCTGTTAGCATAAAAAAACGATAAATTGATTAATTCTTTAGGCTTTTCCAAAATAGCATGGGAAATCGGTAAATTAAATTTTTTTTGGACTTTTCTATAATAACTTGAAGTAACTAAATTTGTAGTAATTTCATGTATGTAATTAGTATGATTATGTCAGGTGTATATATTAGAATTAAAAAAAAAACTTGTTTACCGAGAGCCAACATCTCAAAAACTTTAAAAAACTAAATATATTTATTAAATAATATGAAAGGCATTTAAAGTGTAGATTACATATTTGTTTTAAATCAATAGACATTTATAATATTTTTTAAACATATATAGTTACTATAGTATAAAAAACAATAGCAATAAAAGCTTTGTTATTATTTTAATATTATTACATTTGAGTGAAGCTAAAACTATTTTATTTGACACTTTAAAACTACTTCATTAGACACTAGACTATGACGAGTGTCTTGAATTAAAACAATATTAGATACATAATAGTAATTCCTAGATTACTGGCACACAATGTGGATCAATTTTTTTTAAAAAAATCAAGAAAAATATTCAAAACATCGCTAATGTGATTTTCAATTAAATTTTCTTGACTATGAACTTAAAATATGATGTATATTAAATATTTTTTTAAATATTGATACTTTAATATATTAGATGATACCTGTTTTGAAATATTAAAATGATGATATATTTAATTAACTTTGATTTATTTCTCAAGACTTAGACTGTAATAATTCTATATAAAGCAAAATAAAATTATGAAGGTAAATATCTAACTAGCACATTATTGAAGGATAAAATTAAAAAATACAATTAAATTACAAAAAAAATAAAAAAATTATCGGGTCAACTTATCAAATAAGCAACTCGAATCATGAAATTAAAATAATTTTATAAAAAATAAATAAAAATATTAAATAATATAAAGATTATTTTTTCAATTATTTTTATTTTTGATATCATTATTAAGACATCGCATTAAAGTTTTTTCTTATTAGGGTTAGGTGACATAGATAACTTTAACAAAAGATGAATAGCTAGGTTCGTGTATTAAAATAGTGTAAAGATCAACTTATATTATTTTTATTGGGATGACTTATGATCTTATTAGCGTGATATTGATTGTAAAATTAAAATATTTTATAAAATCAAATAATTTTTTTTAAAAAATTTAATTTCTTATCAACATAATATTGAATGATAAAATTAAAAAAAAACTAATTAAAAAATAATATAAAAGCATCTCAAACTAACTTGAGTTAACCTGTTAAGCATTATTTTCGGGCCATGATGCTGAAATAATATAATAGAAAGTAAACAAAGAAATATAATTTCAATAAATCTAATATTAAAATAATAAAATAAAATAAAAACTTAAGTTAACTGGGTTATCCAATAAATTTATAATATGTGTCATGAAAGTATGATAACTCCATAAAAAATAAATTTATTAATAAAAAAAAGTTCTGTATCATCGCAAATATAATAGTAAGTATGTGGTCCATCTGGAAGAAAAGGGAAGGTTTACTCCAATACAAGCGAACCAAAGGGTGACAGCAACAAGCGTGATTTACTCAATATCTACAGTCCTGAACGCTCAAGGAAGGTCGCAATTAATAATGTTGTTGAAGAGTACAAGTTTAACTAACAATCAATTGATTCCTCTCCGTTAACAGATATGTCGTTTTCCATGGACGGGGAAAAAAATAAAAACGTAACGCCCACCGTGGGGCTCGAACCCACGACCACAAGGTTAAGAGCCTTGCGCTCTACCAACTGAGCTAGACGGGCTACGTGGCACTTTCTGCTGCACATACGTTAATGAATATAAATTCTATCCCATCAGGAGCTCATACCGTACCGTCCAAAATTTAACACCGATAAACTTTTTCCTTCTGAAGAATAATGTCACTAGTTGAATGTGGTGATAAAAGTCTATGGCATAGAAGTTTGTGAAAAAAAGGGAGAGAGCATTGGAAAATGACCAAGGGACTATAGAAAAAAAAAAAAAAATGTGAATCAGATAAACAATTTTACGGGAGAAAATAAATAAATAAAATATATAGCAGAAGGTGAATTGCACGCGCCTGACGAAGTTTTTGTTCATTAAGGGGTGGGGGATTGTCTGTCCCTTATTTTTATTTGAAATAAAAAACACAAACGACAGATCGGTTGTGTCTGCTGTAAGGAAAATATCGAGCGCCGTCTTTTTTTCTAACATGCGGTCTCAGATTTGTCCAGCACACTGATCACTTGAGCTAAAATATGAATTTAATTTAAAGTGACGAAAGAAATATATTAACTCATTTTTTTTAGTTGTTAGTATAAAACGTTTAATGATATATGAGATGTTAATAGATCTAGTCAGGATTTTTTTTTAATATATCCATATCTATATATTTATTATTATCCTTTACCTTTTAGTCGTATCCAATCAGATAGATGAGGTCAGGTGAGGATATATGTTTTTTTTTAATCTTCATTTATTGGATATCCAACCTGATCCAACTCAGAATTTTAATTTAAAAAATCTCTTTTAATTTTTTTATAATATCCCACAAAATTATATACTACTACAAAGGATCTAAGATATCTAATAGTTTTATTTTTCTAAATCATATTAAAAATTTAATATTAGATATTGTGATTTAAAAAACTAAAATTATATCGATGTTAATTCCATGTTAATTAGTAGTAATTTGTTAATAACCAGTATAATTATTTATATGAATCATTCAATTATGTATTTATTATTTGTTAAACAACTTATAGCATGTACTTCTAAAAAAATTCACCAGTTATCTAACTTATAGAATTTACCACAAAATACTTTAGAGATACTCCTTATCTATGAAGTTATTATCAATTTCACCCTTCATCAATCACGCCCATCAATTTCATCCTTAATGTTACCCAATGTTTGTTTCAATTAAACCCTTATGTTTCACATTCCATCCAATTATGTTAACATTAAAATTTATTATTTAAATTAATAAGAGTTAATGAAGGAAAAACATTAATTTAAATTGAAAATCTTGGAAAAATTCAAATCCCATTTAAACTCAAAACTAAGAAAATCTTAAAATTATAACTTAAGAAAATAAAAAATCCAATGAAACTCAAAATTTATAACTTAAATTTGTTTTTATTTTTTTAGGGTTTCAAATATTTTAAATATTGATTTTTTTATTTCACTCCTTTAAATTCTTCATTTAATAAATATTTAAATTTTAGAGTTGCAATATAGACATTAACATATTATATCAAGTACTGATTTGGAGGACGAGTGGACAAAAGGCATAATTGAAAACATTAGATAACGTTGAGGGTAAAATTAAGGGATACAGTTTACTTAAAAAGAATATTGATAATGACCCATAGATGAAAATTATTTTTGTAGCTAACCCTATTAATATTTAAATCAACAAAGAACAATTTTTACACTTTTTTAATTAATAATTATTTTTAATATCATATATTTACAATTTTAAATTAAAGTTATGAAACTTAGATTGATTTTTTAGGGTTTGCAATATTATATTTTACTAATAATTATATTAAAAGGAGTAAAAATATTGAATCTAGTGTAAGTTTGATGATTAGATGGATAAAATCTCCAGTCACTTTTAAATATGATTTAGAGTTCATATTTAGAAATATGAATCTGTATTTTTTTTTTATATATATTTTCAGATTGTTTTGGTATGCAATTCTTTACTTCTTACTCTAGAGATACAATATGTTTTAGATTTTAAACAACTTTCTAAGCAAATTCCGTCATTTTCCCCAATCAAATATTAGTATTTTGAATGCAGAATCACTTGTGCACCAACCTGACACAAATAGAATTTAAATCTTTTCAAGCGCCAAAAATTTGTTATCAAGGATTTAAATTATTGGTGTTTTCTACATAAAAACGATTGGCAGTGTGCTGTGTGCTTTGTATAATGGAAGAAACCTGACCAGTTCGCTAGTATCTTTTGTTTTTTTATTCAAGATGGTTAAGGGTCAACATCGAAAAAAAAAATAAAAAATATGAAAATAAAAGGTTGAATTTTTTTTATTAACATAAATATTTAGACTAGTTTATATATATCTTAATTAATTTTATAAATTTTAAAATTAATAATTATATAAATCTTTAATAATTTTAAAATTTATAAGATTTTGTAAAAAAAAATAATCTAGAATCTTAAATCCTCAAGATTAATAAAAAATTTATACTAGATAAGCTCGTTAGACGAGGAAGGGCGAAAAGATGGCACGTCTTGACAATAATCAGGAGGACGTAGTAGCACAACAAATAAATGTTGAGGAATTTTACCTTCGAAATAAAACCTACAATGCACTAAAATGCTTGGGTCCTGCCCAACATTCTTGAGATCCAGTATGATATAGATTTTGTACAACCTTCTAAGCTTTTCAATGTTTTTCTTTCTTTTAATTTGTAATTAAATTTCATTTTGGTTCTTTTTTTTCCTTGTTGTGTTTTTCCCACCAATCTTCTTTCTTAATTTATTTATTTTTTAATTTTTATGTTTTGATTTTTTTTTCTAAAAAGATATCAACTAGAAAAAAATAGTCAAAATTATAAAATAAGCCCGTGAATAGATGAATTGTGCTGAAAATATATATTTTGAAATTTCTTTGTGTTTTTTGGATTTTTTGAAGATACTTTGGGAATGAAGTATGACAAAAACAAAATAATTTTATAGTATAATTCATACTTTCCTCTTTGTTTTTCCATGAAGAAATATAACTTTTTCTTCTATGTTCTTCATTCAGTAAAAATAAAAAAGCCATTAGATCAGACATAAAATAAAAAAATGGATATATGGTTTTTTTCAAGGTAAGAAAGACATCTCTCGAGTCATAACTCTTTTATCTCATCATGTGCTCTATCGTTTGCCTGGCTTTTATTTGCTGTAATATATGGTTTTTACTCGTAATAATGTATAATAAAAAGCCTCAATCATTTAGCTTTTATATATGACGTTCACAATTATTCATGGCCTGGTCGATGCGATGTATTTCAAATGGGCCAGGTTTAATATTCAAACAAAGCCCAAACCAAAAGTAAAGTAACAGAATACAGAATTAGTGGGCCTCTGGGTGGTCAGGTGAAAAGGAAAACACCATATGGTCAGAGGTTCCGTTAACTAGTAGTGGAAAAATAAAAGGTACCTTTCCTCCCAAATTTGTTGAGGTTTATGGGGTGAGTTGGACAAATAGCAAAGAAAATAAAAAGAACGAACAAATTAACATATACATATATATATAAAATTGAAATAATACATTTTTAAAATGTTGTTCAAAATCGCAATATTTAATTTTTTGGGAGGGGCCCATATAAATAATTATGTGAAAAGTCTAAAGATTCAAGGGATTTAAGGTTGGTGACTGAGTTAATGACTACACCAGAAAACGAGTCGGAATGCAGAGTCAAGGTTTATAGGTGGATAAGCGAGGAGATGGAGGAGAGGATAAGGCCATAGAAATTGTTGTCTAAAGGGTCGAGGACAGTGAGGCTAGTGAGTTGGGAGATGAGTGGGGTGAGTTGGCCCAAGTGGCCATCTGGATCAAGGTGACGCATAGGGGCCGGTGGGGAAGTCCCACGAGGCCGGGAAAAAGATTATGGCTGTATTGAACTTGGCTTGACCGAGACTTCGAGAGTAGAGATGTCGATTTTTAGTGTTGAAAGAATAAAGGAGGAGGAGGAGAAGGAGGAGGAGCTGAGAGAGGCTGCAGGTTTTGAGAACACCATGGTTTTTTATTTTCTTCTTTAATAAAGTTTGACGGGTCTTTAGAAAAGAAAATGAGGAGAAGAATCAAACTAAGATAATACCACATAAAAGAAAGAAAAAGAGATGACAAATGAAGGCAAGGTTTGAAGGGAAGAGAGAGGCGGCTTTTACTTATTATTTATTTACTAGTTTAATTTAATTTAATTCAATTTATTCTCCTTCTAAAACGCAAGCAATAATAATTATTGTTTTTTGAACCGCGGTCTAGTTACAATTAAAAATAATAATAAAGTAAAAATGTGTTATTTTATCAGATGTTTTTTTAAATTATATTATTCTGCCACATGTTTTAGATTATTGTGCTAATTGTTTTTTTTTAAAAAACTGGTTTTCGGTTGGTCCAAATATCAGACCTTCCAACAATAGAAAGATTTTTGCCAAAAAAAAGAAAGAAGAAAGACAAATGCATAGCCAAATAATTCGAAGTGATCCGAAATTAATTAAATGATCCACAATTTCAATGAAAACCAATATTTGGAAAAACTAAATAATCTAAAATATCAGTAAGTTTTTTTTATATAAGATCTCTTTAAAAATATAACTATAGTTATTTTTTAAAGTATTTTTTACTTAAAAATATATTAAAATAATATTTTTTATTTTTTAAAATATTTTTTAACATTAACACATCAAAATAGAATAAGTAAATGAATTGAATTATCTGTAATATTAATAGAACCAATTTGACATTAATTAAATTGAATGTTTTTTTCTGAAATTTTTAAATAATTTCAGTTAGAAAATTTTAGATTGTTTTTTATTTATAAAAAATTCCCTCGGATGCACTTTGACATTGTTTGTCAATGGTAGTGGTTCAAGTCGTGCGAAGATATTATGGATATTTGTATATACATTTGCAAGTTGCTCTAATTAATATTCTAAAATGCCGAAGTTGACCTGCAATGAAAGAAAAAAAAAAATTCCCTCGTAAATTTTAAAGGTGGCTTTTCCTTTCAACGAATGGAGGAAGTGAGTAGAGGAATATTTTAAATATCAAATATTATAATTTGGGCATAATATAGCATATTCGCTATTTAACCTATGCTTCGGGTTATAACATATTAATTATTTTTTTAAAAATTTATAATTTAAAAAATAAATATAAATAAAATTAATTAAATAATCTTATACTATAAAAAATAATATGCAACACTAAACACGTCAACAATATAATTTAAAAATGAGTGTTGTTTATTTTAAAAAATAAACTTTATTTTTATATAAAAAAATTATAGATGAGTTATAATAATACCTTGAAAAATAAAATATATTAAAACAGCTAAAAAAAACTTATTTTAAAAAAAAACATGCAAAAATTATGAAATAAATCATGAAACCAAGATAAATTCATATAAAAAATTTAAAGATAATCACAAAACCAATATATATAAAAAACTAATGTATAATAATAAGATTATACAAAGCTGAATTTCCAACCAATTAAATATCAAATTAGAAAAAAAATTAATTACATAAAAAAATTGAAAAAAAATTAATTAGAGGAATAAAAAATTTTAATTAGAGGGTTTATATGAATTTAAAATTAGTTCGCTTGAAAATTCATCATAAAAATATGTTTTTTATTTTTAAAAATTTATTTTTCACATCACAATAATTTAAAAATATAAAAAAAATTAATTTAAAACATAAAAAAATTAAAATTTCATGAAATGATGGTTTGGCAGCAATGCCAAACACACCATGTAGTTACATGATCCTAGGCACATCTTAACTATATATGAAATTAATATAATCGATATTATGCTTGCCATCGGAAAAGGAAAGAAAGAAAGAAAGAAAAAGACATGGACAACACCTGCCCTTTTCCCATAAACATGAAATGCAATCACACGACATGAAGTGTTGTTGTTTATGCATGAATTCCACTCTCAATTCTGAGTTTCTTATGAGATCATAACTCGCATGGGATTGGAATGCATCATTTGCACCATTCTCAATAACGAACAATAATAAAGTCTCAATTGCAGACAAATTGATTGGTAGCCATTAGCGTGTTATTTCCCACCAAAAAAAAAAAAAAGGTTTGACTTTTGATGATTATTCCCACCTTTTATTCTATTATATAAAAAACTAATTGTAGAAGTAGGAGAACCAAGCATCGTTTTCTCCACGCGATTCCCAGTCAAATTCTCCATTAACACTTGAAAAAAAATAATTTCAACTAAACAATAACTAATAATTATTGTTAAACAAAACTAACCAGCAAAATGCCCTCAAAAGTCAACTGCTCCCCCCCCCCCCCCCTCCACTATCTATCTCCTTTTACAATTCCTATGGAATAGTAGTGTTCAATCCATTGCTGCTGTAGCTCCTCTCCTCTCCTGCAAAAACCAGTTTAGCTTGTTAGCTACCTGCTATGAACAATCAAATACAAACAACCATCAACTTCCAAGTTTATTGAGACGCAGTCACTAATTGTTTCGATTAATGGGCAACTGTGTCACAAAAGGGAGTCACTGTTTTGCCAGGGCAGGGGACATCTCAGCCCGGCACCATAATATCTCCATTGATAATTATGGCCGGGAGGGACTAGGTCACTCCTTCTGTTACATCCGCCCATACATTCACCCAGCTTCCAGACTCTGCAGCAGCAGCAGCAGCAGCAGCCACAACAACAAAATCCACTCTCAGCTGGAAACAACAACGTTTCGGTCCATCTCCGGAGCCTCTCTAAGCGCCAACACATCAACAACATCCTCAACCTCTCTTAATGATACTCTCTGCTCCAACAGCTCTGGTTTGGATCGAGCATCCACTTTTGAAAGCTCTGATTCTTTCGCTTCCCTCCCTCTTCAGCCTGTCCCTCGTGGCTCCGGTGTCCTCTCATCGTCAGGTTATTCAGGTCCTATAGAACGTGGCTTTTTATCAGGTCCTATCGAGCGTGGATTTCTATCAGGTCCCATTGATCCTGCTAGTTTCTATTCAGGTCCGTTTGATAAAGAAAAAGACAAGGACATCAGTACTGTTAATCATAGTACCACTAATCAGTTGCAGAGTAGTAGTTTCTCTCATGCTGCCCTTATTACTAGTATTGATGAAGTTGAAGTTAAACCCAAGAAACAACAGGCCGGTTTAATAAAGAATTTAAAAAGAGCAATATCTAATACTATCTCACGAGGCCAAAAGCTTATGGTGGCACCCATAAGAGTTAAAGAATCAGCAAGTACTAGAAATGTCAAAGTGATTGATCAAGTTGTTGTTGTTGATGATGATACTGGTCATGAGGATTTGGCGAGTGAGTTCTCAATTGGGAGCCAGAATCTACAATGGGCACAAGGGAAAGCTGGTGAGGATAGAGTACATGTAGTGATATCAGAAGAACATGGGTGGATTTTTGTGGGGATATATGATGGTTTTAATGGACCTGATGCCCCTGATTATTTGCTTTCTTATCTTTATACCAACATCCATAAGGAGCTTAAAGAGTTGCTGTGGAATAATAATGACAACGTTGAATCCACAGCAACAAAAGCAGAGGGCGTTTTGCATTTAATTGATCAAGAAAATTCTCCGTTAGTAGGAAATTATTATGATGATCTGAAGAGAAAGCATGGAAAGAATTTGAAGCGTACGTCTAAAGGTGGTGACACGAAGAGATGGGAAGAGAAGTTGAATTTGAAATTGAAAGAGAAAATGAACTGCTACTCTAACGGAGCTAACCATTATGATGTTTTGAGAGCGCTTTCGCAGGCATTGAGGAAGACAGAGGAAGCCTATTTTGAGAGTGCTGATAGAATGGCAACCGACAATCCAGAACTGGCTTTGATGGGTTCTTGTGTTCTGGTGATGCTGATGAAGGGAGAAGATGTTTACTTGATGAATGTTGGCGATAGTCGAGCGGTGCTGGCCCAGAAAGGCATAACCGTTCCTGGATTAAGGAAAGGAATCCAGGATTTGGAGATTATCAATGAGGAAAGCAAGCGTGATAGAATTGAAGATTTCGATGGCGACGAGCTTTGCAGGCTGCGTAACTTGAATTCAATTCAGCTGACTATGGATCACACCACATATGTAGACAAGGTGGTATTCGGTTTCTTGCCTCTTGTTAAACCCATTTTGAGTTTTCTTTCTCTCTATTGACAAGGCAGACTAAAACCTGCGTTTTCTGAATATCAGGAAGTTGAGAGGATCAAGAAGGAACATCCTGAAGATGTTTCTGCAGTAATGAACGACAGGGTGAAAGGTTATTTGAAGGTTACCCGAGCCTTTGGGGTTGGCTTTCTCAAACAGGTATCCAAGTTTCTTTATATTCAAAATGCAACAAATTAGGCAAAGATCACTCCATTTTAGTCAGGAATCGGGATCGAGAATGTATAGATTCAATCTGTCTTGCTAATACCTTGTCTTGTGTCGTTGAATCCTCTGCCTCTTGTGTTATTTTGGCAGCCAAAGTGGAATGATATACTCTTGGAGATGTTCAGGATTGATTACATCGGAACCTCTCCATACGTTACATGTACTCCATCGTTATACCACCACAGAATGAGTCCGAAGGACAGATTCTTGATATTGTCCTCCGATGGGCTCTATCAATACTTCACCAATCAAGAAGCTGTGTTGGAGGTTGGCTCTTTCATGGCTGCATTTCCCGAGGGAGATCCAGCACAGCATCTAATCGAAGAAGTTCTGTTTCGCGCAGCCAAGAGTGCTGGTAAGTAAGAGTTCCGACATTATGGGCCTCAAATCCTATGAAGCAAATCAAAATCTCGTGTAAATGGCTTGATATTTTGCAGGCATGGACTTCCACGAGTTGCTTGAGATTCCACAAGGAGAGCGTCGCAGGTACCATGACGATGTTTCTGTTATCATTATTTCCTTGGAAGGTAGGATATGGCGTTCGTCTGTGTAAATACTCTAGAAAAAAGAGAGAGGGGACTGGCCATTTTTCTTGAAATTCATCTCATTTTTTGCCTGAATTATAGTGATTGTAACATACCAATTAGGTTTTTGCCATGCTTTAATAAAATTCAGCTCGTTATCAACTTGCCCATCAGTCTGTGAAGATCACCATTGAAGTGGTAATTAATGCAAGTGTTCTTGCTTTTCTTTGCTTTTAATGATGAGGTTATCTTCAAACAGCCATCACATTTAGGACAAGAAGTAGTTGATTGCAAGGAAGCTTGCATAACTTAATGCGCGTCACAAACACTTGAAGTAAATATACGTGAGTGTGAGCATGGCGCAGGCCATCCTCTGTCGAGAAGATACAGTTCTCTTTCAACAGCCAATAAATATAAAAATGCACGCAAGGCATTGCAGTTGGGATAATGATGACGACGACGGTGATGATGGTGATAGTCAACGAGTTCCATGATTGATTTTGTCTTTAATCGGTAACGCGTTTTTCCTTGAATTACAACCCGCTCCATAGCCTTTTCTCTGTTCGAGAAACAACGGGCTCGGACTTTTTAGTTCTTTTTTTTTTTTTAAAAAAAAAAAAACAGTGGGACGATGACTTCAGGGCTGATATTAAAAATTCAAGTCGTCTATCCTTGATATTTAACTGACTATTGTATCCTTTCTTAAATAAGAGAGAACACGACAAGGAGTCTTGTCCATGGAGGCTTCGCTGGATGCAAAGGCTGGGCTTTAGCTCATACTAAATAATTAGCTCGATAATGCTGCAGCTGAGGTTAAAATTTTTTTAAATATAAAAATAAATATTTAATTATTTTTTTAAATGTTTTTCAACAAAAAAAATGGTTAATTGACAAATGTAATCTGGATTAATTGATGGTCAACCTCTCTAACTAAATCTTTATTTAATAGAAGTTTCATATTAAACCACCATGAGGATTCATTCAATAAAACTTATCAATTTAATGGATTTATATGTATTTTAGATTATTAGTCAGATATAATTTCATTAAAAAAAATCAAGATAGTAATTTTTAAAATATCAAAATAATAATATATTAAATTAATTTAGATCAACTCTTCAAACTTGTCCTTTAATTTATTTTAACTGAGTGGATTTAACAACTTCATTTTTTTTTATCTCATTACATCATAACAAAAATCAGGGTCAGCAGTAAAACAACTTAATTAAATAAAAGAATAAAATTACGATGGAGTATAAAACAAAAGCCTGTATACTTAGTCCAAGCTACAAAGAATATCCTTTTTAGGTATTCGTTGACATCTGTCATTTTCACTCTTTATTTTTATTTTTGTTAGTGAAATTCTTTGGCCTTGGCGTGGGAGAGGCATTCAACTACTCCTATTTTAAAGTCCGTTATCTCCCTCCCCTTCTATTCAAGATGGGACAAAATTTGATCCTATCGATTTAGATGATGTTAAGCATCTGTTTATTTTTTAGTAATTTAAGAGAATATAATTTTTTTTAAAATTAATCATTTTAATGTTTTCAGAATATTTTAATTTATTGATGTTAAAAATAATTTTTTTAAATAAAAAAATATTTTGATGCATTTCTAAAAAAATACACTTTAAAAAGTAACCGCAACTAATCAACTAAACTTCTAAACACTTCATAAGACTTTGTTTATAACTCTGTTCCAAATGGTATCTAGTTAAATTCATTTTAAAATATTTATTTTTTTATATTTTTAAATTATTTTGATATATTAATGTTAAAAATAATTTTTAATATAAAAATATTATTTTAATATATTTTTTAATAAAAAATATTTTAAAAAACCTGCTATCATACTTTTAAATACCATTAAAAGGTAGTTTTAATGACTTAATGGCTATCTTAGTTTTTTTTACTCTTTTCTTTTTATTTTTTATGTGGGCCAGCTGAGTAAATTACAAACTAGTTCTAATTTAGTTAAACGAATTAAATAATTTATTAGATTTTAAGAACTAATTAATAATTTATTTAATCAGCGTTAACTTATTAAATATTGTTTTATTTCGAGAAACGTCTTCTTTTCTTAATGATTGCTTTCTGTATCATCTACATTTTCTTCTATTTTTTCAAAAAAATAAAATAAAATTAAGAGATTATGAAATGGATGAAAAAGATTAAGTTACAAATAGATTTAATTAATTTTCTAAACTAAAGGATTTATTTACTTTATTTTATAAAACTAGAGGTTTAATTTATAATTCAATAATTATTTGTTTTTGTGTTTTAAAAGTATTTTTAAAAAAATTTAAATTTTTTTATTTAAAATTAATATTTTTTAGTATATTTAGATTATTTTAATATATTGATATTAAAAATAATTTTTAAAAATTATAAAAATATTATTTTAATATATTTTTAAATAAAAAATTCTTTAAAAAACAAGCAAATCTAATTTTCAACAGAATCACAAGCTGTGAATATGCTTGAACCAAAGCAACAGATAAGATTTACGTGCTGGAGTTTTGAAGCATGACGCACGAAGTTCTAAAAAAAACTTTATATTTTTATGTCGGCAGCTGGCAGTGTGGTTTAGGCCTCTGGTGACCAACTAATTAATATAAAAATGTGCGGACACGAGCACAATGATGGTATGGTGATGATCCTCCTTATCTGATATATAAAAAACATTTATTTAATATGTTTTTAAATTAAAAAAACATTTTGAAAAACTCCTGAAAGATTTTTAATTTCTATGACTGATTTGGCTCCAGTTTGACCATCATCCCAAATTCCAACCACCGGCGGAAAATTAGGAATATCAAGGGAATCAACTCAATATGTACTTCTAAGAGTTTAATTGTTTTAAATATATTATTATATTTTGATTCATTTTCCAGCCGTAAAATAGCCTCATGTGAAAAACTCAAAGCTATACTAATTTATTCTTTTTAAATAGTAATTATGAAAAAAAAAACCTTAACATCATGTGACAATTCTTTTAATAAATCATGTAGGGTTAAGATATTTTCTTCAATTTAAATAATAAAAAAAAGATAATATGAAGATAGACTAAAAGCAATTAAACTTGCAAGGAAATGTTGAAAACTAAACCTAAAATGTTGAGATAATTTCCCAAGATATAAATCGAAGGTCAACTGCGGGCCATCATGACAATCCATTTTACTTGCTTCAAAGGTCAACTCAATATTTTATACTAAGAAATGAAAACTGAGATTTTTTTTTCTTCAACGTGGGGAGTGGAATAAATAACAGGAAAAGCATCTCAACATATTACAACGAGGGAGAGATTGGATATAGTGGGGTGGCAGTACTTTATCAATAATATACAAAGCCAATAGAGCAAAGTAAATAAGCATGTGTTCTGATACCATTGACCATGGCTTCCTTGAAAACAATAGAGGGTACCTGGGTAGTGTGAACAAGTGCAAACTAAAAACCGTGCTGTCTTCTCCACAAACAATGAGAATCAAGTCATCAACTACATCAGTAGTTTTGCACGCCTTGTTTCCAATATTGCTGGCCGTGCTTCGGAGAAAAAGCACTTGAGAGTTGCCATTGAATTAAGTGGAGATATTGGAGATCAGAAGTTAAGAGTTACCGAAAGAAAAGCCTGATAGTCCAGACTGCGGAGCTTCATCAAAATCAAGTAAAATCCATGTTATAGCAAGTGGGGTTGCATGGAGAAAAAGCACTTGAGAGTTGCCATTGAATTAAGTGAAGATATTGGAGATCAGAAGTTAACAGTTACCCAAAGAAAAGCTTGATGGTGCAGACTGCGGAGCTTCATCAAAATCAAGTAAAATCCATGTTATAGCAAGTGGGGTTGCATGGATAAGGGCAGTCAATTTGCTTTACTATGTTACGGTTGAAGTACCAATCACCTACTGACTCTGCAATGGTCTGTTACAAGGGTCGCAAGGGTAATCAGCGGCATACTAAGAAAATGTTTAGATACAAATATAAAGGAAACTAAAAGTAACTTGGAATGAAGCTTCAGTTGTAACAGGCACCAATGGCAGCTCAAAACCACGGTGACATGGAATCATACAGAAACATTTTGATTGTATGCAAACCAACCTAACATGTGAGATGATAAAATTTTCTCACCTTCTCGTTCATTCTAGGAGATGTAGATGAATGCCATGTCTCAGCCATCCATGTTTGACAATGAATAAAGCAAGAATTTATGAACAACCCCCCTTCCTTTTTTCGCTGGAAATCACCCAGTGCTTTCAGCATAGAACTACGGAAACCTGTACATGATAACAAGCAGGAGCAGGAAAGCGACAAACAGAAACCACATCATCGACAAGAAAAGGCAAGGCAGTTCAGATGCCTACTAAATGTCACAGGGACAATGAGCAAGGAATTTCATGTTAGCTAGATTCCATTTTACTTGTTTTATCCACCCTGTACCTGAAAGACAGTTCTAATCTGAAGTTCTCAACATGTGTACAATAAACTAACAATCCAAATGTTAACCATTGCTTAAGGGCACAAGGAGAAAAATACACAGAACTGAACCGAACCAAACTCTTGGTATATATCAAGTCTGTGAAGGACTGCATGAAACATGAATTGTATGGGCACCCTATTTCATGATCTCACCGTGTTGCCTTCTAAATTGATCCTAACAATACCAATATGGTTACATCTCAAATGACCTTAATCATTTATCACATCATTCCCACTTTTAAACACACCAGACATGTTCAAGACGAAAAGGTGTAGATATATTTTATGATCAGTGATCACAGACAAAAGAAAACTATGTTTGGATGGCCGTGTTCATCTGCTTTAACTAATTTTCAACTCCATAAATGCATGGCTTCAAATGCTTGCTCCCAACTTAGGCTACTTGGACAGCACATATTTTACATAACAATACATCTTTGCTTGTTCTTTTTTTCTTTTGTTTGATCTTTCATAGAATAATGATGGTTTTGAGATTCATGATGACAGGAATTATTTTGGACTTTAAAGTAAGAACTAATTACCTTGCAGTATTTCCATCTGGCTAGGATTACAATAGCGAAGGTTCATTCTGCATCTTTTCCAATAGCCTTGAGGATCTGATGCATCTGGTACCAAGATGTGTTGTATCTAAATTTATTTTATCCTATTAGCGAGGTTCAGGATGGAACATGAAAAGGTTGCAAATTATGACAAATTGAAGATACTTTTTGTGAATGAAATCACCTGCCAAAAATCATAAGCTGGGTTGACAAGGAAAATTGGGGTCCTTGTTTCTTTAATAATTTCTTGAGGAAAGAGACACTGGCATTAAAATTCACGAGCAACAATCATGATTAAGGAGCAACACGAACTTCTTAACAATTTGACAAACAAAACCACATACCCAGAGAAAAGGGGAAAAGAACCTGCCTTATATGGGTCCATTCTTGTTATACAATTCTTCCGCAAACTTTTCACCACGCCCTGGCAGCAGGACAAGTAAACAAATTATGTGAGCCATGATGGCTTGTGAATTCGCTTCTTCCCCTTTTTTACTTGTAATTTACATTGACAATTTACTAATTGTAATTGCCAATTTGCAGTAGCACCAAAAATATAAACATACAACCCCCTAAAAGATCACAATTTGTAGCTACAACACTAGTTCAAGATGATAGAAGGCACTAAAGTACATATTCTAATTGAAGTTTTCAAAGTCAATGAAACCCATGAATTGACTTCAAACTCAAAATGGCAAAAAGATTGTCATTTTGAAGATATTCTTATCAAATTAATAAATGGTCAAATCTTTTTTACCACTGATATGACACTGACTTAGCTTCATCCATCACATAAGTCCAATACATCATGCATGTTAACCACCAACATAGAGAGAAATTGTGAAGAATAAGGCAGCAGTGATCCCATCTAGCTTAAAATTATGGAAGATGATAAGGGCATAACTAAAGAATGAGTAAAACCTGAAGCTGGGTAACATCTCGATAGAAAGATCCCATTGTGTTATTTCCAAGAACATCTTTCCTGCAATAAAGAAAGTATGAGATTGGGTTTTTCGGTGTTTTTAGTCACTTAGAACATATAAAGACTAGTAAAGAAGCATTATAGAAAAGTGGTAATTGCTAAACACAAAAGATGCAGGACTTTCCAAATCCTCTGGTGCTGTATAGCTAATAGTTATATATACTAATTCTGGAGAAAATTTATAATTGCTAACCTCGTGTAGCAAAGAGTGGTTATGGTAAGAGAGAAGTATATGAGAAAAAAGATACCGAATGTTCACCACGGCCCACAACACAACCCACAACGATACAAAAAACTGATTCAGGCATCAAACAAGTCACAGGTCATGCTAGCTAAAAATATTGGTACACCAAACAGTAGTATGCATGCAAAAACATACTCATCAAGGAAAAAACCTGCATCAGCAAGACATTTGACAGTTGCATCCTTTGGCAGAAGTTCTCGAAAGTCATCACAGTGAATAAGAGTTGCCAATCCTCCAGCAGAGCATCCTGAAAGAAGAGCCTGCAAATTTTTCAAAATTCATTGGCAAGAATGGAAAGTGGTCAGAAAAAAATGCTGGGCAGCAAGATTGTCTAATTCTAACATATAAAGACAGCACAAAACAAGAAAGAAAAGGTGGGTGCAACGGAAATTCCCCCCTCTGGTAGTATTATAACTGGTGAAGAGACCACTGACAAGTGTCCAAAACAGGACATGTTTGCACACAACAATTTAAAGGATGGAGAAGCTACCTGTTTGGCATTGGATAAGCCGATTGATAACAGTTCATCCATAAGGGCTTCCCAGATGAGGTGGCCTCTGAATAGAAGCTTGGTACCATTCTGTAAGATTAAAAAAAAAGCTATATGAAAACCAAAAAAAAAAAAAAAGACAGGCTAGTTTCTTTATAGTAGGATGCGGGTGTTGATAATCTTTTCTTTACCTTAAACTCATATTGTGAATGGCCAGCAAAAGATGCGCCATCACAGTAACGTATCTTGACTTTATTCCAGTTAAAGAAATCTGAAGGGAACATGATGATTAAATAATATTAGTGATGAACTGGAGCTAGCTAGCTACCTAATTACTAGAAATGGGAAAAGAAGTTGACCAGGATTTTGAGAGGATTGATGGCTTAATATCCCAGAAAAGGGGACTTGGCGTTCCATGTAGCTGGAGGATCCTAATGCCGTTGACTTCCGTTGCAAACATGATGCTATCGTATTGCACCACCCTCCGCCCTTGGGGGTGTTATCACTCAGTTATTGAAGAAGAGGTATAAAATAAACACACACAAAATTACTACTACTAATAATAATACCTCAATGTGAAGAATCCAACTGTTAGAGCCAGATCCAAATCCTTTCCGGAAATGGTAGCCAGGCAAACTCCCATCTAAACAAACTGCAATCACAAAAGAATCAAATAAACAAATATCATTTGATTGGATCAGATCGAATCGAATCGAATCGAATAATAGAGATAGAAAAGAAAAGAAGAGAATACGGGCGCCTCTATCTCTGGCATTGTGTAGCAGGGTCAAGCCTACTAGATTGTCTGTTGTGGATGTGGTGGCCGCGGGATCTAAGGGTAAGGGTAAGGGCCGGGACAAGTAAGTGAGAATAAAGACGATGATGGAGAAACCGACGGCTGCAATTGCCCAATCCTTCTTGCCCCACTTTCTCCACCATAAGAACAAACCGCGAAGCCTCAGATTAGGATTAACATTTGCCATCTCACTCGCCTTCCTCCTTGCCTTCAGTTCAAAGTCCACTCCCTCTTAACTCTCAACTCAACTCAGCAAAAGATACATGCTCCGCTATTGCCTAATGACTAATGTATTAAGGTGGTACCATTTAAAATTTGGATAGTGCTTCCACTGTTTGATTAATGGGTTAGAACTTGTACCTCTGAAATTTAAGTTTATTTTTTTCTCTTTTTACGAAAGGTGAACTATGGAGTAATTATGATTCCCGAGCAACGACAGTTGGGCATAGCAGCAAGGGGTTAGTTTTTCATGTGAGGTGAACATAGTTTGAATCCTCGTCGGTAGTAAAATCCGTTTTAGGGTGATTGACGATGCCAAGAAGGGGAAGCGACCGGACAAATAACCTAGTACAACCACCAAAAAAATAAAAAATAAAAAATAATATATATATATAAAATTGCCCCCAAATTAATCCTTTTAAAGTGTGTTCATAAAAATATGTTTGGTTTGGTAGCCCAATATCGATATAGCTCATTTGCTAAGACAGAGAGTTTCCTAGCCTGATATCAAGTAGCTTAGATGGGCCTGAAAGGCTTACCTGTGTTTTTTTATATATATATTTTTTTTATTTCTCTGATTTATTCTCATTTTTTAATATAGGATTATCGTAATTTTAAAAAGATATTTTGTTAGTGAATTAATTATTAATCTTACAAGAATCTGTTTGATTTTACTTTTTGGACAAAATTAAAAGTTAAGGAACCATAATTTAAGAAGAAGAAAAAAAAAACCAAGCATGTCATAAAAAAATTTGATCCTCACTTTTTTTCTAAATTTTATCTTTGGATTTCGTCAAAGTTCCTTTCTTGGTTCTTTTAGTTTAGGGTCAAGCATTTTGGCCCAATTTTTTTTTTTGTTTCTATCTTGGTTCCTAGTTTAAGAAAAATGAGAGTCACCAAAAAACAAAAAACAATGAAGAGATAAAGTTTTTGGTTGACCAAAATTCTGACCATGAAAAGAATCATTCTTGGTTTTATTAAGTTTTTTTCCGTCTAAAGGAGTTCTATTAAATTATTCGTTGACCTTCATCTTGCTTAAAAAATTAGATTGAGTCCACCAAAATATTGTCTAATTAATATTTATATTAAAAAAATAAAGTGATGGCACCTCTAATTTTTTTTAGTCAAACATGGTTTCGATTAAGTTGCTTATATTATATTAGTTCAATTCCCATACAATTTAATTTCAAACTCAAACTCAAGCAAACAAGCAAAGTAAAGAGTTAAGTTGAGTGACCTCCAAGTTGACTCACAAGATCTAATTATTTATATCAGCAATGTTTTTTTTTTTTTGTCATCAAACTTATCTCATCTTTTCATGTTCCGTTATCATGATTTTTTTGTATAGAAGCATATTATATCGCACACAAAGTATTGATTCATATAAAAGGATCAATTTAAAGACTTTTTGGTCAAATCAGGCTCCAATAGCAGTTAAAAAATATATTAAGAGGGGCCAACTATAACGAAGAACAGCAAAACGTGACATTTAGATTTTGGCATAAAAAACTTTAATTTGATCCTGAAGTTTTAATTTTCCTATCATTTGGTCCATGTTGTTTCAACAATTCATGTTTTGGTACCAGACTTTATTCTTTACATGCTTTAGACCCTGAATATTGAAAGAGAAAATAGAAAATCATCGGAGAGAATCAATGAGAGAAAAGGTATTGGAATGACCACATTTCAGCTACAAAGTATGCCAGCCTTTGTATCATCGGGTTCATCTTCTTGAGATGAATTCAATAAAGGAGGTGTTTTACTACGGAAATTTTAGAAAAAGTAGACCGACTTTTCTGAAATACTACCCGCAACGCAGGTAAGGTAGAAGGCTAGTAAAGGCAATTCTCCACCTCAGGGCAAAACCAACGACATCACAAACATTGTATATGAATAACACTTCTCCACATCTATGATCTAACATTTACAACCATAACAAAATCCACCTCAGGGCAAAACCAACGACATCACAAACCGCCTGGAACAGTGGAACTACAACTAAGAGCAGCATTTATACCAAACAGGCAAACTGCCTTTCCATGACAGTTTACGAAACAGTTGGCATGTTTCAACAACGATTTTGCCAGTCATGCAGTTTCATACACAACCCGGGGGAAACTACTGTATTGACAGCGGCAAGCGGCCGAGTTGTTAATTCATTGAATAAATTGAAACCATTAAAATCACAGCCGAAGCCATTTCCCTCTAATACCAAAAGTGGTCGCGCCCTCCACAGAATCACAGTCCAGGATCCAGGACAGGGACAGAGATAGAGGTCATTTCTATTCTCTTAACCAGTGAGCAAGGGATAAACATTGTATGTGAATTTATAATTTCTTTTCTCAATAACCTATCTACCAAATAAACCTCTGTTTCCCGGGCTCATGGCTCCAATTAAATGGCCTAAACAAGAACATAAACATTGTGAAAACATTGGTTACCACATATCCAAGTCCGATGAGGACCAAACTTTGAATATCAACCGTATGGGAGTGAAGCATCAAGAAGTAGAATGGTATGGTATAGTATCTGAATTCAATAAGTGGAGCAGGAACTAGAACTGCAGCTGTAGCCAAGAAATATGCCAATACCCAAATTTTTGGTCTAGCTTTCCTTGCCAATAAATGACGTAAAAAAGGAATCAGGATAACAAAACCAAATAAAATCTTAGATGACAAGGGAAAAGGAAATAAAAAAGATGAAGACAGCAAGTACTAACCCAATACTCTGAAGATGGAAAACCATGAATAGACATAAAGTGGGACCAGAAGGTACTTCGTTGATTGATGAGATTGGATGACCTTCCGCCAAAGATAAAAGGTATAGTGCCGATTGTCAGCAAGGAGATAGGCATGAGCTATGCTGCAACAGCAATCAACTAAATGATGAAACAGTGACAAAGAGTGGCAAGTATATAAGCATTTGGGGGGGGGGGGGGGGTAGAACCAATACATCAGAGCACATATCTAGTTCAAGTCGCAGTGGAGAAGCCATGGGATCACTATTTTAATTTATTTGCCAAATAAGCTTGCCTAACTGAACTAACCTGTAAGAATGCACAGAGAGAAAGCCGGCAGTAAGAGCCACTATCCATTGACAAAAACCAAGGGGCCTTTTCTTCCAGAATGACCAAAACAGATGCACAGCTTGATCCAAAGAGAAATGCAGGGGAGCCAATGCCAGAGAAGAAACCAGACTAAAATACATTAACTGTGCAAAATGTGGAGAAACTGCATGAGCTTCTTTTGCACCTGTGACATTCAAAAAAAGAGTGAGAAACAAACTCTTGCTAATTACGATGGTAGGAAGATAGCATGAGTAGTACCAAGAACTACACTCCCATTCCAACGGACAAAAGCAACAAAGGCCACCAATACTGTAAAGAAGGGGCTAAAGGAGAATAAAAGTTTTGACTTCATATTCCATGATGTCAAACAGATTGCCTTAATCTCATCAAGAAAACCTGCAATATAGTACTAGAATGGTGTAAAAAAAAAAAAGCGCATGTGCAGAAGAATTTAGCAAAACTTCATAAATCACTGACTCATTAAACTAAACAATAAGTGAAACAGAACCTGATGAATGGCCTGTTGAATAGGTGAGTGTACTCGTCATGGAACTTTTGCTGTTATCCGCAGCACTATTGGGCTTTCGTCTTCTCATGTTTGAGCCAACTATGATGTGATTGTTTGAGACTGAATGGCCAGTTTTGTTGCCCGTGGTATTTAACTTGTCTCCTTTCACACTCTCTCTTTGATGGATCAGAGTAATATCCATGACCCCAGTGCATGCAACAAAAAGCATCCAGACAATATTTGTCTGTCGGATGAAAACTGCAAAGGCTCCAAGCTGCACAAAACCAGAAAAATAAAATAAAAATGAGCATTTGTAAGAAATCAAAATGACAGCAGTGATCTTTACAATTTCATCATGGTTTCTTATAGTATGATTTTATTGCATCTCCAGAAACACAGTAGCACAAAAGTCTCTTGTCAATAATGAAAATCACCATTGAAATATCCAAGCAGCACACCATATTATTATTGTACCTTAGAAATTGCACTTTCCTACTTTCAACATTGCTCCTCAATCAACTTGTCTACTTCAGGTTCTTGAAGTCTACAGTTCTTGGTCATTGAGGTAAATAAAGGAGAAGCTAATTGCATACTCTAATAGTTATATTTGTGAAAACAAAACAGAAAGTCAACCACTATGTTTAGCAACACCACGACAATAAAATAATGTTTACTGGAAATTGCTTGAACTAGGGACTGCATAAGAATGCCAAGTAGTCAACGAGGTTCTGATGCTAGAGAAAATATCAAGTGTATCCAAGAATTCTGGTAGATGAGCTAAACTTTAAGGAGCATCTGAGATTCTAATACTTCAAGTTCAGGTTCTCATTTCTTAAGAGTTTACTATATGAAACTAAACCTCCTGGTCAAATTCCTTCAAAGTTTCCCTCCTCCTTGGAAAGTCCAAGCCGCCAGGGATGCTCCAGTATCAATCAAAAAATAAGAACAAGAAGTCCACACTCTATAGGAAACATGTTAATGCTCTATGGATAAATAGTATACTAGATAATCATGCAAAAAGAGAGCTGGAGCTAACTCGTTTACCAATGCACTTAAGTGGTATTTCTTCTTCAAGCATGCAAGATACATAGCAAGAACTGTAGTAAGTGATGCAACATCTGTATAATAAAGGAACGTGAAGAACCAGTGGAGCGGGTACAGCGCCAGAACCACCGCAAAAATTGTTGCTTTTCTTTCATCAATATTTGGTCTCAAGAGGGTGATGATCTCGTATACAATAACACTACATAATATTGCCAATACACCATTCACAGAGCGAAGAATTTCTGTGGAGCACAATTCAGAGAACAATGACACCCCACGTATGAAAAACATGCCTGGAAACAAAGAAGCAACATGGGCAAGTGAAAGATAGTACCTGCAAGAGTTTTTACATTGCAAACATATCAACTCCTCCAATGACATAACCATCCTAGTACAATTATATAGAGCCCAAATACACACTGAGATTCAAGCAAACTTATCAAATTCAATCTCAAAACAAAAAATCACTATTTTACTAATTTGACAACTGGGGAAGCATAAATCAATCAAATTTTTTGTTCTTTTATCAAGCTCGAAATTAAAAGAAGTGAGAGAGAGAAAGCAAATACAGGCCAGGTGGAGTAGTGATCATGGGATCCCAACTTGCAAAATTGCCTTTGCAATATTGTTGAGCCTGAGGAATATGGAAAATCTCGTCCTGCACAGGGTGTAATTCTTCTTTACAACTGTGTGATCAACCATGAAAATTAACAAAAAAAATCGACATGGGATTTTACCAATAATCTTACCATGTATGGTTCAGGTACAAACCGATTGACGAGGATTGATATGGGAATAACCCAAGAGCTCACTATCAATGCGACTGCTATTCTACCCATTCCAGATTTAAATAATTATGTAATTGATATCTCTTTGGACAAGGCCAGGTTTTCGGAGAGGAAGCGAGAAAAGTAACGAGGGAAAACTGAAAATTAGAAGGGAAAAATACGCCGGCGGCGAGACAGAATGCCACTGTGAAAGTGGAGCCATAAAGGCAAAGGGGCCAAAGTCTTTCAAATCAGCCCAGTTAAGTAATAGAAATTTGTTGGCCCATTTATTTTTCACAATTCCATTTTTTTTGTTCCCTAGGCCCGGATCAACTAATATGATTAGTAACAAATCAGTCCCTAAACTTCAAACTTTTGCTGCTTTTTCCCATACGTTTCTTTCCTCAACGAATTCATCCCCCGTCAGTTTTCTCAGGAAAAAAAATAAAATTTATTAGATTTTTTATGAATAAAATGTAACGATACTATATTTTAAAGCACTTGACTCAGAAAAAAGGTGTAAATTAAACATTCTTACTTTTTAATTGACAAATATGTGTGTGTGTACGTGTGTGTGTGTGTGTGTAATTATAGAGGTATTTATTAAAAATAAAATGGAAAAAAATGGATTGAATTTAAATGAAAAAAGCATAATATAGTTATGTTGTTTTTCACTTACCCGTATAATTTACATCCCGAACCTTGTAAATAGTATAATATTTTAAATCTCACTGTAGTTTTTAAAAAAATCAATAAAAATTATATAATTATTTACAATATTGTTATTATTAATATTAAAAAGCTTTTATATTAAATATTACGAATTTGCTGCTCAATAATAATAATAATAAAAAAGTACTGGCCCCCGACCTCTAAACCCAAAATCAAATTTTGTTGTAAGCAAAAACTGAGTTTTGATATTGAAGACCATCATCAGTCTTGTCTTCTCCATGTTAGACTCGCTATTCCAACTTGATGACCTTGCCTACTGAAGAACATCAACCCTGTCTTTTTCATTAGATTCATCAAACCATGAAGAAATCCTTAACCCACTAGAAGTACTTTATCCCGCAACAAATCTCAATATGCAATTCGTGGAAAAAGACAGCAGAGACTATTTTCAACTCACTGTTTCAACAAACTTTGAAGGTACGTGTTGATTAATTCAGAACCAGCGTCATCAACAAACGAAGCTGTTTTCTACTGCTTTTCCTTGTGTTCTTCGAATACAAGGAAAAGCAATATTACAATTTTAATTTAGAAATAATTTTATGCTTTATTTGTAGTCACATATATAATTTCAAATATAATATTACAATATTATTTGTAGAGGTGGTTTTCTACAAAGTAAATTATATCCCAAGTCTCTTGCTGCCACTTCTTATGATTTAATGGTAATTTAAATTGATTTATGGATGAATACGTGAAAGAAAAGAAAGCCTGGGAGCTCATGTGATAGTGGGTATGTAGTTAGACTAGAGGGGGGTTTAATGGCGGGTAGGTAATTCTAGCGGTTTACCAAATCTCAACGCCTTGAAGGAATCCGAAGCTTAGAAAAATCTAACTTAGGAGGGACTGTGTGATGCTTACATTACACCTCATACGATTTGGACATCTGCAAATATAACGGGAGAGTTATATATATGTAGTGATATTTATAAGCTGAGATCTTGTAATTTTACATAAATAAGTAGGATAGGTGTTTTAAATCTTTTTTTTAAAAAAAGAACTTCAAAGGTGCGAAAGAATTAACTATAAAATTAAATCATTTTTGAATCTTGGACGTATTTATTATTCAATTAATATAACTATATCTATGCACGCCTGCAAAACCATTTAAATATTTCCAACTGCTAATAATTGATTGTTTCAGCGAGGTTCATTAGTGCAAGGCCGGTTTTTGTCAAACATAATTGCTAACTTGACTGGTTAGTTTTGATGTTTAATAATTAGGGAAACAAGTCCGTGAATGCGGAGGGTGAAGCCTCCTTCCTTGGCGAAGGATCCTATGCAATCCGATCCTTCCTACTTTAAGAGCTCACCAGCTCAGCTATAAACCTGTCCCTTCTCTCTCTCTTGAAGAAGAAGAAATAGAGAGAAAAAACTGAAAATCTAGCTATCTGAGAGGAATCATGACTGAACAAACACAAAAATAGGGTAGTTTGACGATTATAGTCCAATCCATCTGGGATATTTGTAACAAAATCGCTCCCCCCCCCCCACTCCCTTTTTTTTTTCTTTTTTTATACGTCTTATTTCTTCTCCCATGACCTGCATTAATATATGGTAGCTTATCCTCGTGTTCTCGAATTTGCTGTAAAAACGTCCTTCTCGATAAGCATGTCAAGTTCAGAGCTGTTTATTGTCAAAGAAAACAATGAAGAGAAAGAACTCAACTTCTTGAGTAAGAGACCCGTGTTAGAATTTCAAAAAGGAAGTCATGCAGCGACCTCGCGAGATTCTGATCCTCCTCAACAGCTTCAAGAACAAGAAGCCAAAAGCGAAGTACATGATGAGAACCAAGAAGAATGCAACAATACTTCAGATCCCAACACTATTGAAAAGCCGTCTTTAGAAGCAGTTCTGATGGAAACATATGTTGTTGGCGACGACGACGACGGATTCAAAACTCCAACATCTTTGGATCACAAGATTTCTATCACGAAATGCCCACCTGCACCGAGAAAACCCAAGCCGTTCCTATCAAGGAAAAGAAAAGCATCGCTACCAAAGGCACGTACAATTCTACAGCTTGATCTATCACAAGAAATTGAGGCACTATTTCCTAGTACCATTGCTGTTGATTTGCAAAAAAAGATCAAGAAATCTCCAAGTGACAACGACATAACCGGTGAGATTATACCTTCTCCAACTTGATTTCTAACTTAATTATGTAGAAATTACACTAGTCAGATTATATATAAATAATGATCCACATGGAAGGAAACTACATAAATATATATATATTAGTCTTCGATCTTTATTGCATAAATCTTGTATTCTTCTTCTAATTCCTTGATTGAAAGAGATTGTCATATGTTTAGATTGGTATAAGACCCTGATGATTTTATAAAGTTTGAGTTACAAAAGTAGAAAGGTTATGAAGCAGAAACCGGAAAAAGAGCTGGGGGCGGTATTCCGACTTTACTGAATCCAAGCTCTTTTGTGCTCAAGGTGTTATGCATGCTGTTTCAAAGAAAGAGAACTTGTTTCCAAAGACTAAAAGAAAGGAAGCTAGCTAGCTTCCATATCTTTAGCTATTAATACAGAAGATCAAGGTTAATTTCAATCTTCATAGTGTTTTTTCTTTTCTCATTTATACTGAATTATCTAGAGAAATTATTACTGTAAGAAGATTGGAGGAATACTGGCTGCAGCAATGAAGTAAACCTTCTTATTTTGTATGGTAATTTTAGCGATGGCCGTTGAGGAGTTTGATTGTGAAAATAACATGTATACCACGTAGATTTTCTGTCTGCACTTTTTTTTTTTCTTTTTTCTTTGAGAAGCATGCCCAGGATCTTGATAGCAAAGCCAAATGATGCATGTGAGGAAGGATGATTTTCATATACAACAAAGATCGGGTCTTCACATATATCAAAATGGTGTATGATCACAGAATCCCTGTTTATAGAATTTTCTTAGATTTTGTATGATGTACGAATTTTGGCTTTCCGAGAGAAGCAGACATCTTCCATGATGAGTGCTATCAGCTGGAAATAACACAGAATAAACATTATCTATGGGTACGCCATTGAAGGGCCATAATTCGATATTGCAAGAGGCTATTCATTCCTACTGTATTTAAAATTTATTATTAATTCCTACATGTGAGTGAAGGGTGTTCGAGGGGCCTCCCCGGCTGGTTTCCGCAGAATTCACATCAACCTTAGCACATTCATGAACGGGAGTCTAATCCATAAAAAAAGAAATTTGTTTATGGTGTTTCACAGTGAAATGAGAAATGGCTTGTAAAATATATTTTGTTATGGAGTAGTTATCGATTAATATTGCAATTAAAGATAAAAAAAAAAAATTACAAGATTTGACATGGTTCCTAATAGTAAAACATAAAATAAATTCTAAAAAGATAAATGTTGTTTTTGTTCTGCTGGCTCCATTCGGGTATTTGTCTATGAGCCACAAACTAAAATGTGTTTTTTTATATAATTAATATATACTGAAATTAACTTTCTTTTTTATATATTATTTTTTTTATTATAATAAACTTTAGGGTTAACTGATTCATTATTATTTATAAATTATGGGTTTTCTCTTCAGCTTAAAATGTTTTCGCTCAGCTAAGACCTTGTATATTAATATTCTTTTAATTAAAAAAAATTTAATTTGACACCATTTTTTTATAAAGAAAATACCCCTTAACAATAAAACAATTTTTTTTTCACAACCTAAAAAACAATAAACAATAAATTTTAAAATAATCAAGAAAGGGAAATTTGAAAAAAAAAAACCTAAGAAATTAAAAAAAATAAAAAAAGAATTATAAACTTGAAACCTAGAGAAATAAAAACGAACTTGTAAAATTTGAAAAATAAAAAAATCATGTACATGAAATATCGTAAAATGAAATATATTTAAACGGTAAGGTTATACGTTTTGTAGGACATAGGTTTTTCAAAAAATTTCTATATTATTTATTTATTTTATTAATGTGAATGTCTGGATTAGTTTATGCGTAACTCGACTAATTCCACTGGTCCTAAAATTAATAACCATGTAAGCCTCAAGTAATCTTGAAGGAACTTGAACTCATGATTATTGGGAAGTAAACTTAAAATTTAATCAGTTAAGTTATCCTTAGATTTATATATTTTTTATTTTTATAGTTTTTTTTGGATACTCTAGTTTTTTATATTTTTGGGATTTTGAAGATTTTCTTTGAGGTTAAGTAATTCATCTAGTTTCTTATATTTCTGGGATTTTCAAGATTTTCTTTGAGGTTAAGTAATTCATCTATCCTTATATAATTATGAGTGCGTTCATCCACACATTTTTTGCGAGAATCTTTCACCCTATAATGCGCTTACATATTCATATTTTTCTTCTTTTATGCCTTCTAGTTTGAATGAAAATGCATCTATAATCACAAAAGAGAACTAAATCTTCAAAACCCATAAAAGTGAAAATTTAATTTTGAAAAATTTAAAAAGATTGAAAAGTTAAGAGAAAACCTAGAAATTACAAAAATAAATTATGAAAACCTAGAAAATAATTTAATTTTGAAAAACTCAAAAAGATTGAAAAGTTAGAGAAAACCTAGGAAATACATAAATAAATTATGAAAACCTAGAAAAATAATAAGAAATCGGACAAACTTCATTTTTTAAAAAAAATAAAAGAAAAAAAAAGAAAAAGAAAAGAACGATGTTCTAAAGCATCGTGTATATAATATAAAGTTTCAAAAGACCCAGGTTTTTCAAAGTTTTTTCATTAGTTTTAATATATTTTTAATGGGTTCGATTTTCGTGGAATGATTCGAGTTTTTATTTTATTTTTTTAAAAAATCATTTTCTTTTGAAGTTATCTTAAGGTTTTTTTTTTTTTTTCCTCTCAAGTTATATGCTTGTCAAGATGGTAGTCTTGTTTTTATCGAGTAAGTGGCTTGATTCAAATGGTCGAGTTCATGAAGTTACAATGTGTAGAATCACACCTTACCATGCAAAGAGATTAATAAGGAAAATAATGGTGACATGTTTCCTTTGGTGATTTGGACTTTGTCACAGCTGACGTTATATACACACGCACAGGCAGTTATTTATATTTATTTTTAAAGTATTTTTTATTTAAAAATTTATTAAAATAATATTTTTTATTTTTTAAAAATTATTTTTATACCAGCACAATAAAATAATTTAAAAATATTAAAAAAACATTAATTTAAAATAAAAAAATAAAAATAATTTAAATTTTTTTAAAAAATAATTTTAAAACGTAAAAATAAATAAGATATTATACCCAATATAAAAATTGAAAGGTTTTGATGTTTTGTGGCTTTTTTTAACATCATTAAAAAAAAATAATTGAAAAAAGAAAAGATAATGGTTGTATTTTATAGAATGAATTGAAACATATATAAATTTCAAAAAAAAATTGTTAACGCTAAAGGTTAAAGTTAAAAAACCAATCTTTATTGTAAAAAATAAAAGATATATATAGATCCACATTTAAATACCATGAGAGTGAATTTTAAATTTTTTTTATTTAATTATGTCAATAATGATGACATAAGAAATATTCATAAGAAAAATAATGATTTAAAGTTTTAAGAAATAATATATTTTTTATTCAAAATTCTCCTCTTATTAATTTTTTTTATTAAAAAAATATATTTTTTAATAGTGGTGTTAATTATTGAATAATTAGATAAAGGAAATTAAAATAAAATAGAAAGATAGAAAAAATTCTTTTAATTTGAAATAAGGAGTAAAAGAGCATCTCCTATCAAAACTCCATTTTGTTTTTATTTTTTTCTCCTACAAGAAAAAAAATGTTTCAATCAAAAAACAATCAACGATATATTCTATTTTTAGGGATTAACATCAATTTCTTTCTTCTTTTTCTTCTTCTTTTTTTTTTTTATCTAAACCCAAAATCAAGAAAATCTTTTATTTTTAGAGATTAATGTCAACTTTTTTTAAAAATTCCAAAATTGATGAAATTTCTATTTTTTTAGAGATTGATGCCAATTCTTCATATAAAACTCAAGATTTTTATTAAAATTTCAAAAATGACAAAATCTTCTATTTTAAGGATTAACATTAAAATTCTTGTTAAAATCCCAAAATCATTGAAATCTTCTATATTTAGAGATTAACGTCAAAATCTTTGTTAAAATTTTCAAAATCGATGATATTTTCTATTTTTAGGGATTAAAGTCATTATTTTGTTAAATTTTCTTAATTGATGAACTCTCATACTTTTAAAGATTAACATAAAAAAATATTTTTTATAATTCTCATATTGATGAAATCTTCTATTTGTAGAGATTAACATTAAATTTCTCAACATTGTTTTTTTAAAAAATATAAATATCATAAGATACATAATAAAAGAATATGCTAAAAAATAGAATTAAATAATTAACACCATGCATAAAATAAATCTAAAAGATAAACTTTCATTTGAAAAGATACGGTAAGGGTGACGATGATTTTCTTTTAAACATAATTAACTCGGTATCTGAATTTCTAATACTAGTATTTATTTTAGGATTTTTAGTTTTATTTAATTACTAAATGGTAACTTTATTACCCCCTTTAATTTTGAAGAGTCTTATATTCATCACGTGTGATAACTCTCATAAAAAATATTTTCATCAAAACAAAAAAAAATAAAAGAATAAAAAAAGAGAGTTTTGATTGAAGAGATGTATTTTCCCCTCTCTTAACTCAAATTATTGAGATTTTTATGAATAATTATTTTAATGGAATTTATTTTTTATTAAAAAAGATGCATTAATAAAAAAAAATTCATATAATAAAATATATTTCTTTTTAGAATTTTCATCATTGTTTTTCTTGCAAATATCAATTTCCATTATAATAAAATTAAATAAATATTGATTTTAAAAACCGCAATGGAAGGCCAATTGCACATAACCTAAAAAAAAACCAAAATGGGAGGTGGAGATGGCAAGTACGATAGGGCAGCGTAGAGCTAGTGGAGCCTAAAAATCCAGCCCAATTTCATCGTTCGTGGCTCCAACTTGCCGCCTGTTGGTTCGATAGCAAAAAAATCGAAAGACGTAGAGACCACTTGAGCCAGCGTTGACCTTCAAAATAAAGCAAAGCTACGTGCTGAAGAGGAAAAAAATAAAAAGGTTCAATCAGTCCCCAAACTATATATCAGTTTATAGAGCAATCCCCGGTTTTCATATTCCTGCTAATTTTTCCCTATACTTTTTTTGGTCTGACAAGGTCGCTTCCATTTCCTTTCTTACCATACAATTGAATTATTTAACTCAATTTTATTAGCTTAAAGTTCTATGATATTTTATTTTTAAATTACATGCTTAAAAATGGTGTAAATAAATCATTTCTTATTTTGTTAATTGACAAATAAGTAACCATCAGTTTGCCTTTGTAATTTTAACTTTTTTTATAGTTGAACTCATTTTTTCTCGCATGTGTAATTATAAAATATTATATTTTCAAAAAAATATATTAATGTGTATATGTGCATTTACAAATTATTATAACTATTAAATAAAGTTGGCTATAAAGATACTTTATTGTTACAAAGACATAATGGCATGAAATCTTTTATAATTTCTTTAACTTTATAAGATGAAAAAATGATATAAAAACCACTTTAATTGTCAGAATTTTATTTTATTTTATTAAGTTATTTATAGTGTTTCAATACATTACATGGAAAAAGTATTTACTTATAAAAATCAAATGAGAAAAGAAGATCATATCAATGTAATTTACTTTGGAAATGAACAAGAAAAAAAATTCAATTTATGCTTTTTCTTAAGCATATAGTCGGAATATAATATCATAAGAGTATTATTCCGTAATTTAAAACCAATTTAAACTGACACGTGAGTGAATAGATTAAAGAATTGAAATTAGCAGGATTTGAAAGTTTGAGGACTTAATTGCAGTAGAAAATAAGTCTGGGACTGATTTGTACTAATTCCAAAAGACTAGAAAAGGGAACGTGTAAACTGGAGCATTGCAAATCCCAACAGGAATTCATGAACTGTGAAGGGAACGCACGAGAACAATGATAAACCTACGTGCGACGTGAAGAGATGTAATAATAAGGCAATGACACCCTTAATTTGACCGTTTCCTTTGTCTTAAAAAACCCAAAACGCCAACTGCAACCCCCTTGTTTTCCTCTCTTCCATTCCCACCCCACCCCGCCCAGCCCCACTGCACTCCGCCTCCTGTTCGTTCAATCCTCCCTCCCTGCAGCTCCTTCTTTGCTCCCCCTTTTTTAATTTTTTTTCTTGGGAAACCCCACAGAAGTTGGTATCCAATATATTAATGTGCCAAAATGGAGCGAAAGAGAACGCTTACCATGAACTGGGATGCCCTGGGCGATCATGATCATGATGACGATGACCGTTTCTTTGAAACCTACGACCGCCTCTCCTCCGTTGTTCCTATCGACTTGAATTCTTCTGGTTCCGATGAAGACGATGACTTTGATGACACTCGTATGTCATTTGCCTCCGCCATTTCTTCCCTCTCCACTTCTGAATTCCGGAACTATGCAGCTGCCGCTGCTACCTTGTCCCCCAAGTACTCTGCTTCCGTGTCCCCAGATTATGATATCTGGATGGCAGCCCCTGGATCCATTACAGAACGTCGGAAGCGTCTCCTTCAAGGCATGGGTTTGAATAGCAATAAAGAGCTTCTTAAAATGGCAAGTAAAGGCTTGATGCGTGATGTTACCAATAAAAATATTGTTGTCATCGACGGTGATAATTCTACTATTGATCATGATCACATTGGAGACTCCAAACAGGAGGCTTCCCCCTCACTACCGCTACCCGTTCTACTTGTGCGTTCGAGGTCTGACGGTGATATAGAATCATTTTCTGCTGACAGGAAAAGAAAAGAAGAATTACTTGGGTTGATCTCAAAGCAACGACTTACAAGAACGTCGTCAATGATAATTGTGTCTCATGGTCGAATATTTCCATCTCAGGATTCAAACAGACTCTCACCCAAGGATGCACGAAGAGAACGCCCAGCTGCCCACAGCAGCGCGCTAACTTCAATAATATCAAATAGCCGGTTTGGGGCGTTTTTCTTGATAAAGAATTTGGATACTGGAAAAGAATTTATTGTTAACGAGTATGATCAGGATGGGATGTGGAATAGGCTCAGTGATCTACAAACTGGAAAGCAATTGACGATGGAGGAATTTGAAAAGTGCGTTGGCCATTCACCGGTTGTCAAGGAGCTGATGCGGAGAGAAAATGTTTCTAGATTGAACGTTACTGATGAGGGAAATGATCGCAAAATTAGTGCTAATTCATACCTTTCTAAGAGTTTGAGAATGAGCAAAAGAAGGGGGGCGGCTCTTTTGAAAAACATAAAAGGGGTGGCTTATTCCATGTCTATGAGCGGATCGTCAAGAATTCAGGATCCAAAACAGGAGCCAAAATTGAGCAGAAACTCTGCCTCATCTGGATGGATAAAGGTTAGGCAGACAGGGAAATCGTACAAGGAGCTAAGTGCTTTGCATCTGTGTCAAGAGATTCAGGCTCACCAAGGATCAATTTGGACTATTAGGTTCAGTTCAGATGCTCGATTTCTTGCAAGTGGGGGTGAAGATAGGATTATTCATATTTGGGAAGTGCAAGAATGTGAAGTTATGTCATTGCATGACGGAAATCTTACCCCACTTCATCCATCGTTATGTAGCTCAACTCCTAGCCTAGGAGAGGTCACACCAATGTCATCGGAGAGGAAGAAAAAGTGGAAGGCTTCCTCTAGCAGGAAAGGCAATCCAATTCCGGAGTACGTCCATGTGCCAGAAACTGTGTTTTCTCTATCCGAGAAACCAGTCTGCTCTTTCACAGGTCATCTTGATGATGTCTTGGACTTGTCCTGGTCCAGATCTCAGGTTAGAATCAAAACATTCTCTGTTAGTAGTTTATAGAAGCACACATTTTTTTCTAGAATCTAGAGAAAACAGAAGAATGAGATGATTGCTCTGGCTTTTCAATTTTAGTATAAATTCAAACCTATTTCAAGTCTGATAATGTGAAGATCAACCTTAATAAAGGTTATTCCTATTTTCGAAATTCGACTACTTTAAAATAATGAAGTAACCCTTGCCATACTAATTAGGAAATATTGTTTCCTCACATCCCATAAACATATTATACTTAACCTGAAGGCAATTTTATGGATTTACAGCTGCTGCTGTCATCCTCAATGGACAAAACTGTTAGGTTATGGGACATGGAAACCAAGAGCTGTCTAAAGCTGTTTGCTCATAATGATTATGGTATGATGTCCACACTTGCTCTAATGGAGCTTACTGCATGCGTTTTGTTTTCTACCACAATGATTAAGGTGTGTTGGTTTGGCTTGCTAGTGACTTGCATCCAGTTCAATCCAATGGATGAGAGATATTTCATAAGTGGCTCCCTTGATGCAAAGGTTCGAATCTGGAGCATACCTGATCGGCAACTGGTGGACTGGACAGATCTTCATGAAATGGTCACCGCTGTTTGCTACACTCCTGATGGCCAGGTCTAGCTATGCTCCTTTTTGGCTTTTGCAGCACTAGATTTTCTATGGAATCACTTTATCCAGAGTTTGTATATTCCAGTCATTGTTGGCTTCAGAGGCAAACTAACACTGTAAAGGGAAGCCGGCTCAGTGCTGAAATAAGTTTTCAGTTTTTTCCACACTGAAGTTCGGTTCTTCTATACCAAAATCACAAATCCTCTCTTAAGTTCACTCAGCTAATTAGCGACTTCTCATCACATATACTGTGTTGTTTAATTGATAAGTTCATGAGCATACAGGCATAGATAAATGTGACTTGATTTTGTTCTTGACGATTCGGTGCTTCCCGTGTCCTCTGTAATTCCAGGGTGCCTTGGTCGGTTCACATAAAGGAAGTTGTCGGATGTATAACGCGGAGGGTATGTATTGCTGTGATACATTTTTTTTTTAAAACAGACACGTTTTAATACCTGCAGTTGTTCCTGTACCATGATTGAATTTGAAATCACAACCATGGATTTACCATTTCTACCAATTTATTCTTCTGTTTATGGTTTCTGAACAATTTAAGCACATTAATTTGGTGCACAGATTGCAAGTTGAGCCAAATGGAATGTGTGGATGTTCAGAACAAGAAGCGGTCTCAAGCAAAGAAAATAACTGGTTTCCAGGTAACCCATCAGTACCTTGTTGTTATATCAAAGAAAATCATATTTCCTTTGTGCAGTTCATTTACATTTCTGTGTACATTACATGCAAAATGATTAAGTTCGTACCTTGGTAGTTTTCCCCAGGGAATCCATCTGAAGTGCTCGTCACCTCTGCTGATTCCCGTGTGCGAATTTTGGATGGTTCAGAAGTTGTTCATAAATTCAGAGGTATGGCCCAAGGCATTGAAAGCATGTGCTTTTCTTTCTAATCTAGCGAATAATAACTTGTTTCTGTCTACTAAATCAGACATATTCCAATGGAAATGTTTATTTGCTTACAGGTTTTAGAAATATCAGCAGCCAAATTTCAGCTTCATTTAGTTCAGATGGAAAATACGTGGTAAGTGCCAGTGAAGATTCCCATGTATACATTTGGAAGCGAGAAGAGCCTCGGCCTCGAGGAGGTACTGGAAAAGGCAAGAGCGTGATCAATACTCGATCTCATGAGAGCTTCCAGTGCAGAGATGTGTCAGTAGCCATCCCATGGAATGGTACAGTAAAGGGTGATCCCCCGCCATTGCAGTTGCATTCTAAAAGGCAATCAAAACGATCTTCCGCCCCCTCGCAACCACCATCGGCCACCACTTCTCCCACTGAAGAAGACGCAGCTGTAAACAGTAAGAGACATTTCCCACCTTCAGCCAATGAGTCGCCCACTAGAGAAGAGAACTCTCCAGTTAAGAACAGCAAGAGACAACTGCCACCTCTTCCAAGGAAAAACAGCATGGATAGATCTCATACTCCTCCTGAAGAATATCTGTCTCTAATCTCTCATTCGGATTCTGGACTTGGAGAGTTGTTTGCTTCAAGCTCTTCCTCAATAAGATACGGTGATTCGCCTTCTATTTCTGCTGCTCCTACTCCATCTTCCTCTTGGTCTTCCTCTTGGCTATGGCTCGATGGAGGTAGCCATGGGAACCAAACTGTCCAAGCAACAGCATGGGGCTTGGTGATTGTGACAGCTACATTAGGAGGCGAAATCAGGACCTATCAAAATTTTGGGTTGCCTCGAAAGATTGGCCGCCAAGCGCACCTATTTTGAAGCATGCATGGCGGATGCTATTTTTGTATTGTTAGTGAAAATAGAATCATAATCTTGGTTTTAAAGCTTATGCTTCAAGCATGATCTGTGCCGGCAGAAATGTTATATATAGCAGAGCAGAGTTAAAACAACGAAAGACCTCTTATTGTAGATGACGAACTCGATCATATCAATCAAAGTGGTTGGTATCAATTAGTTTCATCATTTTTATCCAACTGATTCATAATGAACTTGAAATGTTTCAAAGATTTCTTTTATCTTTTACCAGCTGTTCTGTTGTGGGTTTCAGCAAAGGAAAAAAACAGGGCATAACTGGTAGCAAAACTTGTTGAACAACTTGGAGGTCAAAGATTAAAGCATGGGAGCAAATTAACAAAACTTTTAAAGGCGTGGCTATTTCACGGAAGCAATGCATGGTGAAATGCCTTTTGCTCTTCACAAATAAAATTTAAAACTAATTATTGGTTGTAACTCTATAATTCCATTGTTCATTGTCAAATTCAAAGTGGGATATTAAGTCTTTTAATTTTATATTGCACAGTAAAATAATTATTATATTCTTAAATTCAAAATTTCTTAAAGCTAACATACATGGGTGTTTTCATATTTTTTATTTTTTAAATACATTAAAATAATCTAAACACCCTTAAAAGTGGATTTTTCTTTAATTTATTCCCAAGGCAATTTTGTATTTTCATTCAGGTTTTTTTTTTATTTTTATTATTATTAGGTTGATAGAGGGCAAGTTTTGAAATTATATAAATATTATTAAAAATATATATATATCAACATGTGAGTGGTAGTCGCACTGTTTAGGCAACACAAGCGAAGTCACCTAACAACCAAACATCAACTTTAAGGATGGTGTTCAAATCTTCTTGTATGGTGACTGGAACTCTTGTTTGGCGCTAATAGTCTTTTCTTTTTCCTTTTTTCTTTTTTTTATATTTTTTTTTTGGTTTTCATGCATGACCTTGCAAATCCTTAAAGATGGCCTTCAAATTGTTTTTCCTTTAGATTAGATCCCTTTTTTATTGTTATTTATTTTATTTGAAGTAGTTTATAAAATTAATTTTTTTTTCAATTTTATTCTCTTTCAATTTTTTTGTATGTTAGATTTGGTCTCATTCTTTTTATTGATATTTGTTTTGTTAGAATTAATTTTATGATTTAACTCTTTTTTTTTTTTTTTCTGATTCCATCCTCCATTTTTATTCCTATCACATTTAATTCTTATTTTTTTACTGTTATTTTTTTTTTCTTTTTTACTTTAGAGAATTTATTAAATTTATTTTTTTCTGGTTTCATCCTTTAACATTAAGTTAGTAAGAAATTTAGCTTTTTAATTGAGTTCAGATCTAGGATTTCATGGGTTATGGGTTTAGAAAATTTATCTAGATTTGCTTATTTTTTTTCTTTTTTGTAAGCTCATGTTTTTTTAATTTCATTCTTCAACATTTATTTATTTATTTTTATTTACTTTCTATATAATTTTTTACTAATTTGAAAAATGACCCATTTTAATGGACACCTTCTTTTGTTATGTATTTATTTAAATAATTTTTTAATCTATATTTAAATTAATATCCATTCTCTTTGATTTTTTTATTTAGCATTTTTTAGACATCAGTTGCTTTTTTAATTATTTTATATAAATGAAATTTATTTAAAAAAACAAAAAAAATCTATTTTTGGATAATATTTATAATATTTATAACCTTGCATAATATTTGTTTTTATTTTGATTTTATTCAATCAATTTCATGTGTTTATCTATTTTTTATTTTTATTTTATTAAATAAAAATTTATTTTGATAAACAAAGTAATTGAACACAATCCGGTAAATGTTTTTTATCAGTCAAATATCTTAATATACATTTACCTCTCAATTTTTCAAGTTTTGTCCATTGTTATTGTTAATGATTTTTTTTAAAATTTATTAACACTAATGATTCTCAATTTATTTAATCATATGCATGTATAAGATTTTTAATTTATATTTATAATTTTTATGTAAAAAACCACATTGGAGAAGCTTGCATATATAATTTTTTTATCAGAAAAAAAAGTATCCAACTAGCAGCGAAGTGCAAGTCAAATAGCCTAGAAATACCCTTAAAAGCATGAGAAAAATATTGTTTCCAAAAACATTGTAAACACATTTATGGGCACTGTGGATTCACTATACCCGTGAGTTTTTTTTTCCATCCCTTTTGTTTATCTGTTTTTTTTTTAATAAAAAAAATCATGATTTAAGATTCTAATTAAAGGCTAATTTAGCTAAAACTATTAAGGAATGAAAAAAATTAAAAGACAAAGAACTAAAGTAAATAACACAAAGGAGATAGGTGTATAACCCACCAGATATTTTCTAAGCCCAAGCATACTAGCCCACTTAGAGTAAGCCCACGGGTGTGAACCTTTTTATTTTTTCAAATTCTATTTATGTTTATTAAAAGACTGGTGATCTCTTATACAAATAAAATATAGCTAAAAACCCCATGATGAAATACAAAAAAAGCTCTTGGAGGTTAGTTGTTTTTTTTTTTCTTCCTTTAAGAGCTATGTAATCATATCATTGTACAATCAAAATATTAAAAGATCAAAAAGCCCCTTAATCCCAACTTTATTTTTTTTTATTTTTAAAGATATTTAAGTTATTTTATTGTGCATCTAAAATGTTAAAGGATTGATTTGTCTCTAATCAATATGGTAATGACAAATGGATCCTATAAAAAAACCAATTTTGCTCTTAATAACTAGTTAAATGATCTTGTTTAAAAAGAATAAAAAAATCATTTCTTTATTCCAATTCACAAAAACATATATCTAGATGTATAATAAAATACTGAGATCTTTTATTTTTGTAGTTAAAATTATTCGAAGTTTTTATTTTTCTTGATTATTTTATTTATAAAAATAAACTTCACATTCTATTGATGTTAACTCAACCTAATAAAAGGATTTATGTACATAAAATTAAAAATAAAAGGCTTGATTTTTTTAATCATAATTTTAACTAGTGAATGATGTATTGTCTTTCTAAAAAATCGTTCATCCTTTAAAAAAACAAAAGAAAGCCAGTTAGGCCTTTTAGATGCTTAGACTTATTAGTTTGGTCTAGGCATGTGAGCTCATCATTATTGCAAGCCCAAGTATGATTAACTTATTTGTTAAGCAATCCTTAGTCTTTTTTTCTTAGAATAAAATTATTTTTAAATCAATTTATTAAAATGACATTTAAAAAATAATCCAATAATAACATAGCTTTCAAGAACATTTTTTTCATAGTAATATTTACAATTACTTTATAAATAATTATATAATAACTTTTTTCAAAATATAAAAAGAAATACATGAATAAAGAAATGATGTTTTTTTATTAAAAATATTAGTTTGTTTCTCTCCGATTCAAGTCATTAGATTTTTAACGAATATGTTTTAAATGCCATTAGTTTTTGTTCAATAAACCATACTGCAAATAAAAAAAAAATATCATTGTCAGAACAAAAACAATTACATAAATGGAAGAAGAAAATTTGAATAAAACTTTTTCCCCTCTAGAATTTTAATGATTGCTATTTTTTTATAAATATCTATTTTAATTTTCATAAAATAAAATAAAAATAAATTTTAAATAATGTTCCGTATTACAAGATTAAATATTTATATTTACATCTATCTTTTATTTATTACAAAAAGATCACATTTCCCCTTTAATCTTTAATCAATGTTTATATCTCTTTTTATGGTTTATCAACTCATATATTTTTATTTATTTATTTTATCAAGTGAACACGTTATCTCTTCAATTATCAATTAAAAAATTTCATAATATTAAAAAAATATATATTAATAACACCAATTTACACCTGCATCTTTTACGTTAAAGATTAATTTACATACAAGTCACAACAAAGCATGGGTAGATAAAACTACTTGGCGATGTTAAAAAAACAACTTATTTATAATATTTGTATTATTTAATTTAACTTAACCTATTAAAATCAAATAATTTGAATATTGTAAATGCTAATAAATTAAAAAACTTAACAAATAAATACCACAAGTTAGATGATGAGTTAAATTTTTGAAACCCGTTTAACTTGATTAACATATATATTATATATTATTTTCATGTTTATATTTGATAATTTGTAGTTAGAATTTTTATTTTTATTTTATTTAGAAATATTTTGACTTTAAAATTCTTATTAGTAAGCTTCATATTTTATTTATTCAATTTAATAAAAAAAATAGTTTGTCTCTCTGCCGGAGAAAAAAGGAGATAAGTAATTAAAATTTACAGGTGATGATAACATAACATTAACATTTACAGTCTATGTTAATAGTTAATACAGATTTATAAAAACTAGCATTATAAACTCAACTCATGAATATATATAATATTTACAAATTTTTTTTAACTCAATCTAATATCTTTACTCCATTCAGGTGCAAAAAAAATAATAATAAATTAAATAAGCTGAGTTTATAATTTTTTAAAATATATATAAGCATACTCACAGACAGACTTTACCTAAAAAAAAATTAAAGTAAAAAATAAAAACACAAAACATCCATTTTGAATTCAATTAAAATAGGAATCTCCCTCCCTCCCTGCTTCCTTCTTTCTTTCCTTCCCACACCAGTGTCTCCAAATCCATAGTCATAGTTGGATCGACCCAGCTAAAACCCATGGTATGAATCCGTTCCTTTTTTAGCCTCCTGAAAAACCCTAAACCAATCCAAATGTCCTCCGCTTCACCTGTTTCTTACTCATTCGACGACAAAGACCTCGACGACGACGCATTGTGGGCCGTAATCGATTCGGCGGAGGCCTCTCACTCTTCCTCCAAGTCTCGCAAATACCCCAAATTTCAATCTCCATCACCACCACCACCTCCTCCTCCTCGCAGATCCCATTTTAATAATAACTCCCCCTATTCCGATCCCTATCGTCGCGCTCACAAAATCGCCAGATCCTGCGCGTCCTCCTCCGAGGTCAGCGAAGGTACCAGCAGCCATCTCGCTGTGGTTAGGACTCCGATTCTCAAAACTTCGTCGTATTACTCTCCTGAGTCATATTTGTCACCGCACATCGCATCCGAAGTTTCTCCCGTGGCCTTGGAGATGGAGGAGAAGGATGCTATGACGAGGCATTGCCTGGATGGAAGGTTTCCAACCGTTTCTCTTTTTAAAGACTATCAGAACGCAGCTATGGCGGTGATTGTTTTCCTTTTCTTTTGCTTTCAATGTGTTTGTGTTTTTGCTTCATAATTGATATCAAATTTCTTAGGTATACAGATTTTGGAGAAATCTGATTTCACCATGATTTCTGGGAATCCGTTCATCAAGAAGTCAGGTAAAGGATTCAATCTTCCGCTCTGTCTCTGCGCTGAATACTTTATGACAGAATGAAAGACTAACACTGGGTCAAACAATATGTTGTGTAGGTTGGAGGAAGATATCATTTTACTTCAATATCTCTTATGAAATCAAAGACAGGACCATTGAATTTGACGACAACCGAAATGTTCAGCGTGCAGAATTTGTGGTTCGGGCCTATATGCAGTATGTTTTTGTGCTTCCTTGAACAATCGCATATAAATTGAGAGTATAGCCATAACCTTCTTCTTCTTGTGGTTTTTATTTCTCTCATTACTAGGGGTGGTAGGTTCTCTGATGGATGGGGTTCATGTGATCGGCGTGAGAAGAGATTCTTAAAACCAAATCATGATATTCCAAGTACAGCGGAAACCAGATCAAAAAATAAAGCCTGTCAGGTATGGCTCACTCCCTACTGCTTCTTTCATGAAGTACTTGCTCCCTTGCTAAATTCTACTTGTGAAATGTAGTTAATAAGCTTTGATGAAGTTAATCTTTTCCCAAATTCCAAAATCAAGTGCTGAATCAAGCTTGGATAAAAGCTTGAACCAGCTCTGCTCATTTACAGCCTTATAACATAGGTTTGCTTGATGTCTTTAATTTTTATTCTCCTTTTATTTGATTTTGGGAGTTTGGTTAAATATTAAATTATTAACAAGAAACCAGTAGGCTACAGAAAGTCTTAAACTCTGTTGAGGTCAAATTTCATTTAGCTGAACTCATAATCAGAGCACAGAAGTTTTGTGAACATCATAAACTTCCAAGTAAAGAGTGGAAACCTTTTCCATGCTAAAACCATTTTAACTTTAGCCCAAATGAAGAATGGTTCTGTAAATTTTCAAGCAACGGTTTCAAGTTTGTCGAAAATTAATTTCATGCATCATAAACTTTCCAGTTTCTAACCTTGAGTTCTGAATCCATCTAAGTAGATATAACATTGTTTCATGTTCTCTGTTATAATTCTTTTCCCACTCCCAATTTGCTGTTCTGTCCAGTAAAAACATGATTTTTTAAACTAGCAAAAACCTGCATGCAACCATGAATTTGTCAGAGTGACAACCGTATTGATTAAATGATGGGATGACAGTAAATTACATAACAAAACATAGCCTGGCTTAGAAGTGCTAATATGTGTTGCATCCTTTCTGGCTTTGTAATGCTTTTTAATTATTCGGTGCTTTTTTGAATTCATCATAGTTTACATAAGAGTGCTAGTATTTTTTGTGCTTGTATCTGCCTTTCAGTTTTATCCAGTCTTGTCCCATTACTTAAAGCTCTATGTTGTTCCATCCCTTGCATTAATTGTCAATCAGAAGCACGGTGCTTCAATGACCCTAAAATGTCTTACTTTCTTTACCCATTTAAGTTTCTCAGCATCCATATTCATCAGGGATGATTTTTTTGGAGTGTTATAAGAGCTGACAGACATGCTTTTCAACAGGGATGATTGAGCATGAAATAAAATAACATTACAGAAACTCACAAGACTGCAAAACTGTTTCATTGTTTGGCAATAACCTGCCGACATCCTTGTCCTTATGCTGTTTCTTAACTATGAGAAAAGACGAAAAACACATTACAACAAAAGTTCACTCCGATTTAGTCTCAAACCGAAGCTCTTATCCCTTGTAAATCCTCTCACACCCATGAAGAAAAATCACGCGCACTGTCTCTTAAAGGATACCATTTATATTAACCTTATAAAAGGGGAATAAAAGCAGAAACAATGAGAAAGAAGACGTGCCTTTCAATGATGCGATGAATACAGCACAAGTCAACAGCCCTTGCACTTGTTCATTTGGATCCATGTTTGTGTCTTTCAAAGCCGGTCTATATGAATTCGATTTTTCATGCATAGTTTCCTTAAGGAATGGTCACATATAACATCCAAACATTGCCAGTAAATTGTTTGTTTCTATAACATGTATTGCCTATCTTTTATTTTGAAAGTGCAAACATATGTTTACAAATTTGCAGGACCTTCTTGGAATCGGAGAATATCGTCCTAGTGCGAAACAGTTTCACCAGAAAGTATAGTCATGCATTGTACCCCTTGGTGTAATCATAGAATTGGCCAACAATTGTAAACCTTGTCAGACTTTGAACAGATTTAGGGAGCCGGAGAATCAAGAGGAACTTCACGCTTAAAATTCTTCAATGGACCAAGGAGCCCTTGTAATATTTGAAGTCATTTCACATCATCTTTTTTCAAGGATTGAGAAGTTTATGGTTTAGTTATTATATATAGGTGAATAAGAACTTATCTGTTACATCCCTGCTCCCTTGCATCACTCTAAATTTCTCTGTGACATGTAGAGCGAACAATCCTATTGCTCCTCTAAACATAGTTGTAACGGTGGATTGAGGAAATTTTATGCTTGAGCAGCAGCCTTTTTCAGCAACAATTTATTATTCATCATCGAGGAGTGGACATAATAACTAGATGCTGGTGGAGCTTGCACTGAGCTACAACAGGATCAACGAGCCTGGGGACCAGAAAAAGGAAAAGGTGTTTCCTAAAAAGGATGGAAATGTAACCTTACTTTTTCTATTTTCCAGTCCTTTAAAATGGCATCTCCCTCCATGTATTGGAATATTAGGTTATGTGTTAGACCAAGGAGAACGTGCCTTCTGTAAGAAATGGCTTCCTTGGACCATCACGAATCGAAAAAAAAAATATATCCTCAGCGAACAAAAGTTGCACACTTGATGGTGAACTGGCACAACATTACCGAGGCAATAAAATAATATGGTAAAAAGGAAAAAGAAAAAGGAATACAGATAAGGAAAATAAGGAATGCCGAAGGATAGTTTGGTCACACAGTGCTTGCCAAGTGGTGCCAAGGAGCAAGGACAGGTACGACGAGTAGTTTGGCAGCCCCCCCTGCCGCTCCTCTTGCATGTTCCCTTTCCCCGCGTTATCTTCCGTACAAAATTATTTCAACTCGTCCCTTTTTCCACTTTCTTTTCTGTCTGCAGTGTCTTCTCAATCAGAGATCTAGATGCAGCCAAGGAACGGTAACAAATCACTTTTCCTTGCCCTTCCCTCCCTCCCTCCCTCCCTCCCTCCAATGCTTGCTTGTGCAAGTGTGTGTGTGTTTTTTAATTTTCATTAAACGAGGTGGGCGATGCTTTAGTTAGAGGTATGCAGGCAGCATGTGGGAGAGACGCATTTCATTTCTTTGGTTTTTCATTAAAGAATTCTTAGCTACACATGACATGACCTGACATATTTCTTTCGATTTATTTAAGGAAAAACAGAGCAAGTGCAGTAGTATCTAGCACGTCAATCGGCAGGGTACACTACTCCCAGTCGCAGGCATTAACTACAGCAGAACAAGCTCATGGTCATGGAGGCTCAACAACAGGTAAACTGAATCCCCTTTTGTGTGCCCGTCTGTCAGCCTGCGTGCGCGATATCCATTTCCAAATCTGTGAACAAACTCAGAACATTTTGCAGGAAGATGGGTGGCCACTTGGCCTAAGACCGCTGAACGCAAGAGCTGGGTTGGTGAGAAATCGAGATTTCAATGGTTCAATTTCTTTTAGCACTTTGCTCACTGCTTCTAACAGCTCCTTCACTGACTCTTCTTCAGATCTTGATACTGAGGTGAGATCATGTTAACTACCATTCCTGCTATTATTTTCCATGGATAAAGTCCATTCTATTAAATCTCCTAAATGTTGTAACTTTACACGCAGCATTACTTTCTTTTACCTGCTTGCACTGCATTTCCAACTTCCCTTGTTTTCTGGGTTCATATCATACTTGATAGTTAAGATACAATAGAAAGAAAAGGTTGAGACCACTTTTTACTCTTTCCACCTCGTCCATTATGATGACGTTTGACTGTTTTTGGCCAATTTCTCCTGTAAAGGGTTAGATTTGAACACCCACACCCACATATTTCCCTGTACATTTATGCTACCTCTTAAACTCATTTTGTGCAATTCAATCATCAATCAAGCGACAGTTATTGAACGCTAGCTAGGGAGGATGATCATTGGTGTCCATTGTTAAGTAATTTGTCATGTACAGAGTAATTTATCTAGTTGCTTGCAATGGGGTCGCAAAGCAAAAGCCTAATAGTAACAATTGATAATAACTGTCACCAGAAAGGTTTTTGAGACATGTTTACCTTACACCTTATATTTCTTGTCTTTCCATAACTATATATTCGTACCTCCCAGTTTAGCTCCAACGTTAATCTAGTTTTATTCTGTAAGGAAAAATGTTGCTGAGTGAAGGTCTTCTTAAGTTTTTATATTTGTATTAGTGTCTTGTGAAAGATAATCAATACGCAGCAGCTGATTTTAGGTGCATAACAAGCTATGATATTTAAACTTACTTTCGTGAACAAAATTACAGACAATAATTGACCTCGGAGAATTTTGTTCTTTTCCAGTCCACTGGATCTTTCTTCCATGACAAGAGCTTAACACTAGGGAGTCTCATTGGAGTTTCTAGCATTCTAGAGCTCTCTAGAAGATCAAATAGGGGAAGGACCACTGAAACCTTACGAGAGCAGAAGAATTACAAATCAAAACCATGGATGTTCTCAATATGCTCGAGGCTAAGCCCTGATGTCGTCAACACAAACAACAATGCTCCTTCTCTTGGCCACTTTCTTGAAGTAGAGAGGAGAGCTGCTGCCAACATTCACAGAAGGAATATGATATATGGACCTAGAGATTTCTCCCCAATTCTGCCTAACTCCGGTGTAAATTCTCAATTCTTGGGTGATCAGATTGCCCCGCAATCAAGTGCTTCATTGGGAGTAGATGGAGGGAGAAGATCCAACACAGAATTGTTACAACATGGTAATGGGTATGGAGCTTCATTAGTATTGTCATGTTTGTGTGGACAACTCATTGAATGATGACTTCTTGTAAAACATTTTACATGTTCTTATGTCCCTGGGTTCTGAATAATCCAACTGCAAGTGTGGGAAGTGAAACACTACGGTCTTTGTATAACAAAATCCAACCAAACAACTGTTTGATTCATGGTGTTTAGTTCTGATGCTGATTTTAGCACTGCCATTTACATTCACAACAGAGAGCCGTTATCAATTACCTGGATTGCTAATACATTCACATAGGAGTCAACTGAAACAAACTTTGCATCAAAGCTCTCATCCAAAGTTCTGCTCGTCAAGGATTGGAACAAGGAGAGGTTCAATTTTAGCTACTTTGCTTCTCACAGTACTGCCCCCCTTAACGTCTGAACTGGTCTTGTAGAAATTTTGTCTGGAGCAACAGGCATGAGGGCATCACCATACGTCCCGTTACAGTCACGAATGCCATTGTCAACTCACTCCATTATAATCTATTTATGGCGCATCCGAGTAAAGTCTTGGAGGCCCAAAACACTCCTCTGGCTGAGGTGAAATTCTTGCTTTAAGGTTGTCATAATTTGCGTACTCATTGTCTTGAAAACCATGGCATTCACGATCATTTTAGTCGACGCAATTTTCAGCTACTCCTAATTTTCACATCCCCAATCATCCCCACGCTCTTTATCCAATTGCAGAAGTCAAGGCTTTCGTCGCCAGAATACGCAACTCAAACTGCCATATTCTCAAAGCCCAACCACAATCTCAGAGAGCAGCAGTGCTATGGTTTCTTGCTTTCTAATACAGATTCTACAGGCTTATCGAAAAACACACAAATTTTACACATTTTGTTGGGACTAGTGGAGCGCCTCTTCTAAATGGCATCCGCTGAATATAAAACTGAAAATGATAATAGAGTTCCATGTTTCACCTGATGGGTAAATGATTAGAAGACAAGAAACAAAACGAGCAACAACCCATTCAGATGAAATGCAGCACAGATAACATTAACATAATCTCATATATGGCAATTTTGAATTAAAAAGAAGGCAAAAAGCGAAAAACAAACCTAACAACTTCCACATCTTGAAAAGTTACTGCAGTTGTGATCATTAAATGAAGCGTGTCCAATTAAAGAGAGGAGATGGTTAGAGAAGTTCTATCACAGTATAGCAAAAAAGCTCTCATTACATTGTTATTATACAGGGAATCGGGACTACAGCTTGATTCAAATAATAGCTGTTGAAGAAAAAATCACATCAACAATATGTTCAACGAGAATCTTAGAACAATGATGATTTCTAGGTCTTGTCGAAAAGTTACACGGAATGGCTTCTAGGTATTACTGTTTCACCATGAAAGAACTTTTACAACTGCACCCGCCCACTGCACTTGGATTGGCGGCCACCTACATATGAAAACAGAATTTAGTTCCTGCTACTGCTACGCAAGAGTATTAAAGATCAATTGGAATGAAAAATCCAGCATGAGGATCCAAGTTAGGCACCACGAGTCATCTTCTGTACTTTAGCTATTGCTTGTGTATAATCAACACACACACACACATTCTGACAAAGCCAGTCAAAGATATGGACCTCGTATTAGGTAAATTATAATTCACATATCATCTTATAATCTGTACAAACTGGCTCTAGTTTGCTCAAGCTCATCTCCTCAGTAAATTATATATCTTTCAAGGGAAGGAATTGTGCTCGATGCAGCTATGCTAGAAGGCCAGAACAGTTTAATTCATATAATTTTTTAAATGATACATAATCAGCTAAATCTAGAAACACATGTACATTATTCATACAATTCACATATCACTCAATAGGTGACACAGACTTCAATTTTTCTGCCAGACCACACTCTTGACAAAGCTAAACCATATCACATGGTGTGCCTAGCTACTTGCGCAAAACAAAATAATGAGCCACATCAACTTGAGCACTTAATAGTATCATCTGAAATTTGGAGCTCAACCACATCACACAACCAACCATGTTATTGCTCCAATTTGATAACATCCCTCCTTTAGATCCTTATTCTTTTATTATCAATCATGTTAACTAACAAATCCAAGTGACTGTACAGATGCAGGCACAAATCTCCCTTACAGCACAGCCACTACGGATGCATTGCTTGGCTGTCATTTGGCAAGTATTACCTACCTTAGGCCTAGAAAAGGATGCAGACAGTTAAATTAAGTTTAAGGAACACCCTAACAGCAAGATTGCATGAATAATGTTATCATTATATAAGGTTGTGTAGTATTTAAATTGTTTATATGAAGCTCTTAAGTATCTTCCACACTAAGAATTTCAGCAAACAGATGTCCTTGGAGCTTTTGTATCAATGGTAGAAGACAATTATCAATTTTCCAGTGTGCGTGGTGATCTCAACACCCTCCCCCACCACTTGTCTACAACCTTGATGAAAAAAGAGAGTATAGTCTAGCCCAAATCAAATAGAAGAGGCATGGAGAAGTATTTCATAGCTGGCTGAATGACATCTTAAAAATTTACTGATCCATTTTCCATCAAGATCAAAAGCCCCCGGTTTCTTAACTTTGATACAATTTACAAATACACACCCCCACATATATAAAAATTTATCAGCAACATACAAGATGAATTACTTACTATAAAAGCAGCACGGATTAGCTCCTCAACATAGTCAACAGTGGCCCCTTTCAGAAAATCATATGAAATGTTATCAACCACCAATCTGACTCCTTCTGTCTCAAAAACTCTGCAACAATACAGTTAAATGATAAACACATAAGAAAACTAAAAATAGTGAATGCATTAGTCATTTGATGGTTCTCCAAATTAGAAACAAAATCTGGAAAGCAACAGTGGTTGCAAAATTAATTAAAATAAAAAATAGAATGACATCAAAACCTGTCATCTGGATTGGTTTTATCATCCAAGTCAAAAACATACTGGAAACCAGAACATCCACCAGTTTCCACACCCAAACGAAGCATTTTGTCTTTAGCCGATCCTTCACTGGTTTGCAGTTCTTTCAGTCTCTGTAAACCAGACCTTAATTTTATGGAAAGGCTAGAATAAATTGCAAAAGAAACAGGCTCATATGTGTTTGCATAAAATAAGTTATATGTGTGACATAAATAAAAACAACTTTACTGAAGAGATTTAAAAATCCAACTGATACCAAACAAGGATATGGGCATGGCAGTTTTATATTTTTTTTTAGAAGGCTGAATAAGATTAAAAAACCAAGCTGTAGGACACACCACTAGGATTGATCAAAGATACAGAAGAGGCTCAGGGGAGGAAAAAATTTGATACAGCACAGAACTAGAATTAGGAAAACTAATAGGAGGCCCTAAGAGGTCAGGCATGGAATTAATCACGTTAGTAGTATCACCCTTGCTCTGAATTACAGCATACAAAAGAAGAAAAAAGGGAAATGACAGCAGCAAAAACATTCAATAAAACAGCAAGGAAATGAGTAAACCTCTGCAGGCAGATACAGATCCAACAAAGCATTGATATAGGAAAGAAGATGCCATAATATTGAGAAATGCAGGAGCAGCAGAATAAGCTAAGAAGCAGAACCTAGCATCAAAGACTAATAATAAAGTGGCAGCGCAATCATGAGGATGAACACTTAGATTTACTCTAGACTTTCAATGGGATTATATTATGTGAAAACAACATTTGATGTTCCAAAAATTTCAATATTTTGCTAGCCGCCAATTCTTGGCTGTCTGTCATATAGGCATTCTAATCCATATCTATCTATCTATCTATCCAACTCTTTAAAAAAAAAATCGAAGCAAAGTCCATTAACAATTAACAAGCCAAAAAGAAAAACAAACATATAAATCCACAAAAACACAATCAAATGAGCGTAGTACCCGGATGCAATTGTCGGTCAAGTGAATGGAATCATCAACAAGAGAAGAAGCTTCGCGAAGAGCAGAAGAGCTAAGAAGCCTGTGGTTCTGTCGAATCCAAGAAGTGAACATGGGTGTTACCCGTTTAATCAACGATGATGATTTGGAAGACATCATGCCTTTTTTTTCTCTAATTAATTTAATTAATGTTTTTTTTTGGAGTTGGGTTGGATTTTAATCGAATTGGGAATATTGATGAACCGATTGTTCAGTTTCTGGTTATTATTTGGAAGAGGACAGGGGACGATGGAATTTGGATTTAATCAGGAGATTATGAAGGTGGAGGCCTGCGTGTGGTAATTGCGTTCAGAGTGATTTTTTAAAGTGTTTATATTTTTAAATATATTAAAATAATTTTTTAATATTAGTAGCAAGAAACAACCCTCAAAATCGGCATTTAAATATATTAAAATACTTTTTAAATATTAGTAGCATGGAACAACCTCAAAATCGGCATTGAAGTAGACTTAGAGCGTGTTTGGCAGTGTGGTAGCGGTTGCTTTTCAAATAGCTTTTCGTGCCGAAATACATGCAAATGATGTTTTTTTATTTTTTAAAAATCATTTTTGACATCAGCACATCAAAACGATCCAAAAAGTACAACCTTAACTCAATTTTAGTAAAAAAAAAAAAAAAAATTTGAAATTTACCAAAACGCAGTTACAAACGCAGAAACAAACGCTTCCTTAGAGCCCGTTTGGCTCTGCGGCTGCGGCTGCGTTTTATTGAAAACACAGTTGCAGCCATTTGGTTAAAAAAAACTGAAGCGTACTATTCACTGGGACCCACCTTTTTTCTGCGTTGGAAACGCAGCATCTGAGAAGCAGGAATTCGTTGCTTTTTTTCTACTGTTCACGTTAAATTAACATGAAAAGTAGAAAAATTGGGGGGACAGTGCATTGTGGTGCACTGTCCATGTGAACACTGTAAGGAATTGCACTGTTCACTATTTTTAAGTGAACAGTGCAATTCTCTTGCACTGTTCACTTGCACTGCGTGGACTCTTTTTTTTTTTTTTTTTTCTTTTTTTAGTGTGCACATTTTTTTAACATTTTTTTTAAAAAAAACTAGTTCAGATACATTATAATATTTTATCTAATTTTATTATATGCTAAAAAATTATGAAAATGATAGTTTTTATCGGATGTATTTTGTAGGTAATAGAATTATAGATGGTTTCTTGGAATAATAAAAAATATTTTATATAAAATATGATTTATTTTATAATATAATAGCAATAATTAAATCCATAATATTTAAATTAAAAATCATCAATATTAATATATATTTTTTAAAATTATTTTATAACCTCAATTTTAAAAGCATTTTTAACCAAACACATTAAACTACTTTTTATTCAACCTTAATTTCAACCACAGTTTTAACCAAACACCTATTTTTTCAAACCAACCTCAACTAAAAGTACTTTTTATAAAACAATTTTTTTCAAACCACAACCACAACAGTTACCACAATGCCAAACACACTCTTAAGCAGCGTATGGAACCGCAAACCGCGTTTACATTAAATTTATTTTTTTTTAATTAAAATTGAGTATGGTTTATATTTTTTGAATTGTTTTAATGTGTTGATATTAAAAAAAAAATTAAAAAAATAAAAAAATATCATTGCATTGCATGTATTTCATCACAAAAAGTTATTTGAAAAGCAACCGCTATCACACTGTTAAACATGCTCTTAATTAAGCAAGTAAACCATAATAATTTTTTTTAAAAATTTTTTTATAGTGGTTTGCATATTTAGTTTGACTCAATCCAATTAAACTAAATTATATTATTATAAATTGTATACAAATTTCAATTCTCAAAAAAATTAAAAATAAAAAGCTAGTTTCTTTTCAAAAATGCATAAAAAAGATTTTTTAATAGAAACAATTTCAGAAAATACCCGTTCATTAAAAATTTTTAAGAATGCTCAACGATTTCTTATTTTAAGAAAATATTAATTTATTGACCACCAAAATCTTTGAAAATGTTGAACAAATAAAAAGCATAAATTTTTAGAAATATGCATGAATTTTTTTTATTTCTTAAAAATATAAAATTTTCTAAAAACATTATAATAAGAGATCACGCAAATAAGACATAAGACGGATCCTCATTCAAAGAGAAAATAATACAAGAATCTTTCATTTTTTATTTTTACAGGAATCCTAATAATATAAATAAAGGAGGAGAAATATCTAGAAAAAAAATAGATCCTACATAGAAATAAACCATAGAAAAGGATGATGTCATCCACTTATTGAGACTTTCTAGTTTATCTTTTATTTAAAGAATCAACTCATGGGTGATAAAATCTTTAAAAAGGGTTTTGATTTCTAGAAGTTGTGTCTTTGTTGTTTTTTGTTTTAAAATACAACTCATGAGTGGTAAGTTGTGTTTTTGATTTTTTTTTTTTATTATTATTATGTTTGAATATTTGGGTCATGTGATATATTTATCCCTTGTGTCTTTGTATTTTTCATTTTTAAAATACAACTCATGAGTGGTAAGTTGTGTCTTGGTTATTTTTTTTAAATGGTTGAATATTTGGGTCATGTGATATATTTCTTCCATGTGTCTTTGTTTTTTTCATTTTTAAAATACAACTCATGACTTAACGCGTAGTTAAACTTAATGATATTAGATCTGATAACTCGCCAAACTTATATGTATTTGATCTCAGTGCGTAACAAAATCTAAGGATATTGGGTTCCGCAACTCGTCAAACCCACATGTACTTGAACTCAATATATAACTGACTTTAAGAATATTAGATCTGGCAACTTACTAGATACACATGTATTTAAGTTTAGCGTGTAGCTAAACCCAAAAATATTAGGCATGGAAGCAAGCTATATCTAAGTCATTTGGACTTAGTATTTCACCAAGTCTAGATATATTGGGCTATCACCTTGTCATTAGCCTTTCTAAACATGAACTTTAGTTAAAATAATAATAATAATAAGTTGATCCATCATAATTAAAAAAAAAAACATCATCTTATCAATCAAACAATAATCATATGGGTTAAAATTCTAGTACATCATACAAAATCTTGCCATGTGTTATATATATATATATATATATATATATATATATATATATTATCAAATAAAATATTCTTTGAGTTGCTCTTGTTTCATGCTACATGCATTTACATATTACTTAATTATCTTTTAATTTCTAAATATTTTGTTTCTCTTAAACATGAATATTCTATTTTTTCAACTCTAGCTAGGTTGAATCAAATATGACAAAAAAAGATTTTGTTTTCTATAAAGATCATACTTATTGAATCATTTATTTGATTATTTATATTTTCAACTGTCATACTAGTATGTTTTATTTGCCTAAAAATCAAACAAAAGCTAAGAATTTTAAGGATTTGTCAATTTACAGATCCAATATTACAAGGATAGATACTCCTGTGTCTTTTTATTTCTAGGGTTTCAGAAGACAAGAACAAATCATTAGATATAAAGGCATGCCCTTTTCATTTTAGAAACATTCAATAAGTGGAATTTTAAAATTAGTTGACAGTTATTCAAAGAAGGAATTTAGATTTAAGAATATATATTTTTGCTTGCAAACTAAATTTCCTAAGAACAAAGATTTCAAAATTCTTATATGATATGAAAAAACACAGCATCTTGTAGTATTAAAGTCTGAGCCCTATTATATCACACAAAGATTCTATATACCAACACATGACACCAAAGTTTTGTATATGGTACAAACTATATAGCATTAAGCTAACGTATAAATTCTTGGATGTTCTTTTGAAATATGATTATTGAGAATATGTTCATTTAAGAAAATGATATGTATATGAAATTTTTTAATGTAAAAAACAATTGAAATTTTTTTTTTTATATAGTGAATTAATTTTTTTTGACAATCATTCTAGTGGACAAATATATACTGAAGTATTTGTTATTTGTTATTTTATACTTGTTTAAAAATCTCACCATATTCTAAATCAGAGGCATCGGTCTCAACGATTTTAAAAGTTAACAGGTTAGCGAAATATAAAAGAGGAACGGTTTGGACCTGTTTTTTAATTTTTTTTGACGAGGCTGGTATGAATATCAAATTAAGGAACAAGCTGGGTTGGTTTTTAACTTGTTATGTAAGGGTTTGGCAAAATGATTAATATTAGGATAATAATCTAAAATATAATTAAAACTGTATAAAAATCTTTGTAATTAGATTTTATCAGTAATATATATAACTATTTTTTTTTAAAAAAAAATATGACTTGCAATAATGTAAAATATAAAGGTCAAATAGCTATTTTAAAAGCATGATGATTGGAATAAAGGAATGAGACCTCGCCGTTTTACAAGATAAGCGACGTAAAACCCTTGGCAAGATCAAATTCAGCATGATGATTGGAATTTAGTAACTCATCCTATTTAGTTTTACATGCATTTGGATGAGATTGGAATTTGATTTAGGTTTTGTTATGATCAGAAACGCAACAAATTAATTGATCCTATGCGTGGCGGCAACTTTGTATAATTGTAAAGGTAATCAAAGGCATCGATCTTAGGATAACATGGCAAGACACTACGAGAAAAAAATCTATAACTTTTTTCATTGCTTTATTTACATAGAAATCCCAACCCACGGAAAAAGTGAGAGATTTGTAGAGAGCATAATCAGTTGTCAACGACAAAGAGACAAAGAGCATCCGTGTTCGTAGATGGGGACAAGTTTCAAAAGCAGAGTTATTTCACGTACGTTGTTAAGGAAATTAAGTCATGAAATTTGTCGTATGTATGTAGTGTTAAAACGATTAATTTTTTATAGAATAATAATTTTTTGTTTTTTATCATTAAAAAAAATTTAAAATTATTATCTAATATTCTGATCACTAAAACTCCTAAGTAATTTTTAAAGTCGGGGTAAGTGGAAGATAATATAACTCCTAATATATTTTATTTAAGGTAAGTAACATTGTCTATTTATCTAATTATTATTAAGATATTATCATGTTTTTTTAATAATTGGTCTATCTATTGATTAAAGTTTATCCACTCTAGTAGAATGAACCATAACTTTATAGATAACCTAGCTATCTAAAACCAAAATTTTTATTTTATTTTAATATTGCAAATACATCTTATCAATAAATTTATAATTCTCGGTATTAGAAATAAATAAATTAATTTTTTTAGTATTTTTGAAACTTAGACCAAGTCATCATGGCTTCAATAAACTTGCTATTAAACTTATGATACATGCATAATATAAAGATTATTTTTTTGGTATTTCTAAAAAATGATAAATCATGGAATGTTTTTGTTTTTTGTATTTTTTTTGTGTTTTTTTATTAAAATTCAAACATGATTTTTTTTAGATACTTGACCGTATACAATTTAAATCATAAATGTATTTTTTATAGAAATTTTTTTTTTGTTTTAATATTTTTTATAAAAGAATTGTTTATATAATACGGGGAAAGCTTTACAATCTCAAATATTAATTATGAAAGGGTAAAAATAATGATATGAAAAACCCAAAATTAATTATAAAAATGGTACTTTAAAATTAGAAAAATAATTAAAATTAAACAAAGGTGTGTTTGGCAAAACATAAAAATAAAGAAAATAAAGGTTGTGAGATAGGTTAGGGTGTGTTTGTCGAACAAGCGTTAAGGACTGAAAATTGCATTTTTTCTTTAGAAACTTTTTGGTAAAACAAACATGCCCTTAAGTTTAGTTTTGAAAGGCTTTGCCCAGCCACATAGATTGAGCTTCCCAACTTAAAAACACAACCCAACCATAAAAAATAAATAACAAAGATGAAAAGGGGTTTTCATTTGAATTTTTACAAACACTCTATGAACCAAGAAATCAAATTGAAATCTCAGGCCAAATTGCATCAAATTAAAGGCAGAGATAAATAAAACATCAAAAGTCAAAGTATAATGAGGCATAAAATAAGAAAAAATAAACTATAAAATGAACAATTCAATCTCAATAGTCTTTAATCTAAACCTAGTAATTCGAAACTTATTTGGATCAATTAATCCAAACCAAGCCTTTAATTTACCAATAAGTAGCCTAGAAAGATAGTATATAGGTTTATGTTTTGATTGGAACTCGCTATAAAAACGAGGAAACTGATTTATGAGAAATAAAAAAAATACTTAAAAACATTCAAAGAAAAAAACCTAGAATTCAATAGATACCTAGAAAACTAACTAAACCAAGAAAAAACTAATGATCCAAAATGATGACCTAAACCTTGCAACTACAATTCAAACATGTCTACTACAACATGTCTGAAATATAAAAACTTCAAGAAAAGAAACAAAAGTAACAATACAGCCAATTAAATCAACTTCAACACATAACTTTAAATAGATATTTTTGAACTCTAACACTATTACATTGGACTAAATTATTTCTAATTAAGCCAAACATAAACGTTGCTTGCAAAAAAGCCAATAATATATCTATAAAATCAGCTAATAGTCATAATTTTAATAACCCTAATGCAATCAAAATCAAATCCAAATGACCAAATTGAACTTCTAAACACCATTGTTGACCGTATAACAATTAACCAACATAACAAAATAACAATTATAACAACATCAAACATACATTCAAAACACCTTGAACTTATTTTTTCAGAATCATACAAATCATTTTCTTTAACAACTAAATCTAACTTATCAACAACAAATAAAATACATTACATTTGAAATCCTAAATAATCCTCACAAGTAAAACACAAAACAATCACAATGCAATAGAAATTAAAAGAGAGACGTGCTCATTGAGCTACACCATATCATCAAAGTTCAAGGCATGATTCTCTCCTTTCTCCCCTTCTTTTTTATTTCACAAACACTCTCATTTTATAAGCCAAGCTAAATCAGAAATTTACAAAACCATTGTGGTTTTTCTTTGAATCTAGGTGGTTAATCTCTTTTCTCTCTCTTTTATAACATATTCCTAAAGGTTATGGTGTTTCTTTCCTTTTGAACTGAATCTTTACAAAAAGAAAAACAACAACTTCTAAGCTAATTCTTTTGTGTGTTTTTTTCTTCAGTCAGAGCTGACTAGGTAAGGTACTTCGAAGGAACTACTGTGAAGCTTGGGATGTTAATATGTCATTCATGAACCTGGATCATGTAGAGAGGATGTAAATCTATTATTGAAATCAAACCATACTTAATTCGGAGCTCTATAGCTCTACATTTATTAATTGGAAGGTTGGTCCTTAATCAACTTAGACCTGTCAACATAATGGAGGTTGACTAAAAACAAGATGTCATTGATTTTATCAAGCTAAATAAGGTATAAATGTTTAATATAGATGACTGAACTTTGTAAGTGAAATATTTTTATGTCGTTTAGTGACAATTATATCCCTTGAGGTAGTCAGAGACAACGTATTCATTTGTCTGAAGACAACTTCTCAATCAACCTCTCAGGTGAAGAAGAAGAATAATGATTGAATGGCATGTCACCTAGTTTCTTTATTTACGTTTGAATGACGTATCACACGTTACTAAACCTTAAAAATCAGGGTTTTTAATTAAAAGTTTTTTAATTCAAGCACAAAGAATTCTCTTAGAACTATAATGTTTGGTACTAAACATATTTTAGCTAGTTCTATCAGGTTGTATAGATTTAACCCCTCGATCAGCTTCATTATTTCTTCTAAAGCTGCCTATTTATCATAAGCTTCTTATATATGTTTTTCTTTTAAAGCTTCTTCTCTAGTCAATTCTATTATAAGAGGTAGCCTTATAGGGCAAACAAGATGCATTGGTGGCCTACGAACTGGGATTCCAAAGATATTTTTCTTGGTTCTATATTCTATTGATGAGATGGAGACATAGTTGTTAGATGAGGGATTACTACTAGTTAACTAATTAGAGCTTCCACATACCTTTTTCTTAATGCTTGTTAAAATAGGCTAGTAAACCTTTCCACATCTCTCTTAAGGCTCTTCATTTCCTTTTAATGTTCAGCTTCCAAATGTGCACGCTTTTCATTCTCCATTACTTTCTTTTTGAATCCTGTGTTATAGATTCTCTTTAAAGAGAGACCTATATTTCACTTTTGTATATGTATATATGACATTTTAAACTCAAAATATGTATGTATATGAATGCTTATATATGTTTATATTGGATATGGATTAAGTTTTTTGAATTGATCCATGACTTCTATTTTCTTTATATGGGTAAGATTTCTGAGTTTGATCGATCACTATAAAGGAGTGTTTTGCCATTCTTATAAACATATTAGATAAAAAAAAAAAATTGAGTCGCAACCCTTTCATTACATATAATAAAAAAGTCCATATATTTTTTTACAATTCAAACTTTAAAACCCTATACATCACTATTTGTAGAAAACATTGCCTGTATTAGCTATATTTCTAATAAAAATAGTGGTTGTATCTAATTGCTTTCAATACTTCAAAGCATCATTTCTAACTTGGGTGGCCTATTGTTGAAATCTCTCAGCTTGATGGATAACTTATTTAATTTGCCTTGTCATTTGTCTTATCTTGTTATGAAATAAGGTATTATCAATAACTAGGACACCATTACTGGAATCTAAATCCTTATTATCTCTTTCAAGCATTTGTATTGTATTTTCCAACTCTATTACTTTAGCCATTTCTATTTACAGCTCTTCTCTCTTGATGTCAAGCTCAACTATCTTGGAGTTAATCTAAACCTCAAAACTATATATGTACTCTTGACATCTTTGATACTCTTGCTTGGATCTGATTAGCTCTTCTTCCATTTTGAGGTATTGGTCTCTTAGTTCTCTAAGCTTTTCCTCTTGAATTTCTAGCTTAGATTGTAACACCATAAGTTTTTCTCTTAATGGCTTTCCTAGCACTTTTTTTTTTAAAAAAAATTATGCTACATAATAGGATTGAATTCTTCTTTCTTCTTTAATATCAATCTTAGCTAACTGATTTTTTCTTTCTCAGTATCTAATTTCTTTATAAGGTTGTGCCTTTTCTTCTTCAAGGAATATATTATTTCCTTATCAGTGCCCATCTTGCCTTTAGTTGACCTCTTAAAATTGGTCAACTCTTTTTTCTATTAGGATATATTTGTTGACTAGATCATCATGCTTGGCTATTTGAATTCCTAACTCAACTCTAATACATTTGGCTATTTCTTTGGCTATCTAAACTTTTTTTTTTTTGCCATTCCTTTACTATCCCGAGATCTTTTATCAAGGCCTTAGTTGTTCATCATTTCCTTTTAACTGGTGGTTCATGTAATTTCTTATTTTGTCTTCTCTATCCAGTTGTTTTTCTAAGAGTTATTATTGCCCTTTGTTATTATAAAGGTCTATTATGCATTTCTCTAACTACTTTCATAACTCTTCCTTATTGTTATTCCTTTTTCTTTTTGATCCCTCTTTAATTTCTTATGAATTCCCTATTTTAGATTCTGAGTCTCTTGGATTTATAGATTCAATCATTCTAGAAAGTCTTTATTTCTCTAAATAATGTAATTTTGATTGAATGAGGATTCAACCCAACTTTTTTCTTTTTTCTTTTTTCTTTTTTCTTTTTTCTTTACCATAATAAACCCTCTCAATCCAGTGAAATCTGTTAAACATAGAGTTCTTGGCATATATTATACCCCACCAAATTGTCTTGTTACTAATGCAGGTGCATAACTAATGTATCCAATTATTCGGAGCAAAGGGACCTATGTTTTACTACAACAACTCATTATACAGGATGTGTCATTCATCTAATACAATATATTTCTCCACCCATGCTTTTTCATCTAGATTTTTCCAAATTTCATCTATAACAATCTTTAATGGTCAAAGATCAAATCACCAAAAGTTATTGAAAGTATCTCTCGGTGTTTTGATGTGATTGATAATCCATAGATACAATATTGGAACACAACTTCTCATGGCTCTTCTATTATGCATCTTATAATGGTTGAGTTATAGCATGGTTTAAACTAAAATTATAGTATAAAGGTTAATTTTAGTATGCTTATACTTCACGAATGCATTTGTAGCTTCTAGATTGATGACTCCAATTTTGGATGGGAATAAGACTAGCCTAAATATGACAAAGACCACTATCTTATATCGTTCATTTCCTAATTATCCTTACTCCATGTTTTTCTTCATTCTAGCTTTAATGTTTTTCCATCTGTGTCCCCCATCAGTTATCCTACATTGTCCGACCCTTCCCAAGCATAATAATTTGGTTACCTCAAAAGCAGTATCTTTAAACCTTTTGTCTGAAATAGATCTTATGATTGTTATTTGAAAAATATAGGATCTTATTATGATTTTCTAATATGGGTGTCATATCAATGTTTCTTAAGTTAAACGCCCATAATTAGGATTCAAAAAATTCAATAATGCTTTTATAGCTATTGCATATACCGGGAGCCTCATTAACTGTGCAATCCTTCTTTATTATCTTTCCAAGAGGATCTCATCTATGTGTCCCATGATGGGTAGTAGTTTCTCCATGTCATTCATAGTATGGTTTATCTTTGTAATGTGTGGTAATCAAACATCGATTTTTGGATGGTTTACCTTGGTTAATTGTCTTAGTTTAAATTCTTGTCTAAATTCCTAAAAAGATGAGTATTTTATGGAAGTTGTGATTTCAGTTCAAAGTACTGCAATATAGGATTTATATATTCAGGCTTACTTTGATGCAAATTATAAATAACACATACATCCTAAAGATAAGTTCTATTTATTACATAAGTATAGGTATGTTTTTTTACTTGGTCTCAAAAAGATCTTAGATCTACCTAGTGACAGTCCTTATAAGGACAGTATATGGACATTGCAAGGAATAGTTAAGACATATATGCCTACTGCCGCACTCAACATCGCGGCGACCCTAAAAATAATCCTTGATTATGGAAAAAAAACAGATTTCTAGCATCTGGTTCTTTTAGGAAAAAGATCTTGTTTAAGGAGTCGTCACCTAGTATTATGATCACTAGGAACCCTGACTAGTCAACATAGATTCTATGGTACGGGACTGGTTACGTAAAAGGAAAGATATTATCACCCCTTAAACGTTCTGCCTGAGACAGACTGCATTGCTGATTTTGTCTTAAATTGCTAAACATTTATTCACTTATGCTATGATAATTTGTTTATAATATTCCTGACTTTGACGCCAGTGAATATCCGATCTTGAATAATTCCAACTCTGGTGTTGGTAACAGGAATAATTCCAACTCTAGCGTTGGTAAAAATTCGTGGCTATGAAAAAATCGGTATATTTTCTTTTTTTATTCATGATTCTGATATCATTGAATAAGTTGATAAAAATATATTTTTTCTAAGACATGCAAAAACTTTTATTTCTACACTTTTTATTTTTTTATTTTTTTCGTTTTTTTGTTTTTTTATTTGGCTGGGCCCAGCTCAGGCCATGTGGCTGGGCTGGACCTAGCAGGCCGAGCCAGGTCATAGGCTTGACCCGGCTAGCCATTTATTTTACCAGCAAGCGTGCGTGAGCAGTTCACGCACGCCTGTTATAGGAGCATATAATTAAAATGCAAGAAGGGAAAGCGCAACTTACCTGGTGCTGGAAATGACGGTCCGGATTTTTCAGTCTTTCTTGGTTGTCTATCCTTGCCTCAAGATCCCTATGTTCGTTCGTTTCCTTTCTGTCAATGTATTCCTTCTGTCAGTTGCTCGTTCCTTTCTCCTTTTTAGCTTCTTCCTCTAGCTGTGGAAGCTGGCGCTGGAGAAAGGGAAGCCGGTGATGATGCTGGTGCTCTCTGGTGGTTCTCCCTTTTTTGCTTGTTTTTTTTTCTTTGTTTTCTTTTGTTCACTTTGTTTGCGTTCTGGGGACGAAAGCAAAGCTGGGAGCGCTGGCGTTTTGCTCTTTCCTTTCCTTAGTCTGTGCTTTCGGTCCTCCCTCTCTCGGTACCCTCTATTTTGTTCTCTGCTCTCTCTCTATCTACTCCCTGTCTATCCCCCTGTTTATTTCTCTTCATCTCTGTTCCCTAAGAAGAAACAAAAATTTGCTATTATGTTTCGTTCTTCTGTCTTCGTTTTCTGTCGTTTTTCTCTGGTTTTTCGTCCCCTTTTCAGTCCAAAAATCTCCCCCTGGTTCCCTTTTTTTTTTTTTTCTGAGGTTGCCTTTGCCCAGCTTTTATAAGGCTAGAGATCGATCGGCACTGTAACGGTCGCCTCTTAAATGCCCTGTAACTGGTTGCCTTTAATTATAAAACTCAAGCATTGGCTGGAAACTGATGAAATGGAGGAAGAAGACAGTGAACAGTTTCGTCCAAGAAACGGCTCCATTTTTCCATCAACTGCTATTTATGATCTGGTCCTTGAAATTTTGAATTTTTTATAAATAAGCCCCTGGATAAACTTTAATTGGACCTCAGCATTTCAATGTATTTTACAAAACAGTCCTTGGACTCTAATCTAGCGCAATTTTGACCCCAAAAAACCCCCAAACTTTGGTAATTCTTCAATTAAGTCCTTGATTTCATTAATTCAATTAATTCCAAACTCAATTAAATCTCAAAACTTATTAATTCTCCAATTAAAACCTTGATTGGATTAATTAAATTAATTTCAAGCTCAATTAAGTCTCAAAACTTATTAATTCTCCAATTAAAATCTTGATTGGATTAATTAAATTAATTTCAAGCTCAATTAAGTCTCAAAACTTATCAATTCTCTAATTAAAACCTTGATTGGATTAGTTAAATTAATTTCAAGCTCAATTAAGTGTCAAAACTTATCAATTCTCCAATTAAACCTTTGATTTGATTAATTAAACTAGTCAAAAGTTTAATGAAATCCTTAAACTTCCAATCATGTTGCCCTTAATTCAAATTTTAATTTATTCTTTATTTATTTTATTTTTACTTATTTTTCATTATTTTTTCAGTAAATAAAATAATTAAAATAAAAGGGTCAAAAATTGGGCTATGACACCTACCATTACCAAGCAAACACTTAGATTTGAGTTGGATGTTTCACAAGCTTGAACCATGTTCAATAGTTATAGGACAGATTGTTAATCTCTAACCAAGCCTATAATCTTATATGTGCTCTAAAAAATTAAAGCATGTGATGTATAAGGCATAATTACATATTCAATATATTGATGCATGAGCAATATGTATAAAAATACATGTTGATAATAAATGTACAGACCAACCAAAATAAAATACATCAATCAGACAAACAACAAAGCTTATAAGCCCACGTTAAATTCTTTAGTAGAGATGTTATTTTTTTGCACGTGTGCAACATCGCGATGATCATCCTCTTAGATCAGGATTTTTAGGTGGTGTAGAAAAAACAAGGAATTTTTATCCTTTATCGATTAAAAAGATTTGGAGTTCCCACCTAGTATTTCGACTACTATGAACTATAACTGGTCTTCAGAGTATAGATAAAGGGACTGGTTGTATATAGGAAAGATAATATAACCCCTAGTACACCATACCTAAGGTAAGGTGGATTGTTTATTTGTCTGATTATTACTAGGGCATTGTTATATTTTTCTAATCATTGGTCTGTCTATTGGTTAAAGTCGGTCCATCCCAGTAGAGTGAACTATGACTCTATGGGTAAAGCCTGGTCATTCTAAAGATAAAATCTTTTGTTTATTTTAATATCAAAAATACATCTTACATATAAATTTGTAATTCTCTATATTAGAAACAAACAAATTGATTTTTTTGATTTTTTTAAATTTAGGCTAAGTCCTTAAGGCTTTAATAAACTTGTTATCAAACTCATGATACATGTAAAATGTAAAGACCCTTTTTTTGTATTTTAAAAAATATTAAATCATGCAATGTATTTTTTTTTGTTTTTTTTATATTAAAATGCAAACATGAATGTTTTTAGGTACATACTTGGCGTGGGTGTGGCCTAGTTGCACTTGACTTCTTTTCTTATGATTATTTTTCTAGTTTATGGTTTTTTGTTAATATCTTGTCTCTAATTTTTTAAAATTGTTTAGTGTAACAGCCTGACCCAACATGTTGTATATTGTCCGCTTTGGGCCTTCCAATCCATCCATTCCAGGGTTTCCACCTAGGTCCCCCTTACGGTTTTGTTCTTGGCAGCCATGTGTTGCCCTAAAACACGTACAACATGTTAGCAACCAGCACCACTAATAAGGCCCTGGCTTTGGACACTCGCTTCTGATTTGAGATATCACAATTCCCCACCTTAAAACAAGTCGTCCTCAACTCTGATACCAAATGTAATAACCTGGCCTAACATGTTGTATCTTGTCCGCTTTGGGCTTCCCAGTCCACCCATTCCAGAGCTTTCATCCAGGTCCCCCTCACGGTTTTGTTTTTGACAACCACGCATGGCCCCAAAACACGTACAACATGTTAGCAACCAGCATCACTAATAAGGCCCTGGCTCTGGACGCTAGCTTTTGATGTGGGATATCAGATTTAGTTTCAATTTTTTATATAGTAATTAATCTTTTGGATTATTTCTATAATTTTATAATGGCTCAAAAAGATTATTTTAATTTATCTTTGAATTGCTTTTATTAAATTTAAGACAGATTAGTTGTGTTTGCACGATTCTTATCTTCTTTTTTTTGTGAAGATCATTATTAATTAGAGTTCACAACTGTTTTTTATTTATCTATTCATTATATTAAAAGCGAGCATTATATTTTTATTTTTCAATAAAGAAATATGTTATTGAAAAACATTCATAACTTCATCACCTTATTTTTTATGTTAAAAATGAACCCACGCAGAATAATTATAAGAATAATACACACGGAGACATATGCTGCGTGCATGATGGAGCACAAGCTGGAGAGCGTGAGGAATCATGGAAGAGCTAGCTAGTCTCTCACTTTTTTTCCCCACCTCATCTGTGCCACCAGCTAGCACTCTCATCATAGATCATGTTACCGGAAGGACGTTGCAAAAGTGGCCAAAGCTGCTATACTATATATTCTGTTGTTGTGTACCAGTACGCATAGAGTAAAGTAACGAGAAATTGAGAGAGATAGAGAATTGCAGAGAATCCATATATATGCATGTGGGCATCGTCATTAAAATCACGTTTTTGAACATCACAGAAATATATGGCTCTGGACATGGACATGATAGATATGGATTGGTTCTAGCTTGGATTTCCGAGCCAGGCTTCGAAAGATGGCGCTTCTTCGTACTAAATTCTCTCGTACAGAGGGGCGTACCAGCCAGCTAGCTGCTTTCTTTATGGATACTAAATAGAAATGGAGACAGGGCAGTATAGAAGATCGATGCTCACATTTCGACATGGAAATTTCTGGGGATCCTGGCCTGCAACGACTCGCCTTCCCTTGATTGCTGAACGCGACCGACCGACATATCATATGAGTATTCGCGTTCCAGAGAGATTAAACGGCTTTTTCTTGGATGTGCTTTATTCCTTGTTGCGAAGCAGCCTTGGTTCTTGCAAAAGCAAGGTCCGAAGCAGCCAGATTCCTTTCTTTGAAGATGACCCAATGACCGATCCCCGTTGGAAACCGTAATATAATACGATTAATATATGGAGGCATGCAGTTGAAAGAAGTTTCTTAGAGACCGAGACGGATTGTTCATTTCTTTTCCTTTTCTATTGTTTTGAGGATCTTTAGGTCAAGAATTCTCTTTTGCTTATTTTACCCGGTTGCGCTATACCGCCCATATTCTGTCCGGCTTTCCCCGGACATCTTCACAGATTTGTCGGCAACTTAAATTGTCAAATTCCGAGCTGCTTCGACAAACAGCAGCTCGATCGCGTTAATGTGCAGGGCCGGACAATAATTTGATATTCCTTTAATTACATGCCTTGCAAGTATATAGTGTTTTTTATTATTATTTTTCTTATAGGAAAATCAAAGAATAATATTTTTAAATTTTTTATTTTTTATTTAAAAATACATTAAAATAATCTAACATATTTGAACAGCAAAATCAAAGACACGACTACTAATAGCAGTGTAAAACTCAAATGATTTCAGTTAGAAGTGCACAGAGTCAATAGAGAGCAAATCAAGGCGGATCGTATATGTAACAACGTACGAAGAGATCGGTATATCAGACTTTCATGCACGCAGCAATGAAGCGCGTGCCATCTAGTTCTGAATCACTAGGACCAAGCGCCACTTTCAGGTCCACATACTGACAAAACAGTACTTTGTCACCTAGTTAGTCGTGACACTAACACGCGCTTTCTCTGGGCGTTAAATTGAGAATCTGTCAAGACATTTCCATTCCAATTCCAAGCACTAAATTCTTGACCTCCAACCCAATAAGGTTTTTAATTAGAAGATTGTAGCATTACACTCAAAGTATTTTTGTTTTATGTTTTAAAAATATTTTGTTGAGAAATTTTATTTTTTTATTTTAAATTAATTTTTTTGATATTTTATATCTGGTATCAAAAATAAATTTTCCAAGTTACGCCATCTTCAATTCTTTCCCTTTTTGCAACCAACGACCAACAAAAACACTCAACTCTTTATCGTCTTTAAAACACTAAAATTTTCTAATGAGGGGCCCAAACCAAAACTCAAGTTAAAGGTTCTCTGCCCTTTTTAATTTTCTGTCAAACTTATTTCAATTTAAAATCTTTATCTCATGTTAAGAGCTCAAATTTGACACCAAAAAATTAACTAGGAAATCTCTATTTACTTACTTGCGAAATAAAAGATTATTGGATCGAAATCGAGGGCAATTTTTCATTCAAAATTGGCATGACAATATTAGAATTAAGGGTTTTAATTATAGGGATTTAAAAAACAAAAAGAAAGGAAAAATACAGAGACATATACGAAAAGAGATAGCTTTTATTAAAGTTAGGGTTTCTCTTACCATTGCTTCTCTTCTTTTTCTACTTTCAATCCGAGTTAAGCGTCTTAAAGAGATAAAGAGAACGGATCGAGAGAATTGTGGTAAAATGCATAGTTGTCGATCACATGTGTTGTTATATATTTATGTGGGGATATATATTTTCATTTTTTTTTAATTTTCACTAATAGCACTACAAACTCTGTTTAATGAGAATGTAAAATGTAATATTAATACTAAAAATACTTTAATAAGTAAGAAAAATGAAAAAAAATACTACTAGCTCAAGTGAATAAAAATGCATGGAAACAGGAAAAGAGAGGGTTGGAAATCACTAAACTCTAGGCGGATCTCATATGGTTAGTTATATTTATTCAGAACACAAAAAGGGAAAGAGCTTGACATGTTGATAATCAACATCCATCGACAAATATAGTAATGAAAGAAATTGGTGATCTAAATAAGAACACTAAATTGCATGGGGGGGCGTTAAAGCAGTCTAAAATATTCCTTCAAAGCTGAAGACGCAGCTCAAATGAAGCTACCTGTGGCTGTGCTTTGTACGTAAGAAGGGATATTTGACCATGTGATTGCTCAATCATGTTTTCAACCATCTCAATAACATGAAAAAACGCGCCTTTGTTCCTTAATTCAAAGCGCAAATATTCTCTGTAACTTGAGCCCTAAGAAAAAATAAAAGTGTTCCCTGCAACCAATTCATTCCTTGATTTTTTTAGTTTTGATTTTTGACTTGCTGTTTGTTTTCTGGATATAGATGTGTTTTCAAAATCATGTTTTGTTTTATTTAACGTGTAAATATCTTTTATCGTTACAAAAAAAAACCTATGTGACTTGTATATGATCAGTAGCCAAGTACGTAAGCATCATTACTAAATGCACTTCTACTCTATTTTAATATGCCCAGTCATGAAATGCTTTTATACAGGAATACAGCAGTTTCCAATTTCTATGTCTATCCTAGGATGTTTCGAATCAAATTTTTTAATATAAATAAAATATTTAAACATTGCTAAAAAAAAAATTTAGTAGAAAAAAATAAAAACTATATAGCAATTAACATGACTCAGTTAACTTGACGAGTTCAAAAAAATAAATTATCAATCAATCCAATGCTGAAATATAAAATTAAAAAAATTAATTGAAAAAAAACACAAAAAAATAACTCAAGTTAACCCGGGTTGCCCATCAAACCCATGACTTGAGTTATATGAGACAGGGGATAACCTTATAAAAAATAAACCAAATAAATCACAAAGCCGAATTCTCAATGAATCTAATATTAAAGAATGAAATTAAAAGGAAAATGTCAATTACAAAAAAAAAAAAATTGAGTTAACCTACCAAACACATGATTCAAGTCATGAGATTATGATAACTCTATAAAAAATAATTAAAAAAAATTATAAAGTTAAATCTCTAATAAACCTAATGTTGAAGGATATAATTGAAATTAAAAAAAAAGATATATTGAAAAAGAAAAAAAAAGCATTACTCTATGAATAGTGTTTTGTGTGGAGAGGTAAAATGAAATCTTCTTCTCTTTTAATTTTTTATTAATATATATTAAATGAATTTGAGTTGGTTTGAGAAAAACTAGGCTGTAATAAATAGACATGAGCAGTATTTTTTAATTAGTTTAGGATAACAAAAACATTATAAATAGATATTCAAAGAAATTCCAGTGTTTATACATACTGAAACTATAAATATGCATTTTTTTTATGTCATGGCAAACTTACAAATAATATAGAATACATAAAGATTCTAGCATGTATAATAATTATATTTCTAAAGAAACATAAAAGATTAAAAACAATCCTACTATGCATTATTAGATTAAACAAAATCAAATAAAAATACATACTATTAAATGAATTTGAGTTGGTTTGAGAAAAACTAGGCTGTAATAAATAGACATGAGCAGTATTTTTTAATTAGTTTAGGATAACAAAAACATTATAAATAGATATTCAAAGAAATTCCAGTGTTTATACATACTGAAACTATAAATATGCATTTTTTTTATGTCATGGCAAACTTACAAATAATATAGAATATATAAAGATTCTAGCATGTATAATAATTATATTTCTAAAGAAACATAAAAAATTAAAAACAATCCTACTATGCATTATTAGATTAAACAAAATCAAATAAAAATACTTACGTGTTAAAGCACTTAAAAATTAATGAAGTTTTGTCAATTGATAAGGATAAATAATTTATTCTTAAAACTTTATTATTCCTCACTTTGTGTGAATGTTTGCAATAAATCTCTAAAAATTTGATAAACATCATCTTGTTTAGATACATTTTTAAACAAGGTTCACAAACCAAAAATAATATAGATCAAGTATCTCTCAACAAAGAACCTAAACTCTAAATTAGGGAGAGAAACGAAAGCATAAAACAACGTTAAAAAGAGAAGAAAACATTGAATATATGAGGCAAGAAAAAATATATAAAATAATACTCGTGCCCGAGCCGAGCACATGTATTTGGGCTAAACATGTACCACTTTGCTAAGGTTTATTTATAACTTTTTGACTTTTTACCATATAAACCATAAGACAATATTTTATTTTTATTTTTTTAATTTGAGATAGAAGACTTTAAATTTTACAGTAAACATGTCAATCAAGGATTTTTAAGATCATTTCTCATTTATAATTTATTTTGTATTTCATATTAAAAAACTCATGTAGAAGAATTATTTTCAATAAAGTTTTTAACTCTAAAAGTAATTCCTAGGACCTACTTTAAATTTTGCCTCAAATATGCTGATTAAGTATGTTTTATTGAAACAAATTATATCTAATAGTTATCGCGAGTCCATCTTTCAACCTTTAAAATGAACGCATCGAAAGAAACCGCAAGTAAATTTAAAAATAACACTCTATTAGTATCTAATGCGACCCATTTTCAAAAAAAGACGAAAGCAGATCAGGTTTTAGCATAATCAAAGGTGGCTTTTTTCAAGATCTTTTAAAGCACATCTTTTAATTTGATATATACCATGACAGTTAAAATTGCTTGAAAATATACACAGTTAAGAGCCATCGCGTCAATATTGGCTTTGTGGAAAATCGGACAAGCTAGCTCGTGTTTTTCTTTTAAGTGAACCAGCCTGATTTCTACTGCTCTCTCCACTTGAATATTTACCATATATACTGAATACAAAATCTGTCAATGGTTCAAAAATAAGTCTGCCACGCTTCGAGAGAAACATAATTCTTGAATATCAACATATAAGAGCATCTCATAAGCTAGCATACAGCTGAATTAATTCCTATATTATGCACCACATTTTTTAGACTAGCCAGCAAGAGAATGGCTAATAACCAGAAGAAAGTTCAAAAGATGCAAGACAAATACACAAAAAAAAAAAAAAAAAGAGGCCATGAACTCAGAATATCTATTTAGACCTAATTAAATCATGTCTGAACTCGAACACGAACTGAATTGGACCATCTTTGAGTTCCTTCTGAGCTCCACAAGAGATCGTTCCCAACATACAATCTTCATTCACAACATATAATTAATAAAGTTTTTTTTTTTTTTACTAGAATTGCTAAAAAGATAATCTGGTACAATCTCCATCGATTCATACACTCTGCTGGGTTTGAACATGCTAATACATTAATGTCTTCATAGTACATTAAGGAGGGGGGGGAGTAATTAAATTAGACCAAAACCAAAGAGAATTATAAGTCCTACCATTCTAGGGTTTCTCTACTTAAACTCTAATTGCAAAGTCCTTGAATCATATTCCAGCTAATCATGATTATAGATCGTACCAAGAGGTGGCAAGTACTATATCCCACTTGCTTTAGTTTTCTTTAGCTGAAGAGCGCTACCTCCACAGACCCCAATGACAAAAAAAACAAAACAAAAAAAAAAACCTGGAGCTTCACCACACAAACCATAGACAAAATCTATAAAGGATTGCTAGTGGAAGAAGAACTAAAATTAGAAAGATCTGTCCATGAAGTACCACTCCGGGTACTGATCATTCCCTGGAATTCCCAAGAACTGCCTTGACATATTCAACTCCTGATTGTCTTCCATTTTCACAGAAGCTAACGGAGTCGCTGTAGAACTTGATATCTTTGGCCTTATATGATCAGCTCCACCACCATAACCAGATGGTTCAGCACCACCTTCAAATGGGTATAACCCAGAAGCAGAAGAATCCAATCCTCCCAAAAAGGGTAATTGTTGTCCTTGCTGCATCCTCCACTGGTCAAAACCTCCCATTGACAAAAGAGAACCTCCAGCGCCACCATTACCACCAAGACCAGCACTAGCTAAAGCACTACCCATTTGAAAATTCAGGTCACTTGCTCCTCCAACAAGAGTTTTTGAAAGCGCACCATAATTTAACCCAATATTACCAGAAGAAAATTCAGTATGATGGTGAAGTGGAGCCATGAACCGCATGGGCGGAACCTGTGGTCCGAGACCAAATGTATCACTGGTCCCGCTGTTAGAAGAGACGGTGCTCGAGGAACAGGAACCGGTTTGACGGTAACCACTTATAGGAGATTTTGAGCTGCTTTCCTTGCTTCTCTTGTTCCTCCTGCAGCCTCCTCCAACAGGGACACTCCTTAAGGCACCTCCTCTAGTCCAGTACCTTCTACAGGTTTTGCAAAAGTGGCGAGGCTGGGTGAGACTGTAGTTATTGAAGTAGCAAAACTTGGTATTGGTTGATTCACATCTTGGACATTTTAATGCTGTCTCCGGCAGAGGTATGTTTGCCATCCGTGCTCGATCTGCCATAGAACCGGGACGGATGGATCCTGCACCTCCACTTCCATGCGGTTGTGGGGGTGGGGGTGGTGGAGGTGGAAGAAGCTGGGTAGCCGTACTGCTACTGACTCCAGTTTGGTGATTCGGTTGCTGCAAAATAGAGAAAAAGCAAATATCTAGTATATTCAAAACATGATATAAGGGGAGGAAAAAAAAAGGGGGGAGGGGGAGGAAAGTAGCCGGAATGTTTTTTATCTTTTGAATTTTGGCTTTCTAGGATAAGAAACCTTAAGAACCAAAAATTGAATAAACACTTACTTGTTGCCAGTTGGCTGGATCAAGATATGCTGGAATGGAAGAAAAATCCATGGTTCCTATATGAGCTTTCTCCTTTTGTAAAGGTTGATGGGGTGATTTTTTGTTAGATAATACTAGTGGAGAATCACATCAATAAGAGGAAGTTCTTTGCAGAGAGAAGCTACAGGGAAAGAAATGAGAGAGAGAGAGAGAGAGAGAGAGAGAGGGAGAGAGATGGTGAAGAAGGAATGAAGACCAAGAATAAAGGAGAGGACTTTATATAGCTATTTATATCATAACTGAGTGCTTGTTTGTTCTAGCTTGATACCTTTTTGTTTTTTATTGCGTTTTAGGGTTCATAGAATAGAAGGCGATGTTTCTTAATCTATAAGATTCTTTGTGGCTCTGTGCCAGGAAAAAAGAGATTAGTGGCCTCTCCTCTTGCATGGAAGAATTAATTAAGGTTTATCTGTATGATTACTTGTTTTGTACAAGACCATTGCTTAGTGTGTGTGTTTGTGGCAGTTTGGTCTACATGGATTAGTGTCTACTTAGCTAGCTTCATTAACATGATTAAGTAAAAGATAAAAAAGAAATGTCAATTAAAGAAAGAAAAGGGACTTCTCGGTGCCGTGGTGACATCGTCACTAATCAGTATTATGTGACCCGACTGTATGAACCTTTTCACCGGTCTGGTCTGTTTTCTTGCCCACTCTTGCTTTATTTTGCATGGGAATTTTAACATCATCGCTACTTCCACTGTCTCTTTGACCGCGTGGGTTGTACTCTCTAATGGGGCTTTAAGGACGTTGGTGAAACTCATCTGCTGTGTTCTCACATCAACATATTTCAAAGATGATAAAGATTGGAGATGGCAAACTCGCTTAAATAACTAACCATGACTTCAACATTCGAATCTCTTTGTTCCTGTGATTAGTGGAAGGGAGAGAATTAGCTTTAAAAAAAGGAAGAAATTGTTGTTAGCTATAATCTTCTTGTTGCTGTTGGCATGTATTCTTTTCAATCATAAATACGTACATGTGTACTATACATGGATGTAGAAAATTAATCCTATCTAAACCTAATGAGCTTTGTATAATGGATTATAATATAATAATACAACAGATAATTAGGTTTAGAATTATATTTGATCATATTGCTTTAATACTCCTCCAAAAGTTGAATAGAGAAGCCATATCCAACCTGGATAGTAGAAATGGAAACCAAGATTACGAGAAAGGTTTAATAAGCACATTAAAAATCCAGCTTGGTTCATAAAAATGAAAATCGAGACGATGAGAGAGATTTAATAAGCACATCAGCAATCCAATCATCAAAATAAATAAATTGAACTTGGAGTTCCTTTTGAGCAATCATGTCATGGACAAAGTAAAAAATCAATCTCAATATATATCATGAAAGCATGGAAAACTAGATTGGAAGACAATAATTAAGTGAGTTCTAGGTAATCAAACCACGAAAAAATGAGAAGTTATTTCAAAAATATCAGGTTCATGAAGAAGAGATCTAGCCCATTTAAGTCCAATAATAGCATTATCAATAGTTTTATATTCAAGTACCTCTATAGAAGTGCGAGCAACAATATGTTGTTTGCCATATTTCTAAGGCATCAAGTTGCTACCAAGAAAAATAATATAACCACTAGTGGACTTTTGATCAACACTACTATTCCAACCATAATCATTAAACTCATTAAGTGAGAGATCACTTTGAGAAGTAAAATTAATGCAACCAAAAGAACAAAGTACCACATAAATAACACAAGATGCATTTAAAAGCCAACTAACGAGTATTAGTAGGAGAATGCATGAACTAACATATATTCCTTGTTAACCACAAAATAATTTCTAAAATAATTAAATACAGTATTGCCTAAAAAAGGCTCGAATGGTGCTTCGAGTTATTTTTTAAGAGCCTTTTTAGCATTGTGATAGGGGTTGCTTTTCAAAATATTTTTTACTTGGAAATGCATCAAAATAATATTTTTTATATTTTTAAAATTTATTTTTAAAATCAACACTTAAAAACAATATATAAACACCTAATAAAATTAATTTCAAGTAAAAAAAATAATTTTACAAAATATTTTCCAATCATAAAAATAAATGGGGTCTAAATCCTACCGATGTATTTCCGCTACCCAAACCGAGAAAATAAAAAAGTCCTTGTGATTTCCATAAAACCATGGTGTGGTTTAAGAGTGGTAGCAAATGGTTAAGGTTTTTTGGTGTACTTTTCTCAATTCTTGATGAATTAATCCATGAATAAATTAATTTAGAGTGATAAGAATAGCCATTATAAGGGTAAAATAAGAAATTGGGTGAGTTGGTGAGTTCTACAACTAGAAGTTAGGTTTTAAAAGAGGAGTTGGAGAGAGTTTGAATTTCTTTGTGTTCTTCATCTAAAATTATCATCTAATCAAGGTAAGGAAGCCTTCCTATATGATTAACTTGAAGAAATATAAGGTACATGCATTATAGGATATTTTAGTGTGTGTGAAGAACTTGGATGTGAATCTAATTACTTAATATATATTTTTCTTGTGCTGAAATGGTATTCATATATATGGAATTAGGTTTGGCTAAGTGAGAATTACATGATTTGAGGAAGATAAAGTAATTGTATTTGGCTCTTGTGGGTTTCAGCCAAAAAGAAAAAAAAAAGATGAATTTTGAGTTTTGTAAGTATAGAAAACCATTGTTGATGATATGTGTTGAAAGTGTAACATATGAAGGATGTGTTAGTTAGTTAGAATTTTTTTAAGTGTGTTGTTAAAGGAAGAAGGGACTTAACTAAAAAAATTTATAATTGATTAATAATGTGTTTGTTGAAGTTTAAAATATATTAGATAGGAACAATAGGTCTAAATATTGAAAGAATGTATGGAAGATATTTTATTATTTGTTATATCTATGAATTCAAGTCTGGACGGTTTTAATATCTAGATTTTAATTGATATTAGAAAAGAAAAATAATCAAATCTGTAGTATGACTCTTTATAAAAATTATAGGTAAAGGTGTTACCTTTCAATTGAAACAATTTTTTAAAATTTAAAGTTATGGAACTCCATATATAAACAAAATACTAAAGAAAAATCAGGCTGGAAGCTATTAGACAAATTTGATGTTTGACTTCTTGTTGAGTTTGGGATATGGTATTGATAAATTTGAAACATGTTCCTTAATAAAGATTGTAAATAAATGTGTTAACTTTTAATTTAAACATGTTTTCCTTTATTTGGAGTTATAGAACTCCATATATGAATAAAATACTAGAGAGGGGTCAAGTTGTATGCCACATGGAAGATTTTATCGATTAACTTCTAACTAGATTTAAGACTAGTAAATGACATAAGCTTGGGTATACTAAAGGATGTTGATTTGAAGTTATAAAACTCTAGTTAGGAACCGAAAACCGCTAATAGGTCATATTGTAACTTGATAGATAGATTGTATATGCGTGTGAAATGAGTAATATTTAGTATGGTAATAAGTGAATTTGATTTTGCCTCCTTCTTAACAACTGAATATGTGTTTCTTAAATTTCAAAAGGATTAAACCACACTTGAATCTAAATTTCAAATGTTGATTTATGAAAGAAACATTAAATAGTGTTCAGCATATTTGAGTTACATTAATTTGAGTAAATGATAATTATTTTACTTATCAAGTTATCCTTGGTATAGAACTTTAAACAAAATATTGTGATGAAGAAATTGAAAAACATGTGAATGAATAAATGAATATATGTAAGTTTTTGCATGTGGGATCCTAAGATAAATGAACACTTTAGATGGCATTTTGATATGAACTAGAGTTAATTACTGACTGTGAATTGAATCTTGTTATGGTCCAAGAAAGGGAGCTGAAACGGTCCGGTATATAGCGGTAGGCACACGATAGCATGCCCTAGGTAGGTGGTGAACACCCCCATCATGTGTTATCTTTTTACAATTTAAGTTGTTACATTATTGAATTTAAACTTGAGGTGTATGTAAAAGTTTTTAAAGAATAATTGGATTGATTAGAACTTTAATGAAAGTTAAAGTGTTAGATATCTATATGATATATCAAATATATGATGACTTGTAAATGAGAATGCTAGAAAAATGTGGTTTTTTAATAGGAAAAACCAAAACCATTGGCAATTGTTTTGAATTGTCAAATTAGATAATATTTTAAATATTTCAGATTATTTTGAACTCAAGAGGATTTTTTTTATTAAAAAGCTGGAAGATAAGTTAGCTGGAGTTATGGGCGTCCAGTTAGGAAAACTAGATTAGGGGTTATCCAGGAAGGAATGATAACTGGAAGTTAAAAGGAAAGATTGCATCATCTTTTAACGGAATAAAAGACATGAGGTTAAACCTGAATAAGAATTAAGTAAGAATTGTAATTGGATAGAACTTTTAAATAAAAACTCTTCTGAAATGTTCATTCTTAGGTTTGAATCTTATTAATTTGCATAACTATTTTAGGTATTTCATTCTTAGGTAGTCTTTCATAGCTTTGTTTCTTTTTGCATATCTAAGTGGGTTTTGTACATGCATTAAATTGTAGTCTTATGTAACTAGAAAAGTGAATTACCTTTTTTGTTTTGATGGGTTATTCATATTTTTGTATGTAAATTGAATGTTAACAACTTTAATTAATGTACGAAAGTAGTATTGTAAGATTGGTACATGTATGATTTGCTTAATAAGTAGTAATTATATGTTTAATATAGACTTGTAATTGCTTTCATATTTAAGTTACATTGGTTATCAAGATAAAATAATCTGAATAGTAGGTTGATTGAAGTTTAGGATGATTAGACTATAGATGATGATTTAGTTGTGAACTTAAAAAGTATTGTCATGAAAGGTAAGGAGACTCGGTTGAAAATTAAAAATATATGTATGTGAAATCATAATTAATGAGCCAGTAATTAGTGACTTATCATGGATAATGGATTTGAATAACTTAGATTTCTCCCTAAAATATAGGGTATGTTACAAAAAAAAATTGACCAAGTTAAAATAAAAAAAAAAAAAATTATTTATATACTAACCTTGAACTTTCTATATCATGCCTCAATTATAGGGTTTGGTTCAGGTTTTTGGAAACCTAACTCCACTAAAACAAAAGCACTTTCATCAATGATTTTATTGTCGATATTATTATACAAGCAGCCTCAATATTTATAAACCTGAAATTCCAAACATTCATTGAAATTAATTATTCAAAAATTATCAATTGTTGTTTATTTTTTTAATCGTTCATGCAATGAAAAGAATCTTACATTGAGTGTTCCACTGAGGAGATTAGTCTTCCAATAAGAAAGCTCTTAAAAAATACTTCGTTTAACTCAATTGTGGGTCACACCAAAATCAAAAAAAATTTACTTACCAAATTAAAAATCAAATACAATGTCCTCATACAATAAGACAACATCATACAATTCTTTACCCAACGATATCAGTGGTGCAACATCCCTTTCAATTATACCTACAAATAAGTCTTTTCTATTCTTTATGTACTTGAAATCAGAACCTCTAGTGACAATAAAAAAATAATTTTTTAACATTATTTGTTAAGGTGAAAACCTTGTTATTTCCATATAGTACAGATATGCTAATTTTTCATGTATGCTTCAACCATAAACCATCTCATACACAAAAAAATCATTGATAGTCTATATCAAAACTTCCTTCATCTGAAAAGTTTATTTCCTCAAGACATCATACATTAAAAACCTGGATGACCACAACTTCTTCAACTCATCAATTAATGGTTGAAGACAAAGATAAATATTCATATTCAAAATATTAGGACCAAGTATGATCGTAAGTAAGAAAATAAACTTTGACCTTTTACACTTTCTCGGTGACAAGTTGTAAACTGTGAGTATCATTGGCTAATAAGAATATGGTGCAGCAAATGAACTGAATTGATTGAATTTGTCTATACATAACCCAACATGTATATTTTATGGTTCTATTAAAAGCTGAGGATGCATTTTATTAAACTGTTTACAAGCTTCACCATCGAAAAGGTGCATCATAACTCTATTAATTGTATCATGTGAATGATATCATATTATGTGCTTAGTATTATTTAGAGACATGAGTAATATTTGCAGTCTAGGAGTGATTAAGAAGTATCTCAGTTTTTTATTTGAGATAAGAGTCAATTCCTTTTCGATTATTGGTTTATATCGAGCATGCCAATAAGTTCTGCACTCGATCAAATCTGTATTTTTTATGTAGTACAACAAGCAGAAATTTGGGCACACGTTAATTTTCAGGTATCTTAGACCAAGAGGTTTCATCATAGATTTAGCAACATAAAAGTTCTCTTTCAATCTATTCCTTTCAAGTAAAATGCTTCTCATATATTCAATGATTTTATCATAATCAACCTCGCTCAACCCATGAACTAACTTGATGGTGAACATATATTCAATAGCTGATAATTTACTATGATTTGTGCACTCATCCCGTAATGGTTTGTCAGAATCTTCAAAAGATCAAAAAACTTGGTTGCGTTTGCGTTTAGTTCTTCATTTATGATTGAATATTTACTTGCATCGCCCTGATTTATTCTTATTGTATTCATAATCATACTCCTATAATGATTACTATTATCATATACAACTCCATGCAAGTTGTTAATACTAGAAGTTGACCTAACCATTTTTTTATCATGGTTTTGTAAGAAAAATATGATTCTCAATATGCAAACTAACATAAGTATTTCTCTGTGAACCTTTTTTATAGAAGATGCATCATATCAATATATAGATCGGGAAAATTTTTATTTTCACACGTTTTATATGAACATTTAATATCATCTCCACTAATATTTTTTGGATAGATTGTGTGTATTTAATAAAACTCTCAACCCTATTACAATAATCCATCTTGCATAACCTTTCGAGTGAAACTCAATACATCCAAGAATGATTATCTATTACTTTTATGAAACTTATATAGAATATTGATGACAACATGTATTAATTAATAATATGAACTAAATAAATTATCGGTACCCAACTAAAATTTCATTGGTTTAACTAAAACTTATTCAATTTATTTTAATAGTACCCTTAAATCATTATTAGTTTTCTATAAAAATTCAAATCCCTTTAAATTTATTGAAATTTTCAACTTAACAATAAAATTAACAAAATGTGAAACGTATCCATTAAATAAGCCATTATTTATTTTAATATAAAACACATAAGTTACAAAATTGAACTCAAAAACATCAAATGGCAAGCAAATATAATTTTTTCAAATCTTAAATAAACACTAAAAAGTACAAATCATATATTTATATAACAAATTTCTATGGAAAAAAGCTATAAAACAAGTAAACATACAAACAAACTATATATATTACATCAAAATACCAAAAAAATATTAACTTTTTAAAAATGGGTTACAATAAAAAATGGATAGTTCTGGTTACTTGATATGGTGAATCTTAAAACAAATAAACCAGAATAGGGATGTTGACAAACTAAGTGTTGGGGTGGTCGGATTTGTAAAAATAGGAGCTTGATTTGTGACAAAAATATAAGGGTGTTGTGTGTTGTTTCCTGCGGAATAAAAAGAAAGAAGAAGAAAGAGAAAATAAAGAAATTGGGGAAAGGGAGAGGAGGGTTGTCTGTCATGTAATTATAACTTAAATATTACTGATAAATTCACTTACTAGTATTAGCGACAGGCGTATTTTCTTGGTAATTCTGTCTGTAATAACGACATGTTTTTTTTTCCATTCTTTTATTTTTAATTATAATTTTTTTGGTATTCACCAATGAAAAGTTTCCTCCGGTGAATACCGAGAAAAATGGTGATATAATATTCCATAAAAAAAAATATTGTTATTCATACCAAGGTTGTCAATTCCGTTCCGTTTCGTTCGGAATGGCCGAAACATTCCATACCAATTCAAAAAACGGAACAAAACGGAACAAATTTCATCTCATTTTAAATCTCGGTTCGTTCCAGATTTTTCAGCTAAATTATGCCCGGAACGTTCCGGTTTCATTCCACATGTTCCGTTCCGCTCTTGAAAAGTCATTGAATCAGATTGAACCTTGTTCAATTTAATTAATTAAACCATCCAATTATAAAAAGCTCTTTTTCATTACTATTTTCATTAACAATGATATTAATTTTTTAAAATTAGATTTATCACTAATATATATGATTTATATTCATGTTGTTTCTTAATATTTATACTTTGTAAGAATTTGAGCAAAACAAATGATGCTTTAGATTCCATTAGTCTTGATAACATTGACCTAACTTTATATTTAAAATTTTTTATTAAAACATTTTACTTTCATAATATTTTGATATTTTGTTTAAGTTGGTTTACTTTAAGTTAAAGATCTATTTAATCTTTACTATTTAGAAATATTTTAAATTTTAAAATTATATTTGTTTGGCATTGTGTTTGTATTGCATAATTTATAATTAATTTATCTTGAATTTGAATTATGTTTATTGAATATATATATACATATATGAACAATACAACCCCGAAACGGCACACCGAAATACTCCGAAACTGAAATATTTCATTTCAATTGAAAAAACAAAATATTTACCAAAATAAAATTAACAACCTTGATTCATACTTCACATATACATCAAAGCGATATGCATAGTAGTCTAAAAAAAAACCAAGAGAGATAGAGAAAGAAGTGAAAGAATTAAATACGTGAGGAATCCTACAAGCCACCACGTCAATTTTTTCATAAAAAGATCACAATGATTCATTATTAGTGTTTAGTATAAATGTACTCAATTCAAATACTATATTTTTAGTTTGGTTAATTTAATTTTATATTCTCTCAATTCATTCAATTAATCATTATGGTATTTTTGAATTTTTTCAATTAATCCCTATATTCCCTAAATCTATTCAATTAACGCTATAGCATTATTAAATATTTATGTATATTTTATGTCACAATAAATTATCTTTGAAGATATATCGAGATTTGAAAAAAAATATTTATTAAATTAATTGGACAAGCTCATAGAACAAAGGTAAATTGAATAAATTTAGAGAAGATAAGAGTTAATTAACTAAATTAAAATTATATTGATATAAATAAATGAATGAATAGTTGAGACAAACATAGGAGCAAATTTAAAGGTTTTATTGTTAAACATATATACACACACGTACAATTAATAATCACTATTGTATTTATGGTTAATGTATTACACTGTTAATATAAAAAAAGACATTGCTAGTTAGTTACTTACGACTAATATTTATTAAATACATTATTGTTTAATAAAATACACTTTTTATTAAATTCTTGCCTTATTATTTACAAGTTATATTATTGTTCCATATGCATTATGCTAGTAATATTAGTCGCTGTGCCCTTGTGATGCAACGATCCACTTATAACTTAAAATAATAGTGCCTTTTTTTGCTTGATTACGTGGATCTTTGAGGACGTTGATTAGTGCCTTTTTTTGCTTGATTACGTGGATCTTTGAGGACGTTGATTAGTGCCTTTTTTTGCTTGATTATCCGATTGACAATGTTTGTTCTTTTTTAAAAAAAAGAAAATTGAAAGGAAACTATAATGAAAGCAAAAATATATTTTAAAATTGCAAATATACATAAAGTAAGCAGCATGAAGAAATTTTTTTTTTTTTTTGTAAAAAATTAAAAAAAAAAATTGTATGTTTTGAATTGTTTTGATATGCTGATATCAAAAATAATTTTAAAAAAATAAAAAAAATTAATTTAATATATTTTAATATAAAAAACACTTTAAAAAATATTTACAATCAAATTTTAAAACATATCCTAAATTACTTTTTAAGATTAGATTCAAAATTATTTTTAGGGCCAAACATGCCTAAAACAGGTTACTTGTTAAAAAAATTAAAATTTAAAAAAAAATCCAGTCCATTACAAAAACTTCTAAAGCCTGATTCAGCACAGTAGAATTATAAATGAGCCCAAGAAATAGTTCAAAAAAGCTTAGGCCCATACCAAACCGAAACCCATAGCACTTCCTTCTTTCCTTTCTACGTTAGATAGTTAAAAAGATTGTTTCAGAGAGAGTGCATTCACTTACAAAATTTCAATGATTAAAGCCTATTCCATTGTGATGGATCAGTATTTCTTGCACTTTATTAATTATAAATTTTATTCATGATTAAAGTTGTTAAATTAGCATATTTTTCGCACATTATGAATAAAACATAATTAAGGAAACATGATAGAACATAAAATGCAAATTCGTAGGTATCTGTGGCGTTAATCAAAACTTTAATTTTCTCAAACAAATTGCATTGCAACAAAAAAAAAATTAATTGAAATGAAGCTGATAACATATTTGGGAGTGTGATTGTGGTTGTTTTTTAAAGTGATTTTCATATCAAAATCCATCTAAATGATTTTTTTTATTATTTTTTTTAAATCAGTGCATCAAAACGATTCAAAACATATAAAAAAATAATAATATGTTTGGGAGTGTAGTTGTGATTGCTTTTCAAAATATTTTTCATATCAAAATACATCAAAATAATTTTTTTTATTTTTTAAAATCAGCGCATTAAAACGATCAAAAACATACAAAAAAAAATTAATATGTTTGGGTGTGTGGTTGCGGTTGCTTTTCAAAGTGCTTTTTATGTCAAAATGTATCAATTATTTTTTAAAAAAAAATCAATGCATTAAAATAATTTAAAATGTAAAATAAATTAATTTTTAATAAAATAAATTAAAATTTTAAAAAACACGGCTATTAATGTAAAGGCTTAGGAATCTAAGGAATTTTCACACATTAATTCAAAGTACTTTTATTATAAATTCATCCATCCACCACACATTCATCACACAAAAGAATAAATAAGGAACAAAAAAAATGGCATTAATTCTTGGATAGGTAATATCTACACTTGGCAACTAAAAAAAAAGGGATGAAACTAGGCAAAGCTAACATCTTCGAACGTTGAAGACAAAGAGGTTTTTCTGCAAAGTGAGGATTAGTAACTCTCTTCATTGATTTAAATTAATGCATTTCTCTTCTTAGAGAATGAGAGGATGATGTGGCTAGCAAAGGGAAGCCGACAAGACAAAACCATGCTAGCTTCCGTTTTTATTAAAATGAAGCTTTCCCTTCCTTTTATTTATTTATATCTTCTCCTCTTTTCTTTTGAAATCTAAACTCCTATCCTCTTTATTATTTTTCATCTCTCTTTCTTTTCTTTTCTCTTGGTTTTCTGGGTCTTTTTTTTCTTGTGTTTTCTTTTCATTTTTTTATGTTGGCAGGTGATGATATTTTAAAAATTCAATATCCTTAAAAAAAAAAAATTGATGTTTGAATAACAATTAATTATATTTTGATGTCAATATTTCATTCTATGGTGCTCAAGAAGTGGATGAATAATGATAAAAGATCTAATACTTGCAAAATAATTTATTTTAATAGGGTTTAAGAATTATTAGATGATAAAGTTAATAATTTTTAAGAAACGAATTGTTATAGATAAGAGAATGAGCAATAAATTATAAGAACAAAAGTGTTTGTTCTTTTTTTGATATGATAAATGCTCTGGGATTTAAAAGTATTAATTTTTAGAGAATAGAAATTGTAAAACTTTTACTTGAATGATTTAAAATGTATTTATAGTCCCTAAACCCTGTTATTTTTGTTAGAGTGAAAGGGTTAAAGAGTTATTTTCTCCTACACAACATTAATAAAAGATAAATATATCTAACACAATATTAATGAAGAACAAATAACCCGTACATAATATTAACGAGATTAAAATATGGTAGGTTATCGAAAGATTTTTTATACACATGTGGGTGTAAAAAGATAAATGTTTCTGATATTAACATTTTATTTTAAAAGTCATAAAAATAAATAAACAGAGCCTCTTAACCATGCAACCTATAATGATTTTCAGCCCTTTAGCTCTCTATGCTTGATACATTGCCAAGCCTGTTATTAATGGGTATAGAAGCGAACTAAACTCATACTCAATTAGGTTTGATATGTAACTAACGCCTAGGTTAATAAGTCGAGAGGGTTGCCAAATCCATACCTAGAAGAGCTGGACATACAACCAAGCTCAAAAGAGTTGTGTTTGGTACTTCATCTAACTCATGCGTGTTTGGGTTTAATAAGTTGTTGAATATAAAAATATTAGTTGCAGAAGCTAATTAAATTTATAGTCATTTAGATTTAATATATAATAAAGCTAAAGAGTATTAAATCTAGCAGCTTGGCAGACTTATATTTGCTTAACCTCATCACATAGCGGACTCACGAAAAGAGTGCTAAATTATGGAGGGTCAACACGAATGAAGGTATCATCTTAATTATTTATTATATCATATGGATTAATTAGTTAAAGTTAATAAACTATAGGGACTAGTTTATAATCAAGTCGTCCCATAAGGAAACCGATTGTTTCATTCCATAATAATAACACAAATAATAATAATTGCGCAATTGCACCACCACCAGCAACGTTTTTGTGGTGTCGGTGTGATCCCCCAGTTTTGCGTGCGACGAAACAAACAGACGCCTCTCAGTTGTTCTCTGACACGCTTTCTCCCTCTCCCTCTCTTTAATATAATCTTTGGATCCCTTTGATTTTTTCGCTCTCTCTTCAGAGAAATAACAATAATCCAATTTCCCATTCATATTTATCGGATCTGATCTGATCTTAATGGCGGCTTCCAGGCGTCTTCGGGAGCTCCAATCGCAACCAGCCAATAAGATCTGCGTCGACTGTTCCCAAAAGAACCCACAGTGGGCTTCTGTTTCTTACGGTGTCTTCATGTGCTTAGAGTGCTCCGGAAAACACCGTGGCCTCGGTGTCCACATCTCCTTCGTCCGATCCGTCACCATGGATTCCTGGTCCGAGATCCAGATCAAGAAGATGGAATCCGGCGGGAATGACAAGCTGAATGCCTTCTTAGCTCAATACGGTATCCCTAAAGAAACAGATATCGTAGCCAAATACAACACTAACGCCGCTAGCGTTTATCGTGATCGGATCCAAGCACTAGCGGATGGACGATCTTGGAGGGACCCACCGGTCGTTAAAGAAACTATTGGTAGCAAGAAAAAGCCCCCGCTGTCTCAATCTGGTTCTGCCGGTGGCAGAGATAGTTATTCTAGTAATAATGGAGGGTGGGATAATTGGGATAACGAGGATTCGCTTGGATCTTCTTCTAATGATGTAAGGAGGAATCAATCTGTTAGCGATTTTAGGGGGGGTAATACTGGTGGTGGTGGTCATGCAATGGGAGGGCCTGTGAGGTCGAGATCCACGGAAGATATCTATACGAGGTCGCAATTGGAGGCTTCTGCGGCGAATAAGGAAAGCTTTTTTGCTAGGAGAATGGCAGATAATGAGTCGAGATCTGACGCTATCCCCCCTTCACAAGGTGGGAAGTATGTGGGATTCGGATCTAGTCCTGCACCTACGCAAAGGAATAATAATTCGCAACAGGATGTTCTCTCTGCTGTGTCACAGGTATTTTGCTGGAGTTTTTTCTTTTTTTTTTATGCGGATAAAAATGATTGAATGATTGGTGATCTACTTGTTTGTGTGGACTTGTTATGCAGGGATTTGGTAAGTTATCTATGGTGGCTGCATCTGCGGCTCAGTCAGCTGCAAATGTTGTCCAAGCCGGCACAAAAGATTTAACTTCCAAGGTATTTGGATTTGTTTCTGTAGCTAGTATTAAGGCATGTTTGTTATTTCTTCTTTTGAGATCTGCCATTCTAAGTTTTGGATATCCTAGGATTGCTATGAAGCATTGCAGCATTGAATTTCGAATTAGTTACCAGGTCAATGGACCTAGAGAATAATATGATTCTCATAAGCGTGGAGATCTATTTGTCATCCTGTAATATCAGTGCCTGCTTGTTTGTTCTATTATAAATAGATAATAGATTCCCTCTCCTTTAGCTTACATCAAGTTTAGTGATAGAACAATACTGATATTGCTTAGCAGATCAACCTTGTGTTGTCTGTGTATAGAGGGAGGGGGTCATCATTGTAAGTGCTAAGAAGTCTTGGTTAAAGCACTTGTCTTGGTTACATTGGAGAGAATTGTGCATGATTTCAAGGAGTAGTTGCTAATGACAGTGTGGGAAATAGCACCAATTTCTGCCATACTAACTTAGATGATAGAGTTTGTTGTGGTATATAGGGACTGTAAGGTGATTAACTGAGGGTAGTAAGTGGTCATCACAACTGATCATAAGAGTGCTTAAGACTGCTGTGATGGAGGTGAATGGTTGAGATTTTTGGTAATTAAGAAACTATTAGTTTTCAAAATGATTTTTATTTTTTTTGCCATAAATTAGAGAACTGATTGGCATACAAGGACCATTTTGAGAAGTTAGTATGCTGTTATGATATAGCTAATATCTTGCCAGTGATTTCTTAGCTGAATGGGGTAGATTTTGCAATTATTGGTAGCATGCATGTTTTTCTAGTTATACAAGGGATCAAAGTTGGGATTTTTTTCACCATCTCCTTGATTTCTGTCCACCTATCCATTTCCTATGCACATAAATTCCCTTTTATATATTATAAATTTTGTTATGGTGGTTGAGGGGGTTCAGTCAAGTTTAAAACTTTTTACTTGCATAAAGAAACTCATTTATTAAGGCATCCAAAAGTTTGAAGTGGCGGCATTGTTTGAGTATATGTAAAACAAGAGACGTCCTACCTAGAGGTTCAGCTCCATTTATAAACCCATTATTTAAGGGCCTGTTTGTTAGTTTATTGAAAACTGTTTATTTCTAGTATATTTAGAGAGAACCATTAACTAGAGTTTTGACTCCATTTATAGACTTGTATGCATGGCTTGTTTGGTAGTTTGCTTAGAACTGTTTATTGTTTTTTATGAAGGTATGTGAAGTAGAAATTGGTGTCTAAGATTTATTTTAAGAAATATAAACATATATTATTACCTTAAGCAATATAAAAGCTAGGAGTAACAACACTGTAGTTATGGTGAAGCTGTGAAGGCATGGTAATGTTGCTGTGGCGATGATGGCTATTAGTGGTGATGATGAATGTAGCAATAGCAAATTGATGGTGGTGTTATTTTATTTTCAATGAGTGGTGGTGGCAGTATAGTAGGATAGTAGTGTAGTGGCAGTGTAGTAGGATAGTAAGTGTAGTGGCAGCCACAACCTGGCAAGAACAATGAATAGTTAGAGCATGGGTGGTGGTTGTAGTGTGTGATAATGATGGTGGTGGTTATGCTAGTATGCTAGTGGTATACATTGTATACACGCAAGGTTATAATGGTCATGGTGTTGGTAGTGCTGGTGGATTTGATGATCATGGTGGTAGTGGTAGGAGGTGGTGATGATGATGATGGGTTAATAGCATAGTATACCCTTGTACTCTTAAATGTATACAAGTATTGTTCTTCTATAAATATTTTGACGGATTGAATCTCTGTATCCTTTGTTTCGTTAAGGATTTAGTCTTGCCTCACTCATGTCAATTGGAGTGGGTAGATGTCGAGGACATAAGACGTTATATTGCTAAGAAATGACACATCTTAAATAAAAATGATGTAAATATAATAAACTGAAGAGAGAATTTAAAGAAATAAAATTGAATTCTCTCTCCACACCGAAACCTAGATAATCTTGTAAGTGAGCATTATGGAGGAGCTAGTGTGGTTTCTTGGTGAGCAAGAGGGAGAGTGAGTTGTGTTTCATGTTTTGTGTAGGTTAGTTTCGTTTCCTTTACGTGATGGAGAGTTTAGATTTGTCTCAAGTTTTTCTTTTTACAAATTTCTAATTCTTTCATTCAGGTCTAAGTGATTGGTATCAATACTTTTTACTATCTGCTTGCAAAAGTTCATTTAACTTTTTAACAGCTTGTCTATTCAATTTTGATTTTTCAATGGGATATGTTTTCTTTTCCTTCTTTTTCTTTATTTTTCATTATTCTCACCTTTCATGGGTTGATGGGAAAAATAGATATCAGTGCCATTGTTATTTTCTATTTCTCCAATTTCTCCTTTTATTTATTTTTTGCATCATTTTAATTGATAAAGTTTCCAGTTACAGCATGTGTCAATTGACAGAAGTGGATGAAGGACTAACATTGTAACAGAACTAAGAGTGTAGGGGCTCATCTATAAGAAAAATTGGATTATGAAAAGCTTAAAATTTATAGAGCACAAGGACAAAACTATGCCAGTAACTGGGTGATGAGTGATTGGGAGAGTGGTGGCCATGGTAATGGTGGTGGTTGTATTATGACAATGGTTTGGTTGCTATGGTGATATGGCGGTAGTTGGAATGGTTGTGGCTGTGTGGTGTTTCTGATGGTCAAATTGGTAGTGTGATATCCTGCCAATAGAAAACATAGAAATATTGTGTTGTTTAAAAAATATCTTACAGTTTTTAAAATTGTTTAGTAAAATATAAACGGTAACCAAACATGATTTCTATTTTTCTCCTAGAAAAATATATAAAACTAGAAATTGATGATTCCCAACAACAGCTTAGGTTTTCTTTTCTTTTCTTTTCTTTTCTTTTTTTGTTCATTATGATTTCAATGATTTTACAAATTCATCGGAGTTTTTCTATTGTGAAAACATACAACTTTCTTTGTATCATTTCCAAAAAAGTTAAAAAATTGGGCGGACAGATAAAGGCTATTCTTTGTTTGCCATAGAAAAAAAATATTATGGTATTTCCCTTCTTACATCATTCTTAAATTAATGACTCTTTATATATCAAAGTGGGCAATGCTGTTTTGATATGGTTGGACTGTTTAATTTTGATGGTTGACATGAGGGTGCATTAATGAGAAGAAGCAATTGAATTGGTTTATTGGGAGTTGTGCGGGGAAAAGCAAGGCAAGGAATGTCGTGGGCTGAAGTGGTAAAAAAATGTATTCAGTATTGATTTACATCTCATGCAGAGTTTGACCTGGAGAAGAATGCGCATCTGATTTTGAGTTTGATTTGGCACCATTCTCTTCTTTGACAAATTTATCATATTAAGCAATTGATTTGGCACAATTCTTAATGTTGTTTTATGATGCAACTGGGGTGGTGTTCAACTGGCAACAAATCGATATGTGCTATTGCTTAGATGAAAAACAAACACAGAACAGTAACGATTCCTTATTGGTTGCCTTGAATGGGTAAAAAATGGTGTTGGATGAAGTGATAAAGAGTGAGATAGTGTCACAGCAGTCTGCACATGTTTAGCCACAGAAAAAGTGAAGAGAGGAGTGGATCCATGTAGATCACCAACTGTGTGGGTTTGAAGCGTGGTTGAGTTGTTTGTACTCTTAGCTTTGTCCTATCACTTTGTTTTTGTCTCAACATGGTAAATCATTTGTGTTGCATACATCTGTCCCTATTTGCTGCAAAAACTTAATTTTGATGATAAAATTGTTCTGCTAAGTTTGTGGTTATATATGACACAAGAACTATCAAAAACTTAAATTAGAATAAGGTGGTCCGTGAATAAACCTTTATTACAGGTAAAGGAAAGTGGCTATGATTACAAGATGAATGAAACTGTCAATGTCGTTACTGCAAAAACAACAGAAATTGGACAGAGGACATGGGGAATTATGAAAGGGGTAATGGCAATAGCTTCGCAGAAGGTTGAGGAGTACACTAAAGAAGGCTGGAACACTGACAACTGGCAACGGAGTGATAATCAGAGTAATGGATATTATCAAGAGTTTAATAAGCAGGAAAATAAAGGATGGAATTCTTCTTCTGGTGGACAGTCCTCAAGTGGTCATCATAATTCCTATGGCTCAAGTTCTTGGGACGACTGGGACCAGAAAGACAACAGGACGGAAGATAGCATAAAGTCTACTGCCTCGCATAGCAATGATGACTGGGCAGGTTGGGATGATGCCAAAGATGATGGATATGATGATAATATCTACCATAGTGCTACAAAATCCGCTAGTCACAACGGAAAGTCAGATGCCTCATGGACAGGGGGAGGCTTTCTTTAGGGTATGTTTTTAACTCAATATTTTTCTTTTGTTCTTAGATCTGTGTAAAATTTGCTGGGAAATGCAAAAAGCTTCATTGTTTGGGATGATCTCCGCTAACTTGTATATTGCTTGCTATTCCTGTTATCAGGTAGATTCATATTGCATTCTCGCCAAAACCCTGGTCTTTTCTGAAACATTGATTAGTTCATGAACGGATGCTTGGCAGGCTGCGATGATGACACAAGTGTTGATATGAATTTACACTTTGGCGCAGCTGATTAGAAAACTGTCGGCCGGATGTCTTGTATCATGTGGGTGGTTTGTTTAGATTGCTATATCTTCTGCAACTTTTTTTCCCCTTTTAATTCTTTTTTTATCTCAAAAAATCTCTATGAACGTCTCAGTTTCTGGTGTGTTTGAAATTAGTTTATATAAACAAGGAGGGGCTGGTTGCCCGAACCAAAAGAGGACTGCTATTTCTATGCGAGGACATCATCATGTGACTTGAAAAGTCAGCATTTCTTTGTAATTGGGATGCTTAATCAATTATTGTTTTCTTTTTCTTTTTCCTTTTCTTGGGGATCATCACTCAGATTCCATGTTTTCCCCAATTGAAATCATTAAATTCAGTCTGTTTCCGAGGCCCGGGGAGTTTATTCACTCTTTCTGCAAAATTCATTTGCTTGAGGACTAGATGTAATAAGAAGAAAGCCTTTTGTTCCAACCCAATGGTCTGTTCAGCTGAAAAGCCTGTTATCTTTATTGTGGTAGTTATTTGTTTGGAAATGAATTGAAATAATATTTGTTTTTTTTTTTAATTTGTTTTTAGCTATACTAAAATGATTTAGAAATATATATAAAAAATTAATTTGTACAAAAATGCTTTCCAACCAAGCCCTTTTATCTTATTTTTCTGTTTTTCCAAATACCAAACTTGAATAAATAATGCTGACTTTTATCTTATTTTAAGTCTTCGTTCTCTGCGTGAGAAAAATGTGATTATTGTTTTATTTAAAAAACTGTCGGTTCATTATTGATATAAGTGGGAACGAATACGTTGATGATTGATGCAAGCTTACAGGTATAATGCCTCCAATATGTAAATAGTTTAAAGTTATAATTTATTTTGGATTATTTGCTAACTATTCATAATTTCTTAGAGTGGTTTTGTATAATATGTGTTTAGTTATATAACTTAATTTTAAGTTGGATCTATAATAATGATTCTTATAAGATGATTTCTTAACTGTTTCGGTATGTAATTGAATTTAATTATAATATTTAATTTAAATTTAATTTATAAATAAATAAAATTTACATGTTTAGAATAAATAAAATTTAATTCATTTTATTTTTTATGTTACTCTTATCATTTTCATTTTATTTCTTCAAATGTCTATCAAAAAAGAGATGAGTATTTTTAAAAAGTTGATTTTAACATCAAACTTTTTTTAATTGGAAATGTAAATCAAAGGGACTAACATCTTATCTATTTTTACATAATTTTTAGAGATTGAATTCTATTTGGAATTCAATAATTAACACTAAAAATATCTTAAATATAAGATATTATTAAATTAAGTGATTTCCAAACATGCCGTGAGTTTTTGAAATTGGTGCTTTTCTTCATCTACTCTCCTATATTTTTTTTTCTTCCTAAAATGAGCTTCAAAAAGGCCTTGAAGTGCAAAAGTTTCTATCTCAAAGATGAGATCCAGTCCACAAAAGCAATATTCAGTAGGAATCTAGTCGAAAATACTAAAGAGCTAGAAATCAACCAAACTCCAAAAAACATCAATTCGATTTGGGTGGAAACAAGTATAGATATGGTTCATATTTAAAGTGTTATTTGCCTTTATAATAAATATAAAGTAATTGTTATTGAAGTCAAACAAATACACTTTCAAGAATATATAAAGAAAATGATGTTTGTACTTGAACGTGTAACCCAGCGATGAAAGCATCTTGTGGTTTTTCTTTACACCAGGATTCAAGGTTTTATATATATATATCATTTTGTGATTTTTTATTTATTTATTGGATTTACAAAATATTTAGTGAGTTTGAAAATTAGTTGTAGTATATGTAAACTGATGAAAAAAAAAAAAAGACAATGATGTTTTTCGTAGCAGTACAACAGTTATAAGAAAATCTCCAAAAACATTAATGAGCTTACTGGAAAAAACGCTAAGAAAATTATTGTATTTATGGCTTGCAAGCAACCTTCAGCTACATTTTACAGTTTCTGAATGGTTACAGCCCATTAAGATCTAACTACTTCAGTTCTTTGTCCCAAAAACTCATTATATGCGAGAGATGTCGTGATTTCATCGTGCTTGAGAGTGCTCGAAGTTATTTTATTTATAAATATATTAAAATAATATTTTTTAGTTTTTAAAATTAATTTTTGATATTATTACATTAAAATAATTAAAAACTATAAAATAAAAATTAATTTAAATAAAAATATCAAAATTTAAAAATCAGCTATTTGCATCCATGCAGGAAGAATATGTTGATACTTCTGGGATAGCTCAGGTCATGCTTATTTTAGAGTATAGTTATGGTTATTTTTCAAAGTATTTTTATGTTGGAATACATCAAAAAACATTTTTTTTATTTTTAAAAAATTATTTTTGATATAACCCATCAAAACAATTCAAAACACACATCAAAATTTAATTTTTAATAAAAAAATTAAAATTTTAAAAAATATTATTTGAACCACATTCCTAAATATTTCCTAATAATTAACTGACATACCCTAAATATAGCTTAAAAAAAAGGATCAAGTCATCCTTGGAATCAAAGTTGATAAAAAAAAACATTAAAATAATAAAATCTATACACGGCTCTAATTCCCTATATTTTTTAAATATTAAATATTAAATAACTTTTTAAATATATAAATAATTTTTTTTTACTGAAATAAAAATTACTAAAATCAAAATATATAAAAAGTTAAAGTTTATTTAAATCATTCGAGGAGGAAATTTTATTTTTGATATATAAAATAGATTGCGAAGCTAATTATTAAATTCTGGTTCAGATTTTGTGCGCTCAGAAATTGTCAGCAAAGTCTCTCTTGTATTCTATGCGATTCGTTTGTAATTTTAATTTTTTTTTTATCTTTTAGTCTTAAATTATTATTATTATTATTATTTTAATATATCAATATAAAAAAAATATTTTAATATATTTACAATTAAAAAATATTTGCTATCACACCTTCGATGACCTCACCTAGCCAGGAGGATGGAGGGCTACTTAACGCCCGTGACCCATACACTGAATGGTGGCGGACGTTGTGTCCGCGTCAAGAAGGGTCCTTCCTGATCAGACCGGCCTGCTTCATGTGACGTGACCTTCTCTGGCATCCCTCTACACACGGGCTCGTGCTGATACTTGAAGGCTTGGCTGGCGGTGCATTTAAGATTGGCACGTGCCCTGTTGTCCTTTGTGGCTGCTTTTCTTCTCTCTAAACACCACACACCCCCCCCTCCCCAAAATCTGACTATTTGAGAACAGCACTGGCACAGAACTCCCCCCTTCGAATTTGTCATTTTACTGGGTGGGCAGGTCAGAGCTTATCCGTGTGATATCTTCAAGTAAGTTCGCTGCATGTTTTTTAAAGTTTATTTTTAAAAAATATTATTAAATTTAAAATTTTATTTTTAACATCACATATTAAAACTATCCATAAACATATTAAAAAGCAATAACAAGTACTCTCTTTTTAAAGAACTTCAATTTGTTCCCTTGAGGTTCCGTTTTCGTCCCAGTTCATACATTTAGATGTTATCAATCAAATCCCACTTCTTTTATTTTTATTCCATTTTCACGGGAGTAGTAACAGAAAATGTATGCAAACTTTGATTCCATCCCTAAATTTATAAAGTATCTCAATGCCATCCAAAAATAGGGAAGTTGGGAGAAAATAATAAGTGGGGGGGTGGTTTGGAAATTTAATTTGGAAAGAAGGGTATTTTTTAAAATAAAAATCACTAGATTTCCGATAGCTTGTAATTTTATTAATGGAAAAGAGACAAGTGAACAAGAGATACTATCTTATTAACGAGCCCTAAACCAGATGCATTATTGAATTATTCTTCATACCACCATTTGTTTTGAAACAGAAAACTAATTGTTGTTGTACTCTATGCTGTGATCATAATAAATAAATTAAATTTTAAAATGTTGTACTTCACAAGAATAAAATATTAAAGGAATTAATGTTGATAAATCTATATAATCATGGTAAATAAAAATCTGTATCATCGTGGTAAATAAACATGAGTGATATAAACACACAAAAAAACTAATATTCAAGCCAATCAATAAATGAAGAGTTTTCTTCCCTTCTCGAATATTAATTTTATAATTCTTTCATGTTTTTTCCTTTTTTATATATGTTTATATCTCTCATATATTGTAGATATTTACAAATTGAGTATCATAAAATTTTCCACAATGATATTACATCCTTTATTAAAAGAAAATTGTGTTTGCTATTACATGGTTAGATTTATGTCATCAAAACTTTCCAACCCTATGCAGCAACCTAGACCCTTGCCATACTCAATCTTCTGTTTATCGATCCACTCATAGTTCCCTGACAGCTATCTTTCCCCTCAGGGCAGCTCCAACGGAGGAGCAGGTAAATGAAAAGGTAATTATACTTTACCTTTTATTTCTTTACTTTTTATATTTTAATAAAAAAAATAAATTAATAGTTAAAATGGTTTTTTATTTTCTTAACAGCTATTTTTACATTTAACTGTAGAAATAGTCAAAATAACCAACAGTTATTTTTATAGCCGTTGGCCAACAGCTCTTTTTTTTTTTAACATAGAAAATTTTGTTTATAAATACATGAAGAAAAAACTTGTAATTTTAAATTTTTGTATTGTGCCTCACCCTTCTCTCAAATTTTTTTAAAAAAAGAATCAATTATTCTCCGGTTAATTATTAACATCGGTTGTGTTAATTAGCTGAAATTAAAAGGTATGCTTGTTTAAAAGCTTTTTCTATTTTTGTTTTAATATCTCTTGATTTTTTAGATCTTTTGTTGTTAATTTAATATTTGTGATGAGTTTTATTTCTTTGTTATTTTATGTTTTTAATATGGGTTAAGGAAGATAATTTTTATTTATGTTGTTATCTTTGATATCAATTCATAATACTTTTTTAAAGTTCCTCTAACACTTAACAATAACAAGTATGATTAATTGAGTTGAAAGATAACAAACATAATTAAAAATATTCATATAAATAAATTTTAAATTTAATTTTAAATTATATTTTTTGACTTTCATATTACTTCGTCAATTTTATATTACTTTTATAAATTACTCATATTAATTATATAATCAATAACATCATATTATATTATATATAAAATATCTAAATTAGTTATATAATTATATTAAAATTAATTTAACATGAAATATATTAAAAATATAAATGACTTTTCTAAATAGTTTTTTATTATTGAAATGTACATAATTCAAAAAGCTATATTTATACTATTTAAAAAGTTATTTTTTTCATTTAACTTTTTAATATGATATTTCTCATTGAAGATGCTCTCACAAAGAGATTTTTCCACACTCTTTCCTGTTATTGACTTCTCTTTTAAATTTGTGGTGGGGAAGACGAGAAAAAAAAAATTTGGTGGGGTTGGATCCAAATATATTGTTGATGATGGATGGTCAAATGAAAAAGGCAAATGCTTGGAAGATGGTTAAGCTTATATTTGAAGCTAGTTTGGTATTGTAATGAAAGTTGTTTTTTAAAGTATTTTTTATTTAAAAATATATTAAAATAATCTTTTTATCCTTCAAATTTTTTTTTTATAATGGCTTATCAAATTTGAAAACACCAAAAAAAATTTAACTGAAAGCAAAGAAAAATTTTTGTTTTCAAATGTTTCTGAAATGTAAAAACAAATAGGTTGTTTAGTTATTATATTCTTGACAATTTCTTAATAGGCCTTCTATTTTTTAAACGTTAATTTCCTTTTACTCTCCCGTGAGTTTTATCAATTTCTTACTAAAAACTTACTCAATATCAATTGCCCATGATTAATTTTCATTTTATCCTCTGTGAAAAAAGCACATGAAATTGATAGTTATCTTATAATTTAAGGGGGTAAAATGAAATTAACCCTTAGTTTTCTTATTTAGGTGGTCCCTCCCCTATCATTCACCATTAATTATCTACGGCACGTTAAAAAAAGTGGGCACATATCTACCCCATCCCAGGTCACATGTCGATAATTGATGATGGATAGATAGGATAAACTTACCCTAAAAAAAATAATTATTGAGTGGGAGGTACCAACTAAATAAATAAAAAGGTGGAAAAGTCAAGTAGAGAGAATGTCAAGAATCCAAGGAGTAATCTGAGAATTATTAGGAATCTCAAATGTTTTTAAATATTATATTCTCAATCAAATATAAATTTCACATGTCCAAGAATCACAATCCTTACAATTTCATTCTAGCAAAACATTTTATTTAGTGTCACCATTTTAATTTTTGTTATAGATCTAATATAAATATTATTTTTTGTAGTTAATATATAGCTTTTTCATGATAATTTTTAATTTGAATGAAATAAAACTAATATTTTATAACTAAATCATCATGAATGAAAAATATTAAGATGGCTATTATAAATTATGTATTTGATTTTTTATAAAAAGTATTTTTAATCTTGATGTATTCTTTTATGAAAAAAAATTGTCTTCATTCTCAATAAATGAACATGTTTTCTAATTATATGTAGGAAAACAAATCTAGAAAACGGGAAAAAAAAATGGGAATGGAAAAGAAAACCAATTTTGTGGTGGTGAACAAACCCTTTCGCTTTTTCTTTTTCTTTTTCTTTCTTTTGCACAGCCACACGTGCCACACTCATAGTTTCATCCTTAGTTTTTCTTCTTATCTTCATTCTAATCCCTTTTCTTATTTAATCAATCATATGAGTTATCATAGACTGGGCCCATTGCTCAATATTTGGCCTTCAAACATAAATTAATAAAATTTGTTTGGGAGCTTTCATGAAATAAAAAGGATACGTTTCGACCAGATTGCGAAGAAACTATAAGATTTCTCAAAAAAACGAAAAAAAGACGGCCATATTTCTCAGAAAACGTCACGCCCGGTGGGACTCGAACCCACAGTCGCCTGATTAGAAGTCAGACGCCTTATCCATTAGGCCACGGGCGCCTTTATTTGAAACGGTAGAATATATAATATATGTTTCTAATTGTAACCGTTATCCTTTTCAGTTGAACAGTTGGAGATGTATAAACAGTCCTCCGTTGGATTTTATGCCAGCAACCATTGATATAGACACTGTCGGGAATATTCTTGAGATGGTAAAATATAACATCTGGTAAGAAAATATATTAGATGGAAAGAACGGCTTTTTTATAAAAGGAAAATAATGAGAGCCTTTTAAAAAAAGAGGAAAAAAGGTTGGAAGATATGACATTTTGAAAAAGAATTTTAAAAAAATAAATCACAATCACTGCAGAGCTTCTAAAAAATCCAAAATCTAAATATTACATGGATGTATTTATAAATCATATCCTTATATAGAAAAATAATAAATATAACTTTTCTATTTTTATTTTCTAATATACTCTCCATAAATTAATTTTATTAAATTTAATGGCCATGTGCACATGATAGTTTCAATATTAACCGGGGAAAAAAATCCCCTTTTAAGTAAATGAAAAATGAAAAGATCTAAGAAAATTAGGAATAGATTTATGCCAAGAGAAATAAAGAAAAGCAATAAAAAAAATCACAGAGATGAATTTCTTGAAAAGCTTATTAAAAAACGAATGTGGTCTTGGCCACTAGATACCACAAAAGGACTCTCTATATAGAAAAACAAAATAATGAGGAATAATTCCATGTATTAAAGACATGCTATTGACTTTCCTAGCGCGCGCGTGTGTCTAGACACACACGGCCCATCGGTGCATCTAGTGGTTATTGACTTTCCTGCTAAAAAAAACATTTTAATGATTATTCGATTGAGTTTTTCATTTAAATTAACAATAATTGAACCAAGTAGATCAATTTCACGCTTCATATAAATAATGAATCTTGCAGTTTTTTTATTTTTAATTTATTTTGGTTATTTTTTATAAAGTTATTACAATTTTAAATAAACATTTAAATATTTAATTTGTAATCGATTTTGTAAACATTTATTTTTGTAATATTATTGTATTTTCTTTTAAAAAATCACCGATTTAATTATTGAAGATTCCTCAAATTTACCGAAAAATACCTTTTATAACTATCAAGCACGCACCTCTAGCTACCATAAATTCCCTAAATAATATTTATTTTTCATTAAATAACTAATAATAAAGTGAATAAAGTTTTACAACAAAAAAAAAAGTGAAAATAACAGGTTTTTTAGCATTTTAATACAGTTTGATAAAAATTATAAAAAAATAATACATGTTAGAAAAATATTAAAAAAATGTCACAGTTTGAACACAACCACCAAAATTCGTGTATCATTTAAGTTAATCAACATGTATAAATGTTAACTTAAGATTTTGTGAAAATTCAATGCCAGTAAATGAGATTTAAGATACAGCGACTAAAAAAAAAGGAGATAAATTAATGTGTCATGAGAGAGAAAGAGGGAAGGGAAATAAGAATAAAAAAAAGTTAACAATGACACATCATGACTCTATTTTTCATGTATTTAATGTTATTAAAAAAATCTCAACGAGATAATTTTAACAAGATTTTAAAAGACTATCAAACAAAATTATAATTAATTAGAATTTTTATTTGAGATTAATTTAGAGTTAATTACAAATTTATTTTATGATCTTTTAATATATAGTTAAAATTATATCATCGAGATTTTTTTAACAGTACAAAGTATATAAAAAATGAAGCCTCAATGTATCCTTAGTGATTTTTTATTATTATTATTTTTTTTATGTCATATCATCTTTCTTTTTTTTTATCATTGAATCTTGAATTATTTTTTTTATTAGATTTTTATAAAATTTTAAATTAATTTTTATCTAGATTAATTAATTTATAAAAGATATATATTTAAAAACATGACCGCATAACCCCTATCAAGAATAAAGATCGGGTACGAAAATGATATTTGACAAGCAGGGCTTTGTTTATTTTTAAAGTACCTTTTCAACAGATATTATTTTTCCAGAATTTTTACTATATAAAAAAGAATAAAAAATGGTAAATTACAGGCCTAGAAGACAGGTGAATCATGGCGTGGAGGAAGGTATAAAATAGTTGAGGGATTGGTGGGGGCATTAAAGCTCTATAGTCTATACTGACAGCTATTTAATGTGCCCTCGTCTTCTCCATAAAAATCCCTCTACTCATCACCTAAAAAACCACAAGCCTCTTAATCCCATGAATTTTATTCCCATTCTTTAAAAAAAAGGCAAAAACCTGCTCCCTTTCTCTCCCCAGTACAACTCTTCTCCTTCTTCATCCAAATATAGAGGTCTTATACTGGGTCTTGTCAACTTCAGATTGATTTGCAAACAGAAAAATGAGTTTCTTCTCGTTAGTGACAGGAAGGCCTGGTCCTAGTGGGTTTGGATCAGCTTCTAATGCTGAGCAGGTTACACAGGGGATCGATGCTTCCAATCTTACTGTCCTTATCACTGGTATTTATATGCTTTTTGCATGTCACTATTTCATTTGTATGGTTCAATTCCCAATTACGTGTTTTTTACTGCGATAGAGAGTGTTTTTGTTTTAAAGAAAGAATATTTTTTGTTGTTGTCTCTATTGCTTGTTTGGCTGGCTTATCTGATTTCCGATCCACTGCCAGCTTTTAATTTTTTTTCTTACAGGTATGAACTCTCATGTGCAAATTAACTTGAAAGGATTTTGAAGTATTTTCTAAGAATTTGTCCGGAACTGTGACCTCATCGTGTTTTTGTCGGCTGTGAATGATCGCTTATGAATTTGGATGCAGGTGGAGCAAGTGGAATTGGTTTGGAGACGACAAGAGTGCTGGCTTTACGTAAAGCCCATGTCATTATTGCTGCCAGGAACATGGATGCTGCAAACGAAGCTAAACAACTTGTTCTTAAAGAGGATGAAAATGCCCGTGTTGATGTCCTAAAACTTGATCTGTCCTCTATCAAATCCATTAGAGAATTCGCTGACAACTTCAATGCTCTCGATCTGCCTCTCAACATCTTAATGTGATCTCTCGCTCTCTTGTTATAAAATCCAGATATATCCAGGCACTCCTGCCAGCCTGATACATGCAAGATTTCTTTTTTATGTTTCAGAAACAATGCTGGCATCATGTTTTGCCCCTACCAGCTCTCAGAAGATGGTATAGAGATGCAATTTGCGACAAATCACCTGGGTATGTATCTGTACGATTATGTATAGATTAAGACTTGATTAACGCGCGCTGGCTGGTATTGATGTTTTTTTCCCAGCTGCCACAAAATATCCAACGCTGTTAATTACAACCAATCAATTTGCACCATTAATTATCAGGTCATTTTCTCTTGACAAATCTGCTCCTCGACAAAATGAAAGACACTGCAAGAACCACCGGAGTCGAGGGGAGGATTGTGAATTTGTCATCAGTTGCCCACGTTCACACTTACAAAGATGGGATCCAGTTCAATAATATTAATGACAAGAAGAGGTAGGTTGCTTTTTCTACAAGTGATGTTGATTTTTTTTCCCATGAATATTTACGATTAGCACATTTTTATCCAAACCATGCTTTCAATGGTGCCCGAGCTATTGTTTCTGCTACAGATATTCTGACAAAAGGGCTTATGGCCAATCCAAGCTTGCAAACATACTGCATGCCAAAGAGCTTTCTCGTCGCTTTCAGGTAAACACTGAAGTTGCGGTCTGCTTCCACCTTGCTCATAAACGAGAAGAATAAATTCCAAATTAAGAATATCCCTGAACTTTGCTCTCAGATGCATGTCTGTAAGATGTTCTGGGGTCATGAATCCGGAAAAGGTAATCTGTCGTTGGGCCGTAGCTATGCGTCATCCTGGCGTAGGTGTTAAATAAGAAACAACTGAAGGTTCAGAGCAGTTTGTTTTAGCAGCGTGGGCTAAAAAAGAAACAAAATTTAAAAAATATTTAATATATTTTCGAATAAAAAAACATTTTCAAAACCAACTAAGAAACCACCTTGGACTCTCCGCCCAGAAAAGACAAAGAACAACTATAGGCTTAGAGATCCGACATGATAGAAGCAAAAATTCATAAAGTGGACGGCTATGGAAGGCGATTTCCTCGACAAGTTGAGTATCATCTGATTCATTCTGTTGGGCTAGATTTTTAGATAAATTATGAGTCGATTTGACAGGATTACAGTTTAGTTGTTAAATTTAAGTTTTATTTTTATAAAATTAATTTAAAAAGCTGGATCAAACCCAGTCCACCCACCTCCCAACCACAAAAAAAAGGTAAAAATAAATTAATGAACAAGTAAAAATAGTTTATTATATAACAAAAAGTCTTAACCTAATGCAAAATAGAATAAAGTAACTAATATGAAAATAATATATCTAGTTTTGATTTTATTATGAAGACAGATTTTTCATCTCAAATTATAAAAATAGATTTTATTATGAAAAACCATATAGGTTCTTATAGAATTCCATGTATATATTAATATTGGCATGAACTTTTCTCATAATTAATATACACTTGCATGTTTGTTTAACATCTTAAGGATTTTTATTTTGTTGAGAAATTGTATTTTCCTTAAAATATATACGTGTTTTAAATATTATTGTAAAGAAAGAAAACTCGAAAGGAGGCAGATTTGGTCACTCCATATATACATAGTTCTAGCTATATATAGAGAGGGAATTATCAATTAGTAAACTATGAATTTGAATTCTACTGCAAATTCTTAGAGAATTCTGACGCCTTTTTCTTCGATGCTGTAATACGCAGGAAGAGGGAGTGAACATTACCGCAAATGCAGTCCATCCAGGGTTGATTATGACAAATCTCTTCAAACACACTGCAATTTTAATGAGTATGTCTTAATTATACCCTCAATGTTCCTCTCCAAAAGCTTTTTTCTTGTGTTATAGTGACCTGATTCTTCTTCTTTCTTCTTCTTCTTCTTCTTATTATTATTATTATTATGATTATGCGCAGGAATTTTGAAGTTCCTTTCGTTTTTCTTATGGAAGAACGTGCCTCAGGTAGCGTCGATCTTTCTTTTTCATTTTTTAGTAAACAGTGTCATTGCTTTTTCTTTTATTTATATTTTCCTGTTGCTGATGATCTCAGGGGGCAGCCACAACATGCTACGTCGCGTTGCACCCGAGCTTGAAAGGTGTTACTGGTAAATACTATGTGGACTGCAATGGCTTGGAGCCCAGTGCATTTGCTAGAGATGAAGCTTTGGCAAAGAAACTGTGGGACTTCAGCAACAAGCTGATCACTTCTGTTTCAAAAGCTTGAAGAAAAATAAATGCCTAGGTTTACCGAGCCTTAAGGCTTCTCCGTATTATTGGCCTCTCTCTCCCTTCCTTTACAATGTACTTTTGTGTGGTGTGATAATTGAAGCAGTTAAACTCGCTCTTAATTTGGTTTCAGAGGTCAAGTTGACATCTGATTATTACTTGAATTTCCTCCTTTTAATTTTAATCAAAATGGTTTTATTCTTTCCTCTAAAATTGATGCAGTACTGTTTTGCAAAACAGCTTATCACTAAATCTATATATATATATGGAATTTTTTTGCTAATTATTTAGTGATAAAATGAATTATCAATTGCCATACGTATTCAATCTAATTATTAATTTAAAAACATGTGTTTTTGTTCACATTATTTAGTGATAAAAAATTTATTATAGTACAATTATGCTGCAAGGCAATTACAGTCAGATGATGTTGGTGGAGGTGATGATGGTGAAGCTATTGTTTTAATCATAGTTATGATAGAAATAAGATGCACATACAAAGTATAATTTTCAAAAACTTTTTTCTGAAGTTAAAAAAATAATCAAATTATAGGAATTTTCAAAAACTTCTTTCTGAAGTTAAAAAAATAATCAAATTATAGGATTTGAGGTTTTTTTTCAAGGTGTTTTTTGAACAAAAAAATAAAAATAAATTGTCTCTTTCTTTTTTCCCATTTTATTTACAAAACTCCTTTTATTGTTTGAATGAAAACAATCCAAGTTTTTGCTAAATAACTAGTGATATTTACTGATAGAGCATGCCTGTCTTCCATGTATTATAATGGAGGAATTTAAGTAGGAGAAATTTCATATTCGTACGTTATTTAAGAGTTTATTTTGGATCAGTACATTTGTATTTCGCCCTCCTCCAAAACTAAATTACAAAAGTGTTCTTGTGCTCTGTAATTTAACCTTGAAAAAATCACAGTGAAAACGCATGCATGTCACGGTGCAATAGTACTGGAATTATTTGATCGAAGAACTCGCATCCTTGCCCGGATCAACAGCTTTCCAGACATCTCAAATCTCATGTGAATTCTTAAATAGAAATTGTCCAAGCAATATTGAACCTTGACATCAATAATAATAATTAAATAAAAAACAGCTTTAAAACCTAATGAATGCTCGAGCCATCATCCTATTTTCAGCTATCTGATTTATATATGATGAATGGGCGGATGCTTTTAGTCTGCTCATCCAAAGAGGAAAACAATGCTTAGAGGGTGGCCTCATCGTCCTCCCACAGGCCCATGGCTCGAACCACCCAGGCTGAGACAGCAACCACTAGCGCTGCAAAGAGGAGAGAAACAATGGAATCGGTCACAGTAGACCTTTTGAAGAGGTGAGCGGGCAAGCACATGACCTCTCCCGGCACGTCTAGTGGAACCCTAACAGTCCCCTCTTGTTCACACCCTTGCGAAAACGAAGATATTGTTGATACAAATGCAAGCTCGGGGGAGAACGAGGCCACTGCCACGGTCAGCGTCAGGAGAGACGTCCATGTAGCAGAATAGAGTACCAGAGGCCATGAAAGCCGATGGCGGAGAGGCGTGAAGGGGAGAGGCATCATCAATAAAGGGTTTGAAAATACTGAAGCTGAGAGATACTGTTAATATATAATTGGGGGAGAGAATTATAGTGACCTAACCTCAACCACTTCTATCATCTGGAGGGGATATTGTCGTTTAAGCAAGTAACCTAATGCAGCTGACATTAATAAATTAAGAAGAGGAGACGTGAGTCAGTACTTTTGACTTCCGAGATGGAGCTGATGAGCTCGGATTCGACAGGAGAACCACTCTATCTATGGCAGGGAGTGTCACCTGTCCATACGTGAAGAGCTGGTATCATGCTCGTCTGTAAAGACGTCATCGAGTGGATACTTGTACCGTGTTCTAATTGCCCAGGAAAGCGCAATAAACACTTCCCTTCTCATTATCTGGAATCGTAGGATCAAATTTTTGTTTTCCACAGAAATGTGCAACAGAGAGTCTGATGGAGTGGTTCCCTGTTCTCAGATACGATTAATGCCATTGCAATAACCAGCCTATTGATTCAGGATAGGAGCTGAATCAGCTATTGAAATGTGATTTGTTTTTCATGACCCTTTGTCGTTATACTGCAGTTTGAAGCAAACTATCATTTTACAAAGTGATAAAATGTATGTTTTACAGAAAAATGCCACGGCTAGAGAAATCACCAAAGCATGACATGAAAAACTCAAAAGAAAAGAAAAGCATAATGGCCACCATCAACTCGGGGAGGAGAAAGCTTTCTCTATCCGTAGACTCAATACCAAGAATCCACCTGCCGCTACAAACAGTGCTGCAAGCATAATGGCCACCATCACCTGCAGCGAGATGTATGGGTTGATAAAGAACACAACTGCAATGGAAGCACTTTGCCAGACCTTGAGTTGTGCAAATGCTCCTTCCTGTCACAGAAAAAATCAATACCAAAAGTTAGATTGCAAAACTGCTTAGAACATTGAATGAACTACAGTATTTACAGGGGATTGCACTCCATAGAAGCTCTATTTATTTCATGGTAGATAAAGTTTGGTTTAATTACAGGTGTGTGACTGACATTGTATAACCATCAAAGTAACAAGGGTAGAATTGTATGAGCATATGAAAGAATAATAAAAGTGTAAAGAAAACAAGTTCTGGGCAGAATACACAACAGAAACAAAAGTTATTTAACAAATTGATATCTTCTCCCCTGGAATTTGTGTAAAACACCAAATCTTTTACTAATCCAGAGACATTAAGAAGAGGCTATGACTCTTGCAGAGCAAAACTCACAACAAAAGGAAGAGAAGATCTATTAAATAAATAGAGTTAACGGATACCGTATCATGCTTGAAAAGTATTCCAAGCAAAGCACTAAGTTGTGTATTGATTACTCCATCACCAATGCCCAACATGGCTGCCATGAGAAGTGGGTATACAATGCCAAGTACCCCACTAGTTAAACTGCAGTATGGCAAGGTTGAATTGTAAATTGGAAAGATGATCTTCAAATTAAATAGTAGAGAACTTCATTTTTCCCCAAACCTTTAGTACAGCAAGACTGCAAAAGCAGATATCAAAATACCTGTATTTAAGCAGAATCCAGAGAAATACAACAGCCTGAAGAAAAAGTCCAGCAGAGACAATCCACGTGATTGAAAAAATACCAGAGGTGAGTCTTCCAGCAGTGAGGGAACACTGAGACAAGTTCCAATAACAAGTTGAGACTAAATATCTACATCACTCAGTCAAATAATTAAAAGCAGCATCAGTTTGCACGGGATTCTGCCTTTTTTTAGCAAGCATTGAGTATTATAATTTGATTCCTATGACAGACACAAATCAATTATCAGCACATCATAGTAGTAATTAAGAGAAGTTCCGATTCAATCTCAAAAGAATATGATTATTGATTATTCAATTAGTACAGAGAAGCTAAGGAAGAAATTCTTTTCGCATCTGTGATGCGCATTATGATCCAAGGAGAGCACATATTTGGTTATTCTACAATTTTTGCAGGAACAAGGACAGGTGGAAAGACTTGCGGATCTGATGCATAGGAATCAACCAAGGCACTACAGCAAGCTGTTGCAACTGAAATAAGAGAAACAATAAAACAAAACAATCCTATGGAACTTACTATTGCATCAAAAGCACCGTATACTGCCATCGAACCCCCAACACCAGACACACCAAGTGCTGGAGTTACAATTTCCTTGGTGAATTCAGCCCTAAAATGAAAACATGCTCCATGATTAACAAAAGAATACAAAGTTAAAGGGAAAAGGAAGGAAGAATACTAGTTCGGCCATCCCAATCTAGTAGTTGCTTCTCTTTCAGATTGATAGCCATAAGAAAATCTCTAGTTCAATGTATATTTACCATACAAATGCTTGTTGTAATCCTGAATATGCAATCAAGGGGATGATCAATAGCATGCGTACATCAAGCAAAGGAGTGATAACTGACTTCGACAGTGATGTTAGAGAAGAATATAAACTGACAGAAGAATCTTTAGGGCCCTCCTCTCCTCCATCAACCCTTTTACTTAAGAAGCACATTAATATGGTACCTAAGGTCATACTACAAAGAAACACAGTGAACAATAAAGTTGTACCGCTGGTACTTCCCTCCTGCAATATGTGCAAGAAAATGAGATCAGAAGAAATGTATTAAGCCCACATCTGCATGACATGACATGACAACAGAATAATGTAACTTATTACCACTACTTACCAGAGCCTGCTTAAGCTAAGAGTCACTTGGACAATGACCCAAGATCTCCACTTAACAAAAGATCTCAAGAATAAATAAAGTATATTTATCATTTATATTTTATGAAATGAAGATTACCATTACTTAACAAAAGACCCCAAGTACAAAATGAAGCTTGTCCAGGATTCTGCTTGTCATATATACAAAAAAAATAAAAAATATATATATTTTTTAAATATTTTTAAAAATCTAATTTATAGTTTTGTCCAAAACCACTATTCATCTTCAGCCTGCTTGGTACTTACCAGCACGGAGCAATTTTCCATGAGCACCTTATTAACTTATTTTATTCTATAAAAAGTAAAGATTCTCTTAGATATGCAAAATTAACTTTTTTGTAAACCAAATGAAAGAAAACAATCAATCGTCAAAGCTTCGTAATGGTAAAAAGTCCAGTCTTTTGTTCTTTTAACTGCCATTAATGAGGAAAAAACAAAAAATAAACAAATAAGGTTCTGACTTATACTATCTCCCTTTAAAAGTGTTGTTTTGGGTTTTTTTTTTTATTTATTTACCAAACATACCTCTAACTTAATTTATTTTTGTCGAAAGTTGTTAATGAAAAACAAGTTTTGAATCATGACTCAAAGGAAAAGTTACTTTTCATAAGCCATGCCAAAGGCACTCTAAATAAATAGTGAACCCAGAAGAACAGCACTTGCAGTTCCATTTCCCAGAGAAGAGCAAAACCAAACAAGTAAATAAACAGTGAACCAGAAGAACAGCACATACGGTTCCATTTCTCAGAATAGCAAGAGAGATTAGATTTCCAACAAACTGCAAAATCAAAAGAAAAGGGGCAAATATCAGATCTTTACAAGCTTAGCAAATTAGAATTCACCATTAAACTCAATCATTCTGGCTAAAAAACAAGCAACCAAAGTTGTAGAAAAGAGGGAAAAGGCACCTGGTGGCTGGCAAACATTCCCCAAAATTCTCCATTGAAGTTGCCAATTACAGTTCCTTCATGTAAGTGGTAATCTCTCGCTTGACTGCGTGCCGTGGAAGTGAGATATGTACCCTGGTGGACCATAATATTACGGTGAGGAAGCATACACAAGCATAATGATAAGAGAAAAATGATCCTGAAAAATCAACTAGCACCTGTCCAACCCATATTATTGAAGCAGCAAAGCCAAGGTACAAAGAAGCCGGTACCATCGTATACCTTTAACGGAAACAATTAGACAATATGTAAGCAAATTCAATCAAAATTCAGTCATTAGGCCACGCCCACACACAAACATATGTATGCATAAAGTTGATCAAAATTAAAAGAAGAGCGGTAATTACCAAATGGGCTTCAAATTAGCAGCAATGAACAACCAATAACCAGAAGTGCCGAGAAGCACAGCATTCTTTGACCCCATAAATCGAACCACCGAAGAAGCAATTAAAGAGAAGAATGTGAAAGACACATACAGTATCCCTAGGGAAATCGTGCCCATATCATCCTTCTGAAAAAAGAAAGAAAAAAAATTAAAAAAATGATGAAATTCAAGCCAAAGGAAATCTATATATAATATATAAGGTCCTCACAGTATTGAGAGTGGTCTCTAAGTTCTGAGCAGCACCATAGGCAAGGAAGATCAACAAAAAAGCAGAGCTCAAGATATGAACATCTTTCGTGTGGTTCCTAAGAGTCTCCGAATTATCAACAGAAGCAGCAGCAGCAACAAAGGGTTCCTCTTCGTCTCTATTATTATCCATAGAGGCCATTTTTCTTCCTTTCTTTTGACTTGTTATTAAATGAGTCTCTTCTTCTCCTTCTCCTTCTTCTCCTCCTACAAATATATATAAATATAAAGAGAGAGAGAAGAAAGGAGTGATAGAGTACAAGAGAGTGAAGTCAAATACTGGAAGGGGGCGCGCCGGCTGGAATTTTGTGAGCTAGAAGAAGACGACAAGTGAAAGAGTTGGGAGATTTGGATTTAATTTTATTTATGGCTATGTATATATTTATATTTACATATGATTTGATTTGATCGCCGATGAGATGTCGGAAGAGGAGGAGGAGGAGGAGGAGAAAGAAGAGAGAATCATACAGAATCTGTTTTTTTTTTTCTAACAATTTCTTGAGAATTAAAATGATTTGAGTTTTTAAAAAACTATAAAGTGTGTGCAATTGTTTTTGTAATTTTTTTTTTGTTTTTAATATTAATTTTTAAATAAAAATAACAAATTAAAAATACTTTTAAAAAACAAAAAATGACGTCATTCATCCAACTTTTTTCACAAAGATAAACTCAGTTTTATATTCGATTTTATTTTATTTTTTATCAATTTTACCATTAAATTTTAATAAATCTTAATTAAGAGTTACTGTTTATTTATTTGTAAAACTTTCCATCTAAATTGTTTTTTTCTATAAAAAAACTTATTTTATAGAAAATTTATGGGTTGTTCAGGAAACAAAATGATACTCCCATATTTACAAAAGCAAGTTACCAAACACGGTCTTATTTGGTAAGCACATCTTAAAAAAAAATATTTTTCTTTTAATAAAAATAAGACATGTCAAATATGATCTTATGAAGAAAATGGATCAGCACAGTGATATGGGTTGGGTTTCCTAGCCCTGGCATACATTGAAATCTAACAATTAGAAACCATTAATTTGCCACATTTTCAAGTTTTAAAGACATGATTCAGCCAGAATAACAAAAATACAGACTTAAAACTAAACTTTCTAAATGATTCAACAATCAAAGCAAGTAACCAAATTAGTTACAAATTTAATAAAACATCTCTTAAGGTAAAAAACTATAATTGAATTAACATTCATAACACATCAAACATTGATTTGCATAAATTTTCATAAACTTGTATATACATGTTAATTGATGAAATAATTATATCTTAAATATGAAACCCTTTATTACATCTAATGCTGACAACAACAACAATAATAATAGTCATCGCGTGCACGTGTATATGTGTATATAATGATCTAAATATTAATTTATAAGTTAAATAAGCACGTAAAAAAAGGTATTTACTGAGTGGCACTCTTTACCAAAGCTTGAGAGTATACCTTATGAATAAAATATACCATTTGGATACTTGGTTTATTTCACTTTGATCTTCACCTCTTATTCATCTTTAACTAGTTTAAATTTTGTTTCTCTCTCAGTTTGGTAAACCTTCTCTCTAGTTTATATCTTAAATTAGTTATAGGATTTCTTTTATCAATTCTTTTGGTATTTCATTTGTTTTTTCCCTGCATTTTCTTTTCAAAAACCTCATATTTTTTTTTTCTTAAGGAGCAACTGCTCTCTTATAACAAAAATCCAAAAGAGACATTGCTAATACTATGATAGTTTTGAAGGAAAAAAAATTAGCTTAGGAAAGATTCTTGTCCATCCTTTCTTAACCTTCGTAGAAAAAAAGATTCTAGTTCATTTTATCATCTTGTGGGTTCAATTTGATCAAAAAAAGACTAGTCAATCAAGGGAGTTTTTCTTATTGAGTCATGGTTGATTGAGTGTGCTACTTTGACGAAGTTATCGTGAGAGTTATGAGATAATTATATCATTGGTCTACCTAAACCATGTAGAATGGACGCATCTCTACCCATGGAAACAAAGTATACTCGATTTAGAGGTTCATAACTTTGTATGCTTAGAATATTGGCCCTTGATCAACTTCAATTTTTCAGTGCAGAGTAAGTGATTGTGGACAAGATGTTGTTTGATTCGTTGAAACAAATAAGTTGTAAATGTTTGATGGAAGTGCCTTATCATTATAAATAAGATGTTTCTTAGTTTATTGGTGGTGATTAAAACCTCTAATATGGTCAGAGATGCCACATTTATTTACCCGAGGTGGCATCCTGGTTAATCTTCTTAGCCGGAGAATACAATAAAACAAGGATACACGACGTACCACCCAATCTTTTCATTAAAAATGAATAACAAGTCGTCTGCTTAAATCCTAAAAAATAGGTTTTTCTAATTAGGATATGAAAAATTCTAATTTGGTCTTTACTGTTTCAATTTATGTTCAAACATCCTTGATTAAGACAAAACTGATTAGTTTTGTGCAATGAGACCCATGTTAGAAATTAATTGAGATCCTTCTAGTCCAGAGCCTTTTACAAAGTAGTAATTGGTTTTCAGTTTGTTCAATTTAGTCCTCAGTTAATCCTTAAACTTTGATTTTCTTCAATATAATCCCTGGAAAAGGTTCGGTGTAGCCTTCAATATCACACACTCGTTGCAAAAAGGTCCCCGTCCTTGAATTTTTAAAATTTGACCCTCAATTAGCCTTTAAACTTTAAATTTATTGTAATTGAACCCATGGTCACAACAATTTGGTTTTCTAAATTTTTAATTATGCCCCTAATCTTCAGATCTTTGCAAATTGATCCAAATTAGGCCTTTAAACTTAATTTTTCTTTAATTGAGTCCCTGATTGGTCCTTAAAACCCATTGGGAATTAATTAAGTCATTAAAATTAATTAATTCTTCCAAATTTAGGCCCCAACTAACTTTTAAACTTAATTTTGCTTCAATTAAATTCTTAATTAAACAATTAAACCTGTTAGAATTTTGATTAAGTCCTTAAACTTAATTAACTCTTCTATTTTTTGTTAAATTAGTTTTTAACCTTAAACTTTATTTTAAATTAAGTCCTTCATCTTATCTTATAAAAATACCATAATCTGACTATTCTTCTAGCATCATTGGTCTTTGTGGTTCAAAAGCTTTTTCTTTCTTGTCTCAAAAATATTTTTGGATTTTAGATTTCTAGTGTTTTATTTTCTTGAAAAAAATATATTGTTATATTTTTATAAAATAATTCTAGGATCCATAATTAGGTTTTGACAAGTGAAATGACAAGCCTCATTAAAAATAATAAATAAAATTAACTCGTTGCAAAAAGGTCCCTGGCCTTGAATTTTTAAAATTTGACCCTCAATTAGCCTTTAAACTTTAAATTTATTGCAATTGAACCCCTAGTCACACCAATTTGGTTTTCTAAAGTTTCAACTGTATTCCTAATCTTTAAATCTTTGCAAATTGATCCAAATTAGGTCTTTAAACTTAATTTTTCTTTAATTAAGTCCTTGATTGGTCCTTAAAACCCATTGGGAATTAATTAAGTCATTGAAATTAATTAATTCTTTCAATTTTAGGGCCCAACTGACTTTTAAACTTAATTTTGCTTTAATTAAGTTCGTAATTAAACAATTAAATCTATTAGAATTTTGATTAAGTTTTTATACTTAATTAATTCTTCTATTTTGTGTTAAATCAGTTTTAACCTTAAACTTTATTTTAAATTAAGTCCTTCATCTTATATTATAAAAATACCATAATCTAACTATTTTTATAGCAGCATCATTGGTCTATTGTGGTTCAAAAGCTTATTCTCTCTTACCTAAAAAATATTTTTGGATTATAGATTTTTAGTGTTTTATTTTCTTGAAAAAAAAATGTATTGTTATTTTTTTATAAAATAATTTTAGGGATCCATAATTAAGTTTTGACTACTGAAATGACAAGTCTCATTAAAAATAATAAATAAAACTAACTCCTATTTAAAAATTAAACACTTGTTTATAAAACACAAAATCATTAAATATTGTTTAAAAACAACCTGTGTTTTGGTTGAAAAAATATTTTTTTACGAAGAAGTTATAGAATATTTTGTTCAATAAATTAAAAATATTAATGGAATGATATGTCTTATTAAAAATATATAAATGAAAATAATTATTATTTATTAAAAACTAAACACATATTTATTGAGAAAATACCAAAATAAGTTTTATATTTTAATTAAATACATGCTTTTCAAAACAAGATCTAAAATTTTATGTGACTCATAAAACTTACTTATTTATTATTTTTTTGAAAAATCAAGAGTTAAACCACAGTAAATATATGTATAATTTATAGTTTCGATTGATGTGACGCTTAACATTCAATATTTTAGATTATGATCATAAAAAATTCAACATCCAGTTTACTAGCTGTAAAATTATACCATAGGAGTAAATTTATTTATTTCTTCAAAACAATCATATAGAAACTGCAGCTACAACAATAAAAAAATATTTTTGGTTAAGATAGCTGTCGAAATAAAGTTTATAATTTGAAAGAACAAAATAATTATATGTCATATTGATACGCTAAAATTTTATCATATAAAAATTATAAATGTAAGTATAATATCAAATATAAAAACATTTACTATGATTTCCATCCAAACCATTAATAGCATTTTTGTATTTGTAAAATTCTAAAATAAATTTTTTATATGAAGAAATGAGTTAGATGTTGAGATTTATGGTATGGAAATTCTATTTTAAATTTTACAGGTATAAAAATATTTTGATGAATTTTTTTAATAGAAAAATAGTTTATAAAAAAAATTATCCCAAATTATAATACATCGACCTTTAGTCAAAGTCATAGACACGTGTCAGTGCCACAGTCTACAATCGACCAACCAACTCCAAGTTTGGGCCCTACCACTCGATGTCCATAAGATCAAGCCACGTGGTAAAATGCGCGCGGAATAGTTGTTAACGAAATTGGTTTTAGTTAAATAAAAGGTCCCACTTGTTTATCTAGTGGGCTTCCGTCTCGTGTCTTCCAAGTGTAAATATTGGAATGATAATTTAATTCCAACCTGATGTAATTAAACTAACATAAAGGGGTGAGTTTTTTTCTTATAAAATAATTAACTTATTTATAGGAAATTGTCAAACTTGATCGAGATGTATATTTATATTATAAAAAAACTAAGAGCATTTGGTATGAATTTCATTATATACCCTAATATATTTTATTCCGAAGTCCTATAATTATTTTTTTTATTTATAATAAAAAAATAATTTGATTGAGAATTAAGTTTTATAATTTTTCCAGACATATTATATTAAATCTAATGACATGAACACAAATTTAAAAGATTAAAATAAGCTTTTTTATATAAAAATAAATTTTGTGATTTTTTTTATTTTTTATCATAATTTCATGATTTGAACCTCATGTTTAGAGAAATAATCCAAGTTGTCTTAATCTTAATTAATGTAGTTATATATTTATCAAGTTAACTTGAATTGATAAAATCTAAGTTTTTAAGTGTCCTTTTATATTTAATAAACTAAGAATTGAGTAACATTATTTATTTAATTTTTTTTTAAAATTATCATGATCATTTATTTTTTAAAATTATTTATTTATTGTCATTTTTTTATCTTTTAATTTAAATAAAATTAATTTATTTAATTAAACAAGTTTACAACTGAATAACAAATATTTTTTTTATTTTCTCAAAATATATTTCCAGTAATTAAACATTATTTTTTTACACAATAAAAAAAAATCTAGTCTTAGAAGGCCAGGGTACAAACCTAGTTATTTTCTAAATAATAATATATAATGTCACTTCTATATTAGTTTGGATTAAAAAAGAAAGAAAGAAAGGAAAGACATATTCAAAAATAATATATATATATATTTAGAAATCAAAATATAAGGATAAATTAAAGGATTCCCTTTTACGTTGTCACCCAGTACATCATATCATCAACAACAGCTTTTCCTTTAAATTTATTGCAGTGTTTTATTTTATTCCTTAATGAAATAGAGAAGTAAAAGGTCTCTCTCTCTCTCTCTCTCTCTCTCTCTCTCTATATATATATATATATATATATATATTATCCCTGTGTGTTAGAAAACTTAAAAACAAAAGGAAACCAGATAAATCTAGACCGCGAACCGAAAAAGGAAGGTGTCCCTCTGCTCTCCTCTCCTCTGTGTTTTTTTTTCTTCTTTTTCTTTTTCTTTTGCCGCTCTCCACGTTCCCGCTGTATTTTCGATCAAATTAAAAGTAAACTAAACCCTACGTAAAGTAAACCAATCATCTTCAATTAAAATTCCTGTCTGTTTGATTGATTGATCCATACCCCTAGCTTCCTTCCATTTTAGATCTGAAATCCAGCAGCAAGCAACGCGTGTATTTTCTTGAATCTTGAATCCAATTTCAAGATTCGAATTGGAGGGCTTATTCTTACAATAGAAGCGAGGTGGGCTGTCTAGCTACTGGAGCTTACGGGATTTTTTATTTGGATTTAATGTTATTAATATGAATATCACTCCTTTTATGGCAGTGGCAATGCCTTTCTTTTTCGTTTTGGTTGTTTGGGCAATCATTGTATTATTATTATTATTTTGAAATTTAATTATGGTAATTGTTTTGTTTTGTTTAGGTGGTGGCTAATTCGATTCAAATAAATTGAATTAGTTTTTTTCATGCTATGGTTTATGCGGATATAGCAGCAGCAGCAGCAGCAGCAGATGTGAGTATGGTAGCTGCAAAAGGTGATTTGAAGAGAGAGCGTAATCCATTTCCGGTGAATGAGAATGAGACCGGGGAATTATTTCCTAACAAGAAACAAGCAAAACAAGAAGAAGCTTCAAACGACGACACCAAATCTGAAGTTTCGAATCCTGTAAGAACACTAGTTTCTCCTAAAGGCAACGGATCATCATCCCATGATATCTCTGAAGAATCGCCTACGAATGCGCGCCCCTCTTCAGAGGAGACTCTGACTGTGAGCCAGGAAGGAGGTGGTAGCAGCAGTGAAGATAACACCTCCCATCAAAGTCCTCGAAATGATACTTGTGATTCTGTCTCTATGTCTCCTGTTGTGTTGGAGATTCCCGAGCATGCTAGTACCACGGGAGTTAGGAAGATTACTTTTAAGTTCAGCAAAAGAAAAGAGGATTATGATACCAAAACTTCGTCGCCTCACCCTCTACATGGTGGAATTGATCTAGGACTGCTGTATCATCGTAATGGGGATTATTATCCAAGGAACCACTCTGTTTGGGTTAATTCCTGCACAGAAATGCCTCAGACCAGAGAAAGATACGTGGAGTTGAACATGTCTAAGAAGGTTGTTCCCAACAACTACCCTACGAATGTCAAAAAGTTGTTAGCAACTGGTATTCTCGATAGGGCTCGAGTCAAGTATATTTGTTTTTCTTCAGAGGTAATCTCGGCTGATATTTATTGTTCCCAGTTTGCTTCTAATTCCCGTCCAAGTTACTGTCTTGAATAGCTTTAGGAGTCTCATGTTTTTTGAATTAAATGTTTTGCCAGCGAGAGCTTGATGGAATTATAGATGGTGGTGGATATTTGTGTGGCTGTTCGTCATGTAGTTTCTCCAAAGTAAGTTGTTCTCTTGTAGTTAACATTCCTGATGTGTGGGGCTCCCCCTTCATATGTAATTTTGCTAACAGGGTGACTGAATGAATGCAAGCAGGTCCTTAGTGCATATGAATTTGAGCAGCATGCTGGTGCTAAAACTAGACATCCAAACAATCACATATACTTGGAGAATGGGAAACCAATTTATAGCATTATTCAAGAACTAAAAACGGCTCCACTCAGCATGATAGATGGAGTCATAAAAGACGTGGCTGGTTCATCTATAAATGAGGAGTTCTTCCGGGTTTGGAAAGGTGATATATGCTTTATTTGTTATCCATTTTATTGCCCTTTCGAGACGTTTTGGTTTGGTTTGGTACCAAAATGAATACATGCGATGAAAAAGATATGTGATTTTTGATGCGATGCATCTTTATATTGCAACCAAGCTAACGTAGTAAAAAAAAACAGAACAGGAAAAAAAACACTGTAGTTGCATTATATTTACCTCACTACCCATGTATGGATTTTAACTGAAGATAGCCATGTATACATTATGCCAATTTGACTTATGTTTAATGTGGGATGCAGCTAGTCTTAATCAAAGCAATGCACTTGTTGGAGCAGATAAAAAAAGTTACAGCGAACTGCCTTGTTTGCCTCATTCTCATGTAAGGTAATAATAATAATAATAATAATAATAATAATAATAATAATAATAATAATAATAAAAGGAACAACCTCTGTAACTTCCATGTTTGTTTTCACTTTGTTAGAACAATTATCTCTCTTCCTTGTTATTTTTTTTCCACTCCTTTTGCCAATCCATTTGAGCACGTGTCCGTGTTTCTTAGTGCCTGCACTGATTCCTTAAGTGCATGTATGAATTTTTGGGCATGGTTGGTGTGTTTGACCTGGATAAGAGTTGGTAAAGCTGTTCTTCAATATAGAAGATTGTTCCGTTTGTTTCCAAAAACTTGGAAACGTGATGCCTCTGGGTAATTCTCAATGACATAGATGTAAAAGACAAGCCATATCTTTCACTCGTTGTGTGTTATTGTTGGTAACTTTGGTGTAAAAAGCAATACATATCCTGTGCTCTTCTCTCTAAACCTCTCTATATAAGTATTCTACTCTTTTGAGTATCTCTAGACAGATCTAAACATTGCTTACTGTGGCAAAGTCACAGAGGCAAAACATTATACAACATCATTCTTAACTCTTCTTCCTCTGATTCTCACAATTCTAGCATACTATTTACTCCCCATTTTTTCTTATTTATTACGAACTTTGTGAGTTCAGATTAAGGTTTTCAACTTTTTTGGCGCATTTTCCTCACTGTCCTTGTGTACAAATTGTTGATTGTTTGTTCCTTTTTTGATCCATCTTTTGGGTAAACTATTCCTGCTTATTATGGCTTAGAGAATCAGCTTCATCTGTGTATTTTTCCTTTTTGTGCTCTCTTTCATGCTTTCTGTGAATTTCAGTTATTTGCATAGTCTTAATTTGTTGGATTTGTGTTTTCTTTATTGTTTTTTCATATACTTGTTATTGAGTTATGGATCCTCAATAGAAACATGAATATGTGCCCATACCCTTATCACACACCCCTCCCCCTGCTCTATTCCTCCGTGACAGAATTTTGACTCAGTTTTGAACTTAAATGGCTAAACTGGAGAGTTTCATTGAAAATGCAGATAGGCAGCTAAACTGCTCATCCTCAATTGTCATTGTTCAATGCCTAACTAACTATTAGAGGACATTTCAAGACAAATTTTCATGATCTTTGATCTTATAATACTGTTTCAGTTCTGTATAAATTAAGCATGTCTGCTGATGCTGAAGAAACTTAATCATGTACACTGAGCATTTAGCCTAAAGCTTCCATTCTTTTTCCTGAAAGTGTGTTGACTACTCACACTCTTAGGTTAATCACAATTACAATTCAATTTATCAGTTTCTGGCCGAAGATAATGCTGTGTTAAAACTTGCAGCTATGCTAGTCAAGCTTTGAAAGAAAGCTTTTGCCCAATTTCAAGCTCCTTTTTGTATAATAACAACTTTGTCAGTCAGCAAACGAATATGGAGACTTCAGGCGTGCATAAGCAAACATCGAAGAGGTTTCCTCTCTCTCAGTCTAACTAATCATTTGCTTTGCTTGTTGCTTTATTCTGTTGAGGATCTAGTAAAAATTGATGGATCCACCTTAATTTCTCTTCACTATATCCATAAACAAAAATGGTGTTGGGTTCTTCTGTCTTGGTCACTGGCATTACATTTTTTGTTTTGCAGACCTAGCTTTTACGTCCCTGGCTCTGCTACGAAGCAAAAGAAAACAGCTGAGAGTGGTGTCAGGAAGAGGTGTGCTTTTGGTCTATTCTCATGTCTGTTTATTGAAACCTACTCGTGTTGTTGGGATTTTATCTTTTCTTGAATTTTTTAACATGGTATTCTTTCTATATTTTGGTAGGGATAATGATCTTCACAGGTTACTCTTTATGCCGAATGGTCTTCCAGATGGGACCGAATTGGCTTACTATGTCAAAGGGCAGGTAAGCAGTTTGTTAAAAAGGCACACACACGCAAACACAACACCAGTGATATGTTGATATTGACACATGGTTTTAGTAATAAGTGGTTTTTTTTTCAGAAAATACTAGGGGGTTACAAGCAGGGTAATGGTATTGTCTGTAGTTGTTGTGAAATAGAGGTAAGATTACTATGCTGTATAGTAACATCATATCTGGAGCTGCATGTGATGGTCGCAGCCCTCTCACTATCCCACTCATTATTGCTCCCTTAATTTATTGGTGACAGATTAGCCCTTCACAGTTTGAGTCTCATGCTGGAATGTCTGCCAGGCGTCAACCGTGAGTAGCCTTTAAAAGTAGTCAGACCTTTCCCTGGTTAATTGATTTCTTTCTTATTCTTAATCAAGTGTTATCTTTTGCAGCTATCGTCACATTTATACTTCTAGTGGACTGACCCTCCATGATATAGCTATTTCGTTGGCAAATGGACAAAACATTACCACAGGTATTGGCGATGATATGTGTGCAGAATGTGGAGATGGAGGGGATCTAATGTTTTGTCAGAGTTGCCCCCGTGCTTTTCATGCAGGTGAATGTTCTCTTCACTACTCAGAACTCTGTTTTCTACTTGTTTTCAGTTGTATAGTTTATAAACATTTCATTCGCTTCTACTCACGAGACTTGTTTCTTGTTATTTCTTGCCCCTGCATTTTCCATCTTCTGAAATACTGCCTTCAAATTCATTCTGCATGCTTAAATTGTCATAATATAAGAATCTCTTCTCCATGCTAGGTGGGTTGGGCTGCTTTTACTTGTAATACTGTCTAAACCCGTATCTCTTTCTGCTGGTGCATTTTTTCTCAAGTTCCATGACAGACACTGTTTTTTCTGCTCTCAAATATTCGTCGGTGGAAAAAAAAAGATTACTCTCTTGGACCTGTATCAGTGGTTTCCCAATTTAAATAGAGTGCATTGTGATTTATAATTATTGAAGTTTACCTTTTTTTTATGAATACTTGTCCATTTCATCTTGTATTTGTTTGTGCTGCAGCATGTTTGGATTTACATGATACTCCTGAAGGTGCTTGGCATTGTCCAAATTGCAATAAACTTGGTCACGGAGGCAATTTTGCAAGACCTATTGTCATCCGGCTGACTCGAGTTGTTAAAACTCCAGAATATGATGTTGGTGGTTGTGCTGTTTGCAGGTTAAATCTCTTGAAATTTCTAATAGATTTTACCCTAGCAAATAGAAGGAAGTCATTTTTTTAGGAAAAGAACTTGATGTTAGTATAAAATTGGCCAATGACCTTTTTGTCACTCCTATGATTATATCACCAAGGGTGTAATTTTTTAACTTTTAAAATGCATCATGTTCTTTGCAAGGTCTGTATTTTACGAGCTCAGAAAGTCCTTGCTTAAATTTTCATACATTAAGTCAAGATTACTGAGCATTAAGTTATATGGTTGATTAGACCTTTTGTTGGATCATTGCGGCAACTTTATGAGGAGAGGGCAATGAGTTACTGATGAAATAAGAAATTCACAATAGCAGCTGATTAGTGGAGATGGAATTAATTAGTTATTAAGGATTACAGAACTTTTGTAGAGTAATAGATTAGTTAATACTTCCATTAATATAGAATTCCTAGCAACCAAGAGCTCCAAGCCTCAAGTGCTTTTTGTAAAAGGGTTTCCTACCGGTCAATGAACACAGATTTGTTTTTGAGTTTTCCTTAGTCTTTGCTTGTTTAGTTCAATTTAGTCATTCATCAAATTTTGCTTTTGGTTCCTATAATCTTTATATGTGCTTTTCTTATGTTTATCAGGGCCCATGATTTTAGTGGTGATACATTTGATGACCGAACAGTTATCCTTTGTGACCAAGTATGCTTAATTTTTTTTCTTATCCTAGCACTTGGGCGAGGATTCACTTCATATATTTAATTTTCCTATTTCTTACTATAGATGTCTTACTGTTATGCTCTATTTCAGTGCGAAAAGGAATTTCATGTTGGTTGCTTGCGGGAAAGTGGACTATGTGATCTAAAAGTAAGTCCATTATCTCAAAACAGTTTGTGTTTATGATCTTCCAGGAGTATTTACTTTTTCTTGAATATTTCACCATAGGAAATCCCCAAAGATAATTGGTTCTGCTGTCAAGACTGCAATAATATCTATGTAGCTCTCCGGAATTCTGTTTCTACTGGAGTGCAGACAATTCCCGCTTCGCTGTTAAATACCATAAATAGAAAGCATGTCGAGAAAGGGCTACTTGTTGATGAAGCTGCATATGATGTGCAGTGGCAAATTCTGATGGGAAAGAGTCGCAACCGAGAAGATCTTTCATTGCTTTCGGGGGCTGCTGCAATTTTTCGAGTAAGTTCTTGAGTGCCTTCT